>JALGQJ010000014.1:3035000-3635000 GCA_023055345.1 Quercus wislizeni
CAACACTTCCTCACTTTGATTAGCTCAGTCCGATCCACTTCCAGCTGTAAAAGAGTGCTTTGAGGTGTTGAATCAGCCTGCCACGCCTAACTCTTCCTCGATCTCATCTGCATCCAGTGAGGCAGTGAATGATACTGAGTAGAAAAATAATAAAGCTGTAGACCAGGAAGAAGAGCAACCAAATAAGACTAAGAAACAGTGAGTTTTTTTTTTTTTTTTTTGGGTTTTTCCTACTTTTCTTGCTCTTGATTTTATGTTTAGAAGATACCCATTTGAAAACAGATTAAGATAGAAAATGGGGTTTTTTTAATATGTTTTTTGTTTTCTGTGTTTTAATTACATTAAAAAATGATTATAATGGAAAATCTTTTTAAGGGGTTTTTTTTTCCTTATCTTATTATCATGTGGATGGATTTTTAGATTTGGTTTCGGTGTTTGTGGTGTTTAGGTTGAAACCCAAGAAGACAAACCAGAAGAGACAGAAAGAGCCGAGATTCATAAATTATTGTTGAATTTATTGTAAATATTGGTTTGCATAATCTATATGCTTGTATCTCTCCTAGTTTACTCATTTATGAATTTTAGAAATAGAAAGACCCAGTATGGTTTTAAATTCTTTGTTGATATTGTAAGCTATAAATGTGTTTTTTTGAAATGTTTATGGTGTTTGAATCTAGCTTGAACGGCAAAAATAAATCTGGGCTTATAAAAATTTTTTTTTTTTTTTGGTTGGTCCACGAACTAGGCCCAAGCCCTAAACGGGGCCCGACTGGGGCGGGTTCGGGCCCCGAGAAAAAACCCGGTACCCTAAACGGGCCGGGTCCGGGCCATGGGTCTTGCCCCGCGGGTCGGGTTCGGGTATGAAAAAACCTGGCCCGAACCCGACCCGTTGCCATTCCTAATAATAATTGTGAATTTATATTGTATATGTAGTATTTAATAGTGATTTTCAAAATTGTATACATAATAATAATGTAATGAGAAACTTGGCGAAACCAATATCATGAAAATTGCAAATAAAAACTATTTTAGTACCTCAAAATCTCCTGATCAAATTATGTCATGTATGTTTAATAACTCAAACTAATACCAATGGCACCAATACAATTCACCATTAGTACCACTACAATTAGGGGTGTGCAAAACTTCACCGGAACCAACCCAACCAACCGGCGCCGATGACACCGTCCAGACTGTAGTGCTGACCAAATGAGCCGAGGTTGGCGTTCAGACTTCGCCCTCCATTCCAATGTCGGTGTGGTGAAATCACTGGATTGAGAAATTTGAAACTGAGCTGTGGCCGAACCAAACCGATACAAGATCTATTTTGTGTTTTGTTTTTGTTTTTTTTTTTTTTTTTTTTTAATGAAGCTGATAAAACGATGTCATATGTATGGGTGTTATTAAAAAAATAAAGAAGCAAAACGGTGCATTTTATGCTAGGTTTTCAAATTCTCAGGGGTATATAAGTTCGTATGTTTCTCTCAGTATCTTTTAACTCTCTCTCTCGCTCTTGCCTCTCTACTCGAGTCTTGCCTGATGTAGAACAATGGTAAGTCGTAAGCTTCTTCGTGTTTTCAATTTTGTTTTTCTTCGTGTTTGATTGTTTTTTCATTTTCATTTGTTTGGGAAAGCTGAAAGCAAGAATGATTTTATAAGTAGCTGCTATGTGACTGTGTGACTGTGTCTCTCAAAGCAAAGCTTGTGTGAGTGTGACTGTGTCTGTGTTTGTGTCTGTGTCTTTCTCTTCTGTGGGGGGTCCAAGTTGGACTAATGTGAGCTGCTTACACTTCGTTATATGTAACTATGTAAGAGCATCTCCAACAGTCAATGCATAGCCAAAATATAGAAAATATTTTACACTATTCATGCTCTATATGCTCCTGTTGGAAGATGTGTAGTTGTGAAAAAAAGAATAAATAATGAATGAAGAAGTAATATTTAAATGAGATAGAGAATGAGATAGAGAATCTGTTGGAAAGTGTATTTGAAAAAGTGGGTAAATAAAAGTAAAAGTCACTGTTCATTCTTCAAACAGTACAAACATTTGATGAATTTGCTGGAGATGCTCTAAGGTTGGATGTAAGCAGCCTGAAAGTTTTATCATACACGAAATTGGTCCACTGGATACACAGTGTAATCATGTCCAACTCCAAGTAATATAATATTATATTATATATTATATATAATACACATTGTAAGGTTGGCTGTTTGAGTGTTTGTAGCTGCTTACATTATATATATAATATTATATATTATACACGGATGCTTATATATATAATAATATAATATTAACTATTAAGGTTGGCTTGGCTGTTTGTACTGTAGCTGCTTATATTACACATATAATAATAATAATATTATACATACACAGATGTTTACATATATAATATTATGGTTGGCTGTTTGATTAAGGTTGTGATTTACTGATTTTTATGTAAGGCTTTAATAGTGGACTGTAAACCGCTAGGAAGACTATTATATTATATAGTCTAATAAGTATCCAGTTAGCCCCCCAAAAAATAATATAATATAAAATAATTATGTCATTAGTCTATGTTGTTACTTTAGTAAGTTTATAGTAATAATATAAACTATGTCTTAACTATGTCATTAGTCTTAATTGTTACTTTAGTAAGTTTATAGTAACTATTAGTTTACTAAGTACTAACTTTTTTTCTTTTTTTCAACATTTTAATTTTTGAGGGAGACAGAGATTGAGAGAGTTCATGCTTTCAATCATTCACGGAGAGGTAATCACTAATCACTCACTATATTCAACATTTTGATTTTAAATTTTTAGTATTTAGTAACAACTGTTTTAAGTTTATATATATAAAATTAGCTTTTATTTTATATTTATATTGGGAACAATATAATAAATCCCTTGTTAATATTAGTGACATGAATTGTTGAGTAATGGACTAATGATTGTTAATTTGTTATTGTTGTAACTAAACTGATTAATTATATTTTGATATTGTTGTGAAACTTTGTTTTTTTGTTGGTTGGAAATTTTTTTATTAGATGGATGTCGATGCTCCACCTAGATTTGGTGCACCTGGAGACCCTAACCCACCTCCTCCTAGTCTTGGTAGTGCTAACCCTAACCCACCTGAACCTGTAGCACCAATTGGACTTAGTGCATCACTTCCCCCACTATCGCCTAAACAAGGTGGTAAGGACCCGTCTATAGTATGGCAACACTTCATTAAGTTGGCGGGTTCTAATTCCAATAATCCTAGGTCTCAATGCAAGTATTGTAAAAATCAATATAAATGTCATGGTAAGAAAAATGGTACTTCAGGCATGTTGCAACACATGAAGGTGTGTAAGAAGTGGCCTTTTCCTCGTGATCAAAAGCAAAAAACTTTGTCTTTCCAAGCTAAGAGAGAAGGGGAAAGTGGTTCAAATGTGTTAGTGGTTGCAAATTATAGTGAAGAGAGGATAAGGTTGGCATTGGCAAGGATGATTGTCATTGATGAATTGCCTTTTAAATTTGTGGAGCATCAAGGCTTTTAAGAATTTATGGAAATAGTTGAGCCTAGGTTTCCTATTCCCCATCGCACTACCATTGCAAGGGCTTGTATGAAGATTTATTCTAGTGAGGTGGATGTTTTGAGAAGGGCTTTTGTTGGGCAACGAGTTTGTGTGACAACGGATACTTGGACATCCATACAAAACTTGAACTACATGTTAGTCACTGCACACTTCATTGATGGGGATTGGACTTACCAAAAGAAAATCTTGAACTTTTGCCCCATAGCTAATCACAAAGGAGACACCATAGGTAGAGCGGTTGAGTCATGTTTGTTGAAGTGGGGTATAGACCGGTTGTTTACAATCACCACAAACAATGCTAGTTCTAATGAGGTGGCAATTGACTATGTGAAGAAGAAAACAAAAGAAAGAGATAGTAGCATATTGGGTGGTGAGTTCATGCATATGCGTTGTTGTGCGCATATCTTGAATTTGATTGTGCAAAGTGGGTTGAAGTCCATTCATGAATCAATTGCCAAAGTTCGGAATGCAGTGCGATATGTGAGAGCCTCTCCCGCAAGGTTTGAGAAGTTTCAAGAATGTGTTGAAAATGAAAAAATCAAAACCAAATGTTTGTTGTCCCTTGATGTGCTAACAAGGTGGAATTCCACTTATCTCATGTTAGATTGTGCTTTGAAATTTGTGAGAGCATTTGATAGGTTGGACGAGGAGAATGGGCATTACAAAATTTATTTTTGTGAAGCAGATGGGAATGGGAAAAAGCCCATTGGTCCTCCTAACTATCTTGATTGGGAAAATGTCAAGACCTTTGTGAAATTTTTAGTCATATTTTATGAGGCGACCCTTAGATTTTATGGGTCCTTGTTTGTCACTTCTAATACATACTTCCATGAGCTAATTAGCATTGAAGATCAATTGCAACAATTATGTAGTGTTGATGGGGATCCACTTTTGAAGAGTATGGTGGTAGAGATGAAAAAAAAAATGATAAGTATTGGGGAAGTATGAATAATATCAATTTGATGTTTTTTGTTGCTGTTGTTCTTGACCCAAGGTATAGATTGAAGTATGTAAAGTTTTGGTTTAGGGAGTGGTATGGAAAGGACAAGGGGGATGCAATGAGCTCTAAGATTCGGGATGCATTGAAGAGGTTATATGTGGAGAGAGTAGGTCAAAATGGAGCTTCGAGTTCTAGTGATAGTGGTGCTTCATTGTCTAGGGACTCCAGGCCAAGTGTTGGCAATGATTCATTGTCTGATTGTATTAAAAATTATAATAATAAGTTTAAGCAACACTTGGCGGACGAGTACAATGTGGAAAGCAAATCTGAGTTGGATAGGTATTTGTTGGAATCTTCTGAGGACCTTGATGTGGAAGATTTTGACATCTTGATGTGGTGGAAAATGAATTCTTCTAGATACCGAGTCCTTTCCCAAATTACCCGTGATATGTTGGCTATTCCTGTCTCTACAGTTGCATTCGAGTCTGCTTTTAGTACGAGGGGGCGTGTTTTGGATTTGTTCCGTAGTTCACTATCTCCTAATACAGTTGAAGCCCTTATTTGTACCCAAAATTGGTTGAAGGATGCAAAGAAAAAAAGACCAATAAAGCTTCGGGAGTGCATGGATAATGTGGAGGATATGGATGGTTTTGAGATTGACACTGGTAAATATATATTCATTTTGTTTGTTGTATATATCAATTATTTATTTATTTGCTCAATGCTTACGAATCATTTTATTTTGAGTGGGATTGTAGAAATTGCATCGGTTTGCCCAATGCCTATGGAGGAGGATCCAAGTACCATTGTGTTGGATGATGATGAGTGATGTGCTGCTCTTTGCTTGGAGTTAGTTAGTATTTAGTATCATGTAAGTATACTTGCTATTCTCATTTGTTTGTGTTAATTATAAATATTCTATTTTTCATAAACGTTTTATTGTTATTAACACGTGTTTATTTTGTTTTGTTTAGTATTTTGTAGGAGTTCTAGAATGATGCATTGTGCACAGACTTACTGGACAAAGGACTTACAAGAATTAGCATTCTTTTGCCTATATGCTAATTATATCTGTACATGTTATTGGTAGTGGAATTTTCACTAATGATAGTTATTTAGGTATTCATGGGTGGGATTATTATTGGGGATACAAACAATTAGCATTCTTTTGTCTAAATGCTAATTTAATTTGTATATCTTTCTTTTGGCATTTATGGATAGTGACAAATGGTTCTGTAATAAGTTATTAAATAGATACATTAACACTTATTGTTATTGACACTGACACACACAATGATACTAATGATATTATATGCTACATGATAGTATTTTGGGAGTTGAAATCTTATTAAGGCAATTTCAAAATATTTTTGCATGGTGAATGAAACGAAAAATTTTGGATCATTATGTGAACATATTTTTTGCACAGGTTTGAAATGAAAAATACAGTTTTGAAATTTTGGATTATTATGTGATCATTATGGATCATTAAGTGAAATTTTGCATAGGTTTGAAATTTTGAATCATTATGTGATCATTATGAAATGAAAAATACATTATTTGGCACAAGTTTCTTGAACAGGTTGATATATTAATATTGGGCTTGAAAGCCCAATATTTTTATTATTAAAAAAATTGTTTTTTTTTTAATATTTCAAACTGACCAAACCAACTAAACTGCACCACAAAAAACCGCACCGTTATAGGTCGGAAAACCGACCCTAGACAGTGTGTATCGGTTCCAACTATGAAAAAACCGATCTCTATCGGTTTGGTAATAAATTTGGAAAAAAACCGTCATTACCGAACTGCGCACACCCCTAACTACAATTCACCATTCTCATGCATAAGCACGAGTTACATACTAGTTAATATAATAAGAGCCTTCTGAACATAAGTTTAAAGAAAAATAAATATTTAATTTTTTAAGTTGCAATTACTCTTTTTGAACAAGATGAACTATAAATAAATTTATATATAATAAGAATTGAATTTAAGGATCCTAAACGGCTTATAAACATCAATTATCAATTGTGTCAATTTAATACTAAAAGTTTTGAAAATGATTATAACGGTATCCTATTGATCGATTTTTTGTCAAATGTTTTAATTGTCAAATGTTTTAACCATATATGTAGTTAACTTTAATTCCTAAAAAAAGTGTAGTTAACTTTAACCCTTACTTAAAAAGGAAATAGCAATTTTAAGATAATAATATATAGAAGTGGAAGTTCAATAAAGAATCCAATACTTCCCTTATTTTGCAAGAAAACATTTTATGAACTTTGGTACGATAGAAGATACAAGTTAACAGATTAAGGCTGTGTTTGGTTCATGTAAAATATTTTCCGGAAAATATTTTCAAGTGTTTGGGTGTATTATGAAAATTTTTCTAGAAAATATTTTCATGTGTTTGGGTGTATTCTAAAAATGCTATTTTCCACCACCACCTACACAAAACCCACCACCACACAACAGGAAAACCACCAAAACACCACCACCCACACCACCACAACAACAAAAAAAAAAAATCAGAGATCAAAGGGAGAAAGTAAAAAATCAAAATCACAAGAACGAGATCGGTAACGGTGCGACTCGCCGGTAACGAGAACGAGAGCGAGATCGGTAATGGTGTGACTCGCCGGTGCGATCGGCGCGGTGCGACTCGCGATTCGTGGGTTTGCGGTCCAATCGTGGGTTTGTGGGTTCGCCGTTCGTGGGTCGTGGGTTCACTGTTCGTGGTTCGCCGTTCGTGGGTTCCCTGTTTGTGGGCTCGTGGGTTCACCGTTCGTGGGTTCGCTGTTCGTGGGTTCGACGATCTCCGGTTGATGATCTCACCGATGGTGCAACGATCTCAACTTTCTGGGTTCACGATCTCTCTCTCTCTGTTTGCGCGTGAGTCCTTTCTCTCTCTCTTTCTCTCTTTGCGTGTCTCCAGAAATGATTTGAAGTGAAAATTTGGGCTGAAAATCATTTCCGTTGGTTTTAGCTTATTTTACGGTCAAACTGAAAATATTTTCAGTTTGACCCAATTTACCATCCCAACCAAACATGCTATTTTCCGGAAAATGATTTCCGAATTTCGTTTTCAGTCAAAACAAACGGACCCTAAAATTTCAATGGTCAATGGAAAACAAGACCAATAAAGAGGAAAATATTTTTCACTTTTAATGAACAAAATAAATCTTCCAAAATGTTACGTACTTAATAGCCCATCACAAATAAATTCTGCATTTAGAATAATCTCTGAAGTTTTCAAAATAGCAACTAACATAATCCAAGGGTTAGGTTTAGTGGTTCCTAAGGCCTCATGATATCTATGAGATCTTGGTTTGAAACCTCTTGTTATATATATATATATATATATATATATATATATATATATATATATATATATATATATATATTATCTAATATAGCTTTAATTCACCAAGGCTAATAACCTGGGCATGTGGGATAGGGGGGACTGCATACACCCGAGGGAATAATGTTGCTTAATGATGATGCACAAAAATCGCCAGTGAGCTGATCATCCATGTGCGCACCAATGAGAGTACCTAAAGAATAAGAAAGCAAAGAACCAACAAAGAGCACCAATGGGGTGCCGGTCAAAAACTCTCCGAAGGTTAAGTCAGTGATTGAAAAACCTTTGAGACCTCAATAGTGTGAGAGTTAGAGATTTTCTGCATACCTTGGAGAAGACACTTGGTATTTATATAGTGGTGTAGGGTTATCCAGGATCCCTTGAATATAGGAGCTTTCCTTATGGAGAAGATTTGGAGTTAAGGCCCTGAGATTTTAGGGCTTCTCTTTCCAAACCAAGAAGATGCGAAGATGTAGTAAGGTCTTTGGATGTGGTATGCAAGTTATTTTCATATAGGGATGCATGAGTGAACAACATGCAAATTTTTGTGGGACCCAGCATATTAACCATAGGTATGCAAATCATCCATCAGTATGCTTTTTTGAACGTCGGGACCAAATAGAGTCACCGTTGGGCTTTAAGAGTTGAACATGCACATTGCCCGACAGTTCTAAGGTGTTGACGATTAGAGGGAGGCCAACGGATCCCGGTGGGTGTAATGCATTTGTGTCATCAACTCAAAAAGGGGGTGCATTAGATGTATGCCCAACGAATCATTAAGTCCCATGGAGATAAAGTAGGCTACCTTTCCCGTCAAGTTGTAGGTAGTACATCCTCAACCGGATGAAGGCATTTTATTCATGCTAAAAATACCCTTATCACTTAATAATATTATATATATTATTTAATATAGCTTTAATCCATTAAGGCCAAACAAGAAATCCTGTGAGTCTTCTCCAAAAAATTGCCATTTGTAGAACTCAATAAACTTGGTAATATCTAAGAAACAAATTTGTAATAACCCTTTAGCAATTATTGTGTAAGGATAAATATTGTTTAAGGATAACATTCAATCGTGCCTCCAAGTCAATCAAATTTTTTATTTATCTACTAGATCATTTTGTTCTTTCTTTGTATACTCCTTTAATTTCCAACAAGCTTCTCGGATTGTAGTGAGTCTAGTTTTCTTGGAATGATGAATTAAAGTTGATGAACACAAGGAAATCAATAGGCTGAAAATCTCGAGCATTAACGATTGAGAGGCTATTCGTGTGTCCTGAAAAAGCAAACATAAGATCAGAGGAGACCGGTGGAGGCCGGCCAAGAATCCTCCGATGGCAAAGTCAGTATTTTTAGAATTCCAAGTATAATGGAAGTGTCTGAATGCCTTACCCTCCTGTGGAAGAGCACTTATATAGTGCTTATCTGAGGCAGTTATTTGTATAGTAACTTCTACGGTTAATGAGTTTGGAGGATTTGGAGGTAACTTCCATAACCGCTATGAAAGTTCCATCATTCGAGGTCTGTTTTTCATAATCGTTTATCAGGAAACGGTTTGTAACCTAATAAGAATACAGAGGTCGCTTCAAGTTTGTATCCAAGGAACATGCTCAGGACATAAAGTGCTCGTCCAACCAACATCGTGGACGAACAAGCTTGTCTTTGGATGAATGTGTTTGAGGTAACTCATTTCTTCCTTTGGACAAGCCATATGGACAAGTTAGGAGTTGGTCTATTTTATTACACTATCAATTACCCCCTCATCCACATGGATCGTCTAAGGGAATGTGTAGTTTGGCATCATTTCCCTGGACACACGTATTTAATGTCTACGATTAGATGTGCCACATGTCATAATTTTATCGGCAATCAGTCCCGTCGATTTATTTTTTCGAGGGGTAAGCCACGTGTCATCTTCTAGCTGGTTATGTCATTTCAAGTGCTTAGGTCAGCTGCCTATAAATAATGGAATCCCCCATCTACCCTTCACATTTCTAAAATTTTCCTTCCTAACACTTCTCATCTAAAGCCTCGTCTAGAAGTCCCTCCGTGTCCGTAGCCTTCCTCCATCTTAGAGCTAGGTATTCTTTCCTTTCTCATCTTTAGATTTTCCTTCAATATTGCCAAAAAATGTCTGTTTCTTCGTCTAATGATGGCACAGAAAAAGCTATAGACGAGTACCATGATTCTAGTAGTAGCTCTACCATAGCAGTAGTGGGGGGAGTTCTACGGATGAGGGGTACACTTCTGGTGTCCCTAGGTTTCCTTTAGAAGTCATTCAAGAACAACTTAGGAAGGCCTTGGGATCCGAGGCCAGTACCTCATCCAAAGTCCCTCCGTCTAGTCCTTTGGACGAGGCGGAGATCACTGTATATAGCTGTGCAGTAGATATTCCTTCCAAGACATATGAACAAAGACTCAACAACCTTAGGACGTGGTACCAGATCTTGGACGAGCTTAACCCTAGGTTGCCCGTCCGTGGAGAATGGTGCTGCAACCCTCACTTCAGAATAGGCGTCTATGACGCTTATTTTTTGGGGTGCTTAAGGTTGCCCTTGAATGCCTTTGCTAGGGAATTGTTAGTTAGATTAGGTTTAGGAGTATGTCAATTTAACCCCAATGCATGGAGACTAATCATCTCTGTGCAAATTTTGTGGAGGAAAGTATTTGGAGGGGATCGTCCTCTTACTATGAACGAGTTCCTCTTCTATTACAAACCCTCAGAAATACATCAGTCCCTTGGCTTCTACCAATTCACAGCTAGGGGCACAGACTATAGATTGATTAAGTCTCTGGCCTTGTCTGATAGAAACTGGAAGAAGGAATTTTTCTTCGTCTTCGGCTTTTGGGCCAGGAGTCTTGTGGACGTTGGCCGGGACACTTTTGGACGTTGCATTGGGGATCTAGGAAACCTTCGTCCTGAGGGTAAGTCCCTCCCCCCTTTTTCCTCTTTTCATTCTCTTTTATTCACGTTTTAACCTCTTTTTACTTGTTTCTTTACAGCTGTTAAACGACCGTCTTTGAGTAAGTTTCATCGAGACCGCGTCCACAGGACTGGTCTACACGTGGATAGGAGCTTTCATTCCTTGGTCACACTTGGGTGACTTGCTAAGTGGGGATTAGGTCCTAACCCTTCCAACGAAGCAATCGCTCACGAAAGTACAGTAAGAAGAAGTAAGTCTTTAAACTTTTTAGACAAACATTACATGTTTTACATTCTGCTTTAGTTCTAAATTTTAATTATTTTTATTATATTATTATTATTATTTTTAGGAATGGCAACAATGAAAGGAAACAAAGGAAAAGAGGCTATTGGTGAGGAGAGTCGACCTGAGGCCTAATCCCTGGTTCGTCTGTTCATGATTTGGACAAATATGCCTTGCTTTTACCCTTGGGGGTTTACAGACGTTACATCTCTGCATCCAGAGAATTTACTCGTCTTGGGTTCCTAGCCTTTTTGCGGGTTAATTTGAATGAAAATAGCATGGAAATTAGGAATTCACACAACATTATGTACATAACATAAACATTGTTTACAGACAAGGCATATGCTTAGAAGCAAATGCCTTCTAAAGAGTTTAATAAATACAAACAAATCCATAATTTCGTTCATAACCACAACATAATAATAATAATAAAGTAGTATTTGAAATATGTAGATAAACATGCTCCAAGCTCGTCCAGGGTGACACTCGTCCAGGGTAGCATTTTATTGATAATACCTCCTCAGGTGCTCAACATTTCAAGGATGCTCCAATTTCCTCCCGTCTAGGGCCTCCAAGTAATAGGATCCTTGCCTTTTACAGTTGATGACTCTGTAAGGTCCTTCCCAATTAAATCCCAGTTTCCCATGAGCTGGGTTCTTAATTGCCAAAGAAACCTTTTTCAAGACGAGGTCTCCTATGTTGAATCACCTTGGCTTTACCATTGCGTCATACTGCCTAGCCATAAGGTTTTTGTATCTTGCCGTCCTTTGTTCTGCGTCTATCCTTATCTATTAGATCAAGATTTAAACGAAGTTGCTCCTCGTTATCCTTATTCTGATACGTCGTCACCCTGTGGTTGGCCATGTGCACTTCTGCAGGTATAACTACTTTGCTTCCATAGGCTAACTTGAAAGGGGTTTCCCCTGTATGGGTTCTCACCGTCGTCCTATACGCCCATAAAACACCCAGTAACTCATCTGGCCATACTCATTTTGCTCCCTCAAGCCGAGTCTTGACGATTTTCAACAAGGATCGGTTTGTAACTTCGGCTTGACCGTTTGCTTGGGGATGGGCGAAGGAGGAATAATGATTTTGAATTCCAAAGTGTTCACAAAAGTCCTTAAAAAGTGCATTATTGAATTACCGTCCGTTGTCAGAAACTAATACTCTGGGGACCCCAAACCTGCAATAATTTTCTTCTAGACGAAGTTCTTAACATTCTGTTATGTGATACTTGCTAAGGGTTCCGCTTCCACCCACTTGGTAAAGTAATCAATGTCTACCACCAGAAACTTCATCTGCCTCGTCCTAAGCGGAAATGGGCCCAAAATGTCTAGTCTGCATTGTACGAAAGGCCATGGGGCCATCATCGTGGTAAGATACTTTGACAGTTGTCTGAGGATGTTGCTAAATCGTTGACAATGATTACATATCTTGATGTAAGGTTTTCTATCTGCTTGGATAGTTAACCAGTAGTACCCTGCACAGACGACTTTGTGGATGAGTGAGCTTGCTCCTGAATGGTTTCCACAAGCTCCTTCATGAACTTCTCTCAACACATAGTTTGCCCCGTTTGAAGCCAAACACCTGAGATAAGGTTGAGAGAAGCCTCTCTTGCATAGTACTTCGTCCAAAAGGACATACCTGGCTGCCCTGACCCTGAGCTTCTTGGCCTCGTCCTTTGCTCCCAAAAGCCTTCCGTCCTTCAGGTATAATATTATTGATGTCATCTAGTTTTCTTCATTCTCTATTTGCTGTACTTCTGGAAGGTCTATACTTAGGGCATACTAAACTTCATCAAACTCATCCTTGGCTTTATTCACTGAGGCTTCCTTCGCTCAGGTATTTGCTTCCATGTTCTCCTCCCTCAGGATTTGAATGAAGTTAGCTTTTTTGAATTTCTTCACAAGCCACAACACCCTTTCAAGCTACCTTCTCATTCGTTCTTCCTTAGCCTCACACGTTCCATTTATTTGGCCCATAACCAACTGAGAATCCCCCAAGACGAGTATTGATTTTGCTTCTACCGATTTAGCCAGGTCCAGTCCTTTAAGAAAGGCCTCATACTCGACTTCATTATTGGTTGCTTGATATTGCAGGTGGATCTTATGTTTTAATTTATCTCCTTCCGGGGATTGTAAAACCACTCCTATTCCTCATGCATGTTGCATGGACAAGCTGTCGACATGGACGACCCGTCCACATGGATGACCCACTTCTTACTATCTTCCACCTCTTTTAAGTCGTCATTGCTTGGTGTGAACCTTGCAATGAAATTTGCCAGGGCTTAAGCCTTTATCGCAATCCTTGGTTGGTACCTGACGTCAAACTCACTAAGTTCAACAGCCCATTGGATCAGTCGTCCTGCGGCTTCCAACTTGTTCATGGCTTTCTTAAGTGGATGGTCCATTATGACATTGATTACATGAGCTTGGAAGTAGTGCCTTAGCTTCCTAGAAGCTGTTATTAGCGCAAAAGCTAGCTTTTCTATCATCGGATATCATCCTTCTGCTCCTCTCAGTGCTCTGCTTGTATAGTACATGGGCTTTTACACTCTTCCTTCCTCCCTTACCAATGCTAAACTCACGGCATGTGGGGTCATCACTAAGTGCAAATATAACTCCTCTCCCATCACGAACAGACTTAGCAATGGAGTCATAACGAGGTACGTCTTCAAGTCTTGGAAGGCTTTTTGGCATTCTTTCGTCTACTCAAATACTTTCTTAAGAACCTTAAAAAATGGTAAACATTTGTCAGTTGCTTTAGAGACAAACCTGTTGAGGGCAGCAACTCATCCGGTAAAGGACTGGACTTCTTTGATGCTTTGCGGAGACTTCATATCTAGAATTGCTTTAATCTTTTCAAGATTTGCCTCAATCCCCCTATTCGAAACCATGAATTCGAGGAATTTTCCTAATGATACTCCGAAAGCGCATTTGCTGGGGTTCAACTTCATATTGTATCGTTTGAGTGTGTCAAAAGTCTCTTGCAGGTCGTCTAGATGCTTTCCCTCGTCCAGGCTTTTTACCAACATGTCATCTACATAAACTTCTACATTTCGTCCAATCTAAGGACGGAACATGTGGTTGACTAATCGTTGATATGTTGCCCCAGCGTTCTTCAAGCCAAAGGGCATTACTTCATAACAGAACAAGCCTTGACTAGTAACAAAGGATGTCTTCTCCTGGTCTGCCTCGTCCATCCTTATTTGGTTGTATCCTGAGAAAGCATCCATAAAACTAAGTAATTTATGACTTGCAATGGAATCAACCAGTTAATCAATACGTGGCAATAGATAACTATCCTTGGGGCAAGCCTTGTTTAAATCAGTGAAGTTTACACACATCCTCCACTTGCCATTTGCCTTCTTGACCATTACCACATTGGCTAGCCAATCTGGATAATACACCTCTTGAATAAACTTCACTGCAATCAGCTTTTGGACCTCGTCTTTAATGGCATTGTCTCTTTCGGGGGCGAATACTCTTTTCTTTTATTGCACAAGCTTAAAGGAGGGACATACATTCAAACGGTGGGTAATGACACTATAATCTATACCTGGCATATTCTCATGACTCCAGGCAAACACATCAATGCTCTTTTTAAAAAAATGGACGAGGTCCTTCTTTGCCTTCTCTTCCAGATCTACTCCAACCCTGGTGCACCTCTCAGGATTATTCTCATCTAAGGGAATATCTTCCAATGCTTCAGTAGGCTCTGCCATGACTCTCTTTTCTTCAATATTCATTGTCTAAACTTGTTCGTCCATGGCCAACATGGCCAGGTAACATTCTCTTGCTGCTAATTGGTCTCCTTGTATTTGTCCTACTCCACACTCTGTTGGAAACTTGACTGACAGGTGATAGGTAGATGTAACCGCCTTCCAACTATTTAAAGTTGGTCTTCCGATTATGGCATTGTAGGAGGATGAACAATCTACCACAAGGAAATTTACATCTCTGGTTACCTGTTGCAGATATGCCCCCATTATCACAAGTATTGTAATTGTTCCTACAGGTTGCACCTTCATTCCACCAAAACCTACTAAGGGCGAGTTTACTGGATGAAGTAGGTCTCATCCTAGCTTCATTTGCTAAAAAGCTGGATAATACAAAATATCTGTTGAGCTCCCGTTGTCCACTAACACTCTTCTTGTTGTATAGTTAGCAATAAGCAGAGTGATGACAATGGCATCATCATAGGGGTGGTGAACTCTTTCAGCATCTTCGTTTGTGAATGTAATGGCTTGTTTGTCCGTGTTCCTCGTCCTTGGTGATCGTCCAAAGAGTTGAACATTCTACACTACCTTGAGATATGTTTTCCTTGACTTAGATGACTGCTCAGCTGAACTTCCACCTATGATAACTCTTATTTCTCCAAGCGGTGGTTGTGACGACTCTTCTACCTTCCCTTTCAATTTCTCGTCCTTGTGGTCTCGTCCAAAGAAATTTTCCAACTTTCCTTGTCTTATGAGATTCTCAATCTGCTACTTTAGATCAAAACACTCGTCCGTATCATGCTCATGGTATGGAAGTGACAATACTTATTCCTATAGCGTTTATTGGGGTCTCCCTTCATTTTCTCTGACCATTTCAAAGAAGGATTGTCCTTGATTTGCATAAGGACTTGCTCGAGCGGCATGTTCAATGGCGTATACTGTTGATTTCGTGTTGAAGGGCCAACCTTCTTATCTTGATCTTTCTTATCTTCTGTTCGTCCCTTCTTTGGACGAGGACCTTGTTCAGAATGGCACGGACGACCAGCTTCCATTCTCTCGGCCCTTTTTCTCTTTTTGGCTATAATCGCGTCTTCTGCATTCATAAAATTCTGGGCCGAATGGACGAGCTCGGCCATGGTTTGAGGCTCTTTCTCGTAAAGCTTGTGGATGAATAGGTTAGAGTTTATTCCATTATAGAAGGCCACCAACAATAACTTGTCATCCACCTCGTCTACTATCAGGGCTTCCTTGTTGAAGCGAGTAATGAAGGACCTTAAGCTTTTGTTCTCTCCTTGTTCAATGGTTAACAGGCTGGACGAGGAACGCTTGTGCCTTTGTCCTCCAATGAAGTTATTAACGAACAACTTACTCAACTCTTCGAAAGAACTGATTTTGTTAGAAGGGATCTTAATGAACCACACTCGCACTAGTCCTTTGAGGGTGGTAGGAAAGGCCCTACACATAATCTCGTTTGGAACCCCTTAAAGGTGCATCATAGTCTTAAAAGTTGTAATGTGATTAAAGGGGTCACACATTCTATCATACGAATCCAAAGAAAGCATCTTGAACTTCAGTGGCAAGGGGTGACTATTGATGGAAGCCGTGAAAGGGGAATCTGTATGGTGAACTAGATTTTCTACGGGGTTTGCCCTTCTCATATTCTCCATCATCTCATTCATAGCCTTCCTCATTTGGTCCATCTCTTTTCCAGGTGTGGTACCCTACGTGAAGTGGTACCCTTTGACTGACTTTCGGGTTCAACATTCCTTCTATCTTTTTAGCTCTAGGCTTGTCCTTCAGTATTCCCTTCGTGACGCTGCCTCCTTAGATTAAATTCCCCGGTCAACTCCTGGTTCTGTCGGGTTAACTCCGCCATGGCAGCAGCCATGGATTGCATGTGTTGAACAGGAGATGGTGGCATGGTAGGCGCTGATTGTTGGTCACGATAGGGGTTACTAGAGGCGTCCCTACTCCTTTGAGGGCCTGGGCTAGTAGCTCTTGATCTTGTTCGAACCATTTAAACCCTTTATCAGAGAAAGAAATCATAGAACTCAAAGATGAAGTTCTGATGTAAAAATTTCTTTTCCCACAGACGACACCAATTGATGAATACAAGGAAATCAATAGGTTGAAAATCTCGGGCGTTAACGATCGTGAGGCTATTCGTGTGTCCTAAAAAAGTAGACACAAGATCAGAGGAGACTGGTGGAGGCCGGCCAAGAATCCTCTGATGGCAAAGTCAATATTTTTAGAATTCCAAGTATAATAGAAGTGTCTAAATGCCTTACCCTCTTCTGGAAGAGCACTTATATAGTGCTTATCTAGGGCAGTTATTTGTATAGTAACTTCTACAGTTAACGAGTTCAGAGGATTCGGAGGTAACTTCCATAACCGCTATGGAAGTTCCATCATTCGGGGTCTGTTTTTCATAACTGTTTATCAAGAAACGGTTTGTAACCTGAAAAGAATACAGGGGTCGCTTCAAGTTTGCATCCAAGGAAAATGCTTAGGACGCAAAGTGCTCATCCAACCAACATCATGGACGGACGAGCTTGTCTTTGGACGAACGTATTTAAGGTAACTCATTTCTTCCTTTGGACGAGCCATATGGACGAGTTAGGAGTTGGTCTATTTTATTACTCCTTCCTTTGGATGATCACGTATCCAAGTAGTCTATTTTATTAATCTTTCCACTTGGGACGAGGCAGATGAAGTTTCTGGTGGTAGGCATTGATTACTTCACCAAGTGGATGGAAACGGAACCCTTAGCAAGTATCACACAACAGAATGTTAAGAATTTCGTCTGGAAGAAAATTATGTGGAGGTTTGGGGTTCCTAAAGTATTAGTTTCTGACAACAGACGGCAATTCGACAATGCACTTTTTAAGGAATTCTGTGAACACTTTGGAATTCAAAATCATTATTCCTCCCCCGCCCATCTTTAAGCAAATGGTTAAGCTGAAGTTGCAAACCGATCCTTATTGAAAATTATCAAGACTCGGCTTGAGGGGGCAAAAAGAGTATGGCTAGATGAGCTACCAGGTGTCTTATGGGCATACAAGACGACGGTGAGAACCCATACAGGAGAAACTCCTTTCAAGTTAGCCTATGGAAGCGAGGCAGTTATACCTGCAGAAATGCACATGGCCAACCACAGGGTGACGACGTATCAGGAAAAGGATAACAAGGAGCAACTTCGTTTAAATCTCGATCTAATAGATAAGGACAAACGCAGAACAAAGGACGACAAGGTACAAAAACCTTATGGCTAGGCAGTATGATGCAATGGTAAAGCCAAGGTGATTCAACATAGGAGACCTCGTCTTGAAAAGGATTTCTTTGGCAATTAAGAACCCAGCTTATGGGAAACTGGGATCTAATTGGGAAGGACCCTACAAAGTCATCAACTGTAAAAGGTAAGGATCCTACTACTTGGAGGCCCTAGACGGGAGGAAATTGGAGCATCCTTGGAATGTTGAGCACCTGAGGAGGTATTATCAATAAAATGCTACCCTGGACGAGCTTGGAGCATGTTTATCTACATATTTCAAATACTACTTTATTATTATTATTATGTTGTGGTTATGAACGAAATTATGGATTTGTTTGTATTTATTAAACTCTTTAGAAGGCATTTGCTTCTAAGCATATGCCTCGTCTGTGAATAATGTTTATGTTATGTACATAATGTTGTGTGAATTCCTAATTTCCATGCTATTTTCGTTCAAATTAACCTGCAAGAAGGCTAGGAACCCAAGACGAGTAAATTCTTTGGACGCAGAGATGTAACGTCTGTAAACCCCCAAGGGTAAAAGCAAGGCATATTCGTCCAAATCAAGAACGAAATGAAGCCTTACTTTGGGTGAAGCATGAAAATGTCCTAACAATGGACAAAGTAAAGCCCAAATGCATTAGTCCAATCCATGGATGAGGAAATACATAAGCAAACGCTTAACCTATTGCTCAAAATGCCTACTAAAACAATCCAACCTATGGACGAGAGAAAAGTAGGGCCTTTATTAAGCGTGAAAACCAGCTAAGTCTAAAGACAAGTAATGCTGATAATTACCATTTCACATAGACGAATTACACTTGGTTAAATTCAGTGGTAAAAAATATATATGTATATATGAAGAATGGACGAGCTAAGATTGAAATCTGTTGTATATGGAGATAAAATTCTCATCCATAACATGATAAAAAAAAATAACATTCATTCAGTTGTAAGGGCAGACAACCAACGTCCAAACACCCTTATGAAAGTAAAACAAATTGTTTGATAACTCGTCCTAAAACCACGGATGAGCCCACTGTACTCAAGTTACATAAAAGGTCCTAAAAACAAGGACCAAATAAACATCAAAAGAAAAAGAAAAAGAAAATACAAGGATAGTTAAAAGATTTAAGCAGGAGGGGCATTAATGTTGGGGCCATCTTGGGACAGCTGGGTAGTAGCGTCATCCTTCACATTGACATCTTCGAAGCTGGCCTGAAGAAGAGAACTGGTAGCAGCAGCAAGATTAAGTTTGATGGAGCTAAAGTCCACTTCAGGGAAGTTTTCCGTAGCGTCCATCCTAAAATCTTCAAAACCTGCTGCATAATTGGCGTCCAAAAGATCAGTATATTGTTTGGATGCCTTGAATTCAACAACTGCATCTTCTTTCGCCTTGGAGAGAAAAGTACTCAACTCATCGTTCTGTTTCTGTAAATGATCAAGACGAGTCTCTTTCTCCACTACATCAGTTCTCAACTCCTGGACCAAGTTTTGCTGCTCCGTTACTTCCTCCTTAGCTTTGGCAGCTACCTCAGCCCATTTTTTGCACTCGTCCCTCATGTCTTGAATTTTCATCTCCAGCAAGATCATCGTCTTGTCCAACTCAGTGGCTTGCCTGGATGCTGCAATGAATTTTGACATGGCCTATAAAAAGATGGACAGAATGATGCTAGTTAAAAAAAAAAAAAAATTAAGTAATAAAGACGAGGCAAAAGTACAGTTAGTACCTTAAAAAGATCATGAACGCTTGAGTTTTCAAAATCCTTTAGGGACATGTCATGACAAACATTTATGTCCTCGTCCTACATAGCTTCCCCAAAGCGTTCCCAAGCTAAGTCTTCATTTTCAACAATGTTTGTGGGAACCCTGGAAGGAGGCTGCGACGAGACAGGCACAATCGTCCTAGGCGAAGAAGTCTTGGACGGGGTAGTCTCAATTGGAGTGGACGAGTCAACATCAACTATGTGGATAGAAGGTTGGGATTGAGGAAGCTTGGGCTTGACTACTTGGGACGACCCACGCTTAACTCTTTTATCTCGTCGACTGGGAAGGCTTCCCAAATCAATATTCTTTGACAGGGATTTCCTTTTATCCCCAGCCAACGGATAAGCTCAGGATTGGGCCTCAGGACGACTCTCCTCACCAATAGCCTATGTTCCTTTGTTTCCTTTCATTGTTGCCATTCCTAAAAAAATAATAGTAATAATTAAGTAATTAAAATAATAGAATTTTAGAACTAAAGCAGAATGTAAAACATGTAATGTTTGTCTAAAAAGTTTAAAGACTTACTTCTTCTTACTGTAATTTCATGAGCAATTACTTCGTTGGGCGGGTTAGGACCTAATCCCCACTTAGCAAGTTGTCTAAGTGTGACCAAGGAATGAAAGCTCCTATCTACGTGTAGACGAGCCTTATGGACGCGGTCTCGATGAAACTTACTTAAAGATGGTCGTTCAACAGCTGTAAAGAAACAAGTAAAAAGAGGTTAAAACGTGAATAAAAGAGAAAGAAAAGAGGAAAAAAAGGGGAGGGCCTTACCCTAAGGACGAAGGTTCTCTAGATCCCCGGTGCAATGACCAAAAGTGTCCTGGCCAACGTCCACAAGATTCCCAGCCCAAAAGCTGGAGACGAAGAAAAATTCCTTCTTCCAGTTTCTATCAGACGAGGCCAGAGACTTAATCAATCTACAGTCTGTGCCCCTAGTTATGAATTGGTAGAAGCCAAGAGATTGATGCATTTCTGAGGGTTTGGAACAGAAGATGAACTCGTCCACAGTAAGAGGACAGTCCCCTCCAAATACTTCCCTCCTCAAAATTTACATAGAGATGATTAGTCTCCACGCATTGGGGTTAAATTGACATACTCCTAAACCTAATCTAACTAACAATTCCCTAGCGAAGGCATTCAAGGGCAACCTTAAGCCCCCTAAAAAATAAGCCTCATAGACGCCTATTTCGAAGTGAGTGTTGCGGCACCATTCTCCACGGACGGGCAACCTAGGGTTAAGCTTGTCCGAGATCTGGTACCACGTCCGAAGGTTGTTGAGCCTTGGTTCATCCGTCTTGGAAGGAATATCTACTGCACAACTATATACATTGATCTCCGCCTCGTCCAAAGGACTAGACGGAGGGACTTTGGACGAGGTACAAGCTTGGGATCCCGAGGCCTTCCTAAGTTGTTCCTGAATGACTTCTAAAGGAAACCCAGGGACACTAGAAGTGTACCCTTCGTCCGTAGAACTCCCCCCACTACTACTATGGCTAGAGCTACTATTAGAACCACTATACCAGTTGAATCATGGTACTCGTCTATAGCTTTTTCTATGCCATCATTAGACGAAGAAACAGACAATTTTTGTCAATATTGAAGGAAAATCTAAAGATGAGAAAGGAAAGAATACCTAGCTCTAAGACGAAGGAAGGCTATGGACGCGGAGGGACTTCTAGACGGGGCTCTAGACGAGAAGTGTTAGGAAGGAAAATTTTAGAAATGTGAAGGGTAGAGGGGGGATTCCACTATTTATAGGCAGCTGACCTGGGCACTTAAAACCAGCTAGAAGATGACACGTGGCTTACCCCTCAAAAAAATAATTAATGGGACTGATCGCCGATAAAATTATGACACGTGGCACATCTAATCGTAGACATTAAATACATGTGTCCAGGGAAATGATGCCAAACTACACATTCCCTTAGACGATCCATGTGGACGAGGGGGCAACTGATGGTGTAATAAAATAGACCAACTCCTAACTCGTCCAAACGAAGAAATGAGTTACCTCAAACACGTTTGTCCAAAGACAAGCTTGTCCATCCATGATGTTGGTTGGACGAGCACTTTGCGTCTTAAGCATGTTCTTTGGATACAAAAGCGACCCCTGTATTCTTATTAGGATACAAACCGTTTCCCGATAAACAGTTGTGAAAAACTGACCCTGAATTATGGAACTTCCATAGCGGTTATGGAAGTTACCTTTGAATCCTTCAAACTCGTTAACCGTAAAAGTTACCATACAAATAACTGCCCCAGATAAGCACTATATAAGCGCTCTTCCACAGGAGGGTAAGGCATTCAGACACTTCCATTATACTTGGAATTCTAAAAATACTGACTTTGCCATCGGAGGATTCTTAGCCGGCCTCCACCGGTCTCCTCTGATCTTGTGTTTGCTTTTTTAGAACACACGAATAGCCTTTCGATCGTTAACGCTCGAGATTTTCAGCCTACTGATTTCCTTGTGTTCATCATGTATTAACAACATAAAGAACATACAATCTAACAGTTAAATTTTCAAAATATGTAGAATGTTAATTTCATTAGTGAGAGTTGTAACTTTAGATTACAATTAAGTTTGTAACCAAACTTTGTCATTTAAAAAAAAATGATAAAATTATATTTAACTTACTCTTCTCTCTCTCTCTCTCTCTCTCTCACTCTCTCTCTCTCAGGTTGATGTATCCACAATTTTGTTGAATTGCATGCGGGCACATTGAAATATTGGATAAGTTCGAGTGAGACTTTATAAAAATTATTGTATGATTTAAGCCTCACATGAAGTGGTCGTTAATTAAAATGTTGTTGTTAAAGTTCTGTTATGCTTATATTTTTCTTTTGTGTAACCACTGTTTTGGTTTATTTTTCTCAATCTCATCTTTTACGTATAAAGCTGATTGTGATCTCTTATCCTTTATTGGTTTCACTTTATAATTAACCGTAACAACCATTTTGGGTTTCACCTAACACCAACACCCACATCTATTTTTATTTCTTTATTTTGTAAAGGCAGTTCAATGATAATTACTAATTTACTACGCCATAAAAAATGCTACATACAATTTCTCAGTTTTAAAGGTAGTTGGCTAGTTGCTAAATTTTAGGATTAAAAATAACTTAATAACTTTCGAAAAAAAACAAATAAAGGTAATTATTTTTTAAAAACAGTTCAAAGATGTTGGTGCAAATACAATAATAATGGAAATAACACAAAAAGAAATTGAATAGTACTTCTAAATATTATTAATTTAAAGTGAAAATATTACACAATACTATTTGGACTGAGGCGCGGCACTCGCTCTCTTTAAAGTTCAAGCCCTTGGTTGGCTAAACTTTGTAATTGGTGCAGACTGTCTCTGATTTGTCTCACCTAGGATACAACAACCCAACAAGTGTCGTATGGCTAGAACAACCTCTGCACAAAGTGTTCAAGCCTAAAGCTTCAACAGAAAGAACACCCCTTGCCAATAACCTCTCTATTTTTATTTTTATTTTTGTGTATATTGCAGTAACTTGGATTAGGTCTGAATGAGTTTCCATTTTTGATATCTCCACCCTTCAATTCCCCTTGCACACGTATTTAGCCCAATATTTGAGAAAATTCATGTTAGCCTATTAATCACCACAATTAAAAAGAACAAAATAGTCTCTCTCCTTTTCAAAGTGGGATTAAACATTTTCACTAACTCCTTATCTTTCATATTCACTCCCACATCTTTACATTTATATTGTAACATTTATTCATTTTAATTATTTAATATTAAAATGATCCAACAATGTCCCACTCATTTTAATATTAAATTTTTTAGTTAAAGAGAGATTACCAGGCAATGACGGGTCACTATGCATCATGAAGGTGTGCTTTATACTGAACCTTCACTTAGTAAAATAGCGATCTTAACTCTAGAGTCGTAATGGTCTCCAACTTGAACTAGGACTGCTTTAGGGAAATTAAGCATCACTGCTTACACATAACAACCCAGGTGTTGACATGAGCTTTTATAACTAGCACTTTACGGCCGTGTGCTAATCTCGGTTTCATGAGTGTATTTGAGATTAAGTTCAAATCTCATAGGGAGCGGCCCCACCCCCATACTCACATCGGTGAAAATTTATCAAGGGTGCTCCTATAATTCTGACACCCTACTCATAAGAGCTACAAATTTCATTAAGAGTTTTTTACTCAACCTCTCCACATTACAGGATAAATGCACTTATATCATTGGGATGAACAATTTAAAAAATTATTTACAAAATAAATAATTAAAAAAATAAATTGTGCATTTCTTACGACCATCATATGATTCGTTTTTCCCATTGAACCCAATTCTCAGGATCTCTGGTCCTTGGGTTGGGTATCCTTATACATGGCTCATGATTCTATAGACTTTAGTCCCATCCCCCTCAATATATTCCAGACCCTATCTTTTGCCAAGGCCTTGGTAAATGGATCTGCAAGATTTTCATTAGATTTAATATAATCCACAGTTATAATGCCACTACTTAAATAAGATTGCATGGTATTGTGCTTTCTTCTTATAGGCCTGGATTTACCATTGTAATAACGGTTTTTAACTCTACCAATTGTGGCAGTGCTATCACAATGAATTAATATAGGTGGAATTGGCTTTTCCCAAAGTGGAATTTCATACAACAAATCTCTAAGCCAATTTGCCTCTTCACTAGTTGAAGCTAATGCTATTAATTCAGCTTTCATTGTTGAATTAGCAATTATTGTTTGCTTTTTAGATTTTCTACAAATAGCACCACTACCTAAGGTAAAAATATAACTAGTGGTAGAGAGAGAATCACTTGACAAAGTATTCCAATAGACATCACTAAAAGCTTCAATCACAACATGGTATTTTCTATAAAATAAGCCATAGCTTTTGGTACCAATTAAATATCTCATGACTCGCTCAATAGCTAGCCAATGATCTTTACTAGGCTTGCTAGTAAATCTACTAAGTATTCTTATTGCATATGCAATGTCAGGTCTAGTACAATCAATAACATAACGCAAACTACTAATGATGCTAGCATAATCCTTTTGATTAAAAATCTCACCATCATTATTCACAGGAAATAAATGAACACTAGAATCAAAAGGAGTAGCTACACTTTTGTGATCATGAAAATTATATTTTTTCAATATTTTCTCAACATAATGTGATTGATCAAGAAATATTCTATCACATGTTTGCCCAAAATAAAATTAACCTCACCAAGATCTTTCATATCAAAATGGCTTTTAAGCATATTTTTCGTCTCATTTATAACATGCATATTTGAGCCAAAAATCAACATATTATCCACATAGAGGCTAATAATAACATGTAAATTATTCCATGATTTAGAATAAATACATTTATCACATTCATTTGATTTATAACCATTCTCAATCATGCAGGAATCAAACTTTTCATGCCATTGCTTAGGTGCCTGTTTTTAGCCATATAGGGATTTAGTTAGCTTACATACCTTACTTTCTTGTCTAGGCTCTACAAAGTCTTCGGGTTGATCCATATAAATCTCTTCCTCTAGGTTCCCATTTAGAAAAGCAATTTTTACATCCATTTGACGAATTTTTAGATCAAAAATTGCAACAATAGCAATTAATAATCTAATAGATGTAATTCTTGTTACCAGAGAAAATGTATCAAAGAAATCAAGATCAGCTTTTTGTTTAAAGCCTTTTGCAACATGTTTAGCTTTAAACTTATCTATTGATCCATCCAGTTTCAACTTTTTTCTAAGGACCCATTTACAACCTATGGTCTTACAACCCGGTAGAAGATCTACCAATTTCCAAGTTCTATTAGAAATTAGAGATTCCATCTCATCATTTACAGTCTCTTTCCAAAATATAGCATCAGGTGATGTTAAAGCCTCTTTTAAATTTTGATGATTTCCCTCAATGTTAAAAACATAATAATCAAAACCAAAATCCTTTTCAACTTTGGCTCTTTTACTCCTTTTAGATTTCATTTCAAAATTTTCTTGATTTTGTAAATGTGAAGTAGAAGAACAAGGTTGTGAAAAAATATTTTCTTCACCCCCACTATTTTTCAATTTAAAATGAAAATTTTTTTCATGAAAAATTGCATCACCAGATTCAAAAATTATTTTGTTTTCAATGTCAAAAAATATATAGGCTGCACTATTAATCGCATAACTAAGAAAAGCACAGGTAGTAACTCTTATACCTAATTTAGGCATTTTAGGGTTAGTAAGCCTTACATAAGCAAGACAACCCCATACTCTTAAATATCCTAAATTTGACTTATGTCCTTTCCACATCTCAAAAGGTGTGGTGTGTGACTTTTTATGTGACACCCTATTCAAAACATGACATGCAGTTAAAATAGCTTCATCCCAAAAATGTAAAGGTGCACCAGATTCAATTAACATAGCATTTGTTAATTCAATTAAAGTTCTATTTTTTCTTTCAGCCACACCATTAGAAGCAGGTGAATATGATGCAGTAGTTTCATGGATAATTCCTAAAGACTGAACAAATGAGTTGAATGTACTTGATTTATACTCACGGCCTCTACCACTTCTTATTCTTTTTACTTTTTTTACAGAATTGATTTTCAACTTCTTTTAAAAAATCTTGAAATTTTTCAAAAGCATCACTTTTATTTTTCAACAAATAAATAGTTGTATATTTTGAGAAATCATCAATAAAAGTGATTATATATCTATTTCCTCCACGAGTTAAAATTCCTTCAAATTCACATAAATCAGAGTAAATTAACTAAAGCAATTCGGTATTTCTTACAACACTTTTATGAGGCTTTTTTTGTAATCTTAGCTTGACTACAAGTTTCACATTTTTCAAAATCTTTTGATAGTCTTAGAATTAATCCTGTTGGGAAATTTAGATCCCGGTTGATATAATTAACAAATTTTAAACCCAAGTTGTTAATTAGATTTATTATGAATAAACCTTATTAAAACAACCAAACATTAATATCATGTCAATATCATGTAGCAGAAAAGTAAATAAGATAAGATATGATGATTTAGGAAAACCAATGAAACAAACTAGTTTTACAGTAAAAAACCTAGGGGGAAACCTTCCTGAAAAGCAATCCACTATAAAAAAGAGAAGTTTCAGATCTAGTACAAAACATTTATTCCTAGACTCTAAAATCCCCATAGATGAAATTACAGCAGAAACCTTCTATCACTTCAGAACCTCTGAATTCTTCAATATATGAACACCACCCTTTTTGCACGGATCCCAGTACGTGACTAACCAAAGATGCACGACTTCCAGTACATGACTAACACACCAACTTGAAGAAAATGTTGGCTGCAAAGTTCTTCACTTCATTAATAATGAACCCTAAGGCGCAAAGACGCATTAGTTTCCTTTATAGAGAATAAGGATTCGGTCACCTTTTGCATGTGTTCTCCTTGTATTCTTTTATGTGACGACCTTTAAAATAAGCCTTATATATGTCTAAGGTTGTGAGAAAAGAAACTCTACACAAATACATAAGCATGGGCCGAAAGTTAGATCTGAAAAATTGATTCTCGTAATTCTCAATAAATACCTCGATAGATAGTATCTGTCAAGCAACTATCGAGCTCGATAGATAGCTATCTGTCAGGATCTGTCCAGTTTTAATGAACAGCCCTTCTTCAGTTGTTTTTTGGACAGATTTGCATGACTTCAATACTAGACTTGAACTCTTGTTCTTTGAAGTATTAAACATATCCTAGATCTACCTAAATACAAGTAAAGTGTGTTTTGTCAAAGGATTAGCCAATTACATAAAATGTTGACATATGTTCCTAACATTAAATCACATATATCCTAACAAATCCTAAACTACTCATGATTTCCACATATCTACTATTTATATGACACAAACGAGCATGCCAAAAATTAATAGAAGAAAACATATAAACTGAACTTGTAGATGCTTTATTATTTTCAACATTTAATTTAAACATTCCATCACAAGCATAACTCTTGCCCACAAATAATCCCTTTTTAGTGATTATATAATTATCAGATTCCATAGTTTGCTTGAAGCCAACCTTGTTAAGCAAAAAACTTGACATCAAAATTCTTCCTCATGGACGGAGTGTAAAGATTATCTTTCAATATTAGCATGCGTCCAGAAGTGAATTTCAATTCAACCTCACCACTCCTAAGAACCTTGGTTTTGCTAGAGTCACTAAGCATAACCGTTTTTTCTTCTTCAAAAGGAGTGTACAATTTGAACCAATTTTTGTCATAGTAGACGTGCCTTTAGCACTAGAATTTGTCCACTATCCTTCAGCATATTGCACCATATTGATGTCTGTAATCATAGCCACTAAAGACTCTTCGGTTACATTAGCTTACAAAATAGATTTACTTTTCTGAAATTTGCAAAATCGAGCAATATGCCCACTCTTGCCCCAGACAAAACAAGATCTATTAAATTGATCTTGTGAAGGGGGTCCTTGGTTCTTATTGTAATTTTTATTTAGGTTTCCCCTTCCTTGAGGTCTATTATTATTTTTAAAGTTTCTTTTTTTAGGCTTCAATTGACCATTTCTAGGAAAATGATTTTTGGGCATATTATTATTGGCTGGAATAAGATTTACCTTTGTGGTGGAATTGCCATTGCTCTCTTGTGTCATGAGTGCATCTTGTCCTCTAGCCTCCTCCTCAACACGGATGCATGTGATTAAAGTCTCCAAAGATGTCTCCTTTTGTTTATGCAGCAAAGTTTTTTGGAACTCCCTCGAAGATTGTGGAAGTTTATCAATTATGCTAGCTACCACCAAATTGTCTCCAATCTTTATGCCTTCGGATCTCAATTCTACCACGATCATTTGAAAGTCTTATGCTTGATCCTCCACTGATTTTCCATCCACCATTTGGTAACAGAAAAATCTACTAGCAGCCTCCTTGGTATCATACTTACTTTGTAAAGCTTTCTAAATTTTCTTAACAGAATTATGAGTTGTATCATAATAATCATAGAAATGATCGGCAAGAAAATTCAAAAGATAAGAGCGCCAATTATATTTATCTTTTGTATACTTATCTATTTTTTCTTGATGGAGACTAAATTCTTCCTCACTCATCTCATCGATAGAAACCTTTGATGGATTCTTGTTAGTGAGGATGTAGGCAACTTTGAGAAGATTCAAGTAGAAGAGGACCTTTCCTTTCCACCTCTTGAAGTGAGCTCCCTTAAAGTGAAAGGGCTTGTTAAGATCTCCAACAAGCTCATTTGGTTTCTCTTGTGTAGACTCCATGTGATGAATCTTCATAAACTTGTTGATGTAAACACAATAATAATGGAAATAACACAAAGAAAAACTGAATAGTACTTTTGAATATTATTAATTTAAAGAGAAAAAAATTACGCAACACTATTTGGACTGAGGCGCGACACTCGCTCTCTTTAAGAAGATTCAAGCCCTTGGTTGACTAAACTTTGTAATTGGTGCAGACCGTTTCTGACTTGTCTCCTCTAGGATACCATAGCCCAATAAATGTCGTATAGCTAGAACAACCTTTGCACAAGATTTTCAAGTCCAAAACTCCACTAGAAAGAACACACTTCATTGTCAAGAACCTCTCTATTTTTTTTTTTTATTCATTTCCATTTTTGATACCTCCACCCTTCACCTCCCTTTACGCACATATCTAGCTCAATATCTGAGACAATTGATATTAGCCTATTAATCACCACAATTAAAAAGAACAAAATAGTCTCTTTCCCTTTCCTTTTCAATGTGAGATTAAACATTTTTTCTAACTCCTTATCTTTCATATTCACTCCCACATCTTTACATTTATGTTGTACATTTATTCATTTTAATTATTTAATATTAAAATGCTCCAACAAAAGATAATTATTAATTTACTATCCCATAAAAAATGTTACATATAGTTTCTTGGTTTTAAAGGTAGTTGCTAGATTTGTGAACAATTTGTTAGTATATCCTTTGTTATTGTTTCTCTTAAGATGTAATTGTGTTGCTCTAACTCTTTCTAGTGTTGCAAAAGAGAATGAGGAGGTCATTGTTTGGCCCTCTTTTCTCTTTCTTATTGTATAGCATGATATTGAATGAATAAAGTTTACTACAGTTTCCTCTAAAAAAAAAGGCAATTACTAAATTTTGAATTTAAGTTCTTTTTAATTTTTGTTATGGATGTGTAGCAAGTGGCTAAATTTTAGGATTAAAAATAACTTGATAACTCCTACAAATAAAAATAAAAATAATACTATCCTTTAAGCACGTGCATGAGCACTTGCTTAAATAAAGGTTCTTTTATATATATATATATATATATATATATATATTTTTTTTTTTTTTTTTTCTTTCTAAAAGTTAATAATTTTCATTTATTATAATTTGAGGTTGATGCACCTTTCAATTACAAAAATACTTAGAGTTGTTATGAAATTTATTGTGAGTGAAATAATTTTTAAGTATATAAATCTCATCACACTTTTAAGTATTTTTGTATTGAAAAATGCAACAACCCCAAATTATGAAGAATGAAAATTATTGACTTTAAAAAATTAAAAAAATAGAAGAGCTTCTTGAAAGGAGATATTGTAAAGATCTTCTTGAAAAAAGAAAAAGAAAAAGAAAAAGAAAAGAATGCATATAATAGCATGTTAATTTCTTGAAGTCAAATTTTGTTTCTAAAAAAATTATTAGTTTTATAATCCTAATATTTTTAAAAGAATAAAAATAAACAAAACTTTCATTCTCAACACTAAAGTTGTTTTCATATAAAAAAAAAAAAAAAAAGACTTTTTCAATATCAAAGAAAAGGAAAGAAAAGAAAAAGAAAAAAAAAAAAGAAAGCAGATGGGTTTGTTTCTGGGTCAAGAGTCCAACCTAAGTCCGACCCACTTGTAATCAACTACCGAACTCTTGAAGTTTCTGAGGTTTCCTTCCTCCACTCATATCAAACGCATAGGCGCTGTCTGTCTGTCTGTCTGTTAGTTTTGTGTTTCCCTTATCTCTCTCTCTCTCTCTGAGCTATTCAGCAATGGCTACTGTACTCAAAACTCCAACCATAATCCAAGCACCCTTCACGCCACGCACTTGTTCCATATCCTCAAAATCCCAAAAACCCTTTTGCGTGTCTTTCAGACACAGTACTCCCAGACCTTCGCCTTTAACTTCTCTCCGGTTCTCCCACCTACCCTCCTCCCTACGCTTCGTCAAGTTTGTTCCTTTTTCTTCCTCCGGTGAAACTGACACCACTGAGACCCAGACCCAAGAAGAGGTTCAAGAACCTCAGCAGCAACAGCAACAAGTCCAGGTATTCCATTTCCACTGTTGTTAATTCACTCATTGTGGTTTGCTGAGTAAGTGTTAGAAGATTGAAAAGAAAGTAATTTTTTTGTACTGTTGTTAATTCATTCATTCATTGTGGTTTGCTGAGTAAGTGTTAGAAGATTTAAAAGAAAATAAAATTTTTGTATTCGTAGAACTTGGGTTAGGTGTGTGTTAACTTGATTGCATTGTTTGTATTTGGTGGCCAGAAATTGTAGGGTACCATCTATCGTTTGATTTATTAGATTAGGCTGTTGCCGTCCAATGTGAAGTAGAGGCTAATAGAATTTTCTATTGATAATATTTTCCTTACTATGTCTCTAGAGAATGGAAATCAATAGTGTAGATTTGAATACATAGGCTTTAATGAAGCTTTGCTTGGGAAGTGGTTGTGGAGATATGGGCTTGAAAAGGATGCTCTTTGTGGCGAGTGATAGAGGTGAAATATGAATGTGTATGGGATGGCTGGTGTACCGGTTCAATTTTTGGTCCCTATGGTGTTGATGGAAAAATATTAGCCGGGGATGACTTCCTTTGTCTTGTTATATTTTGTATGAAATTGGTGATGGGTCGAGGTTGAAGTTTTGGCGAGACTGATGGTATAGGGAGACACCTTTCGCTGTAAGCTACCCTGAATTATTTAGAATTTTTCAAGATAAGGAGGCAAGTGTGGCTGAGCTTATGAGGTTCAATAATGGAGTTCTTCATTGGGATGTAAGTTTCTTTAGAATTGTCCATGATTGGGAATTGGAGGCTCTTTTGAGCTTCATGGATACCATTTATGGCTCTTCTGTAAGGGGGATGTAAGGGAGATTGGGGAGGATAAAATGAGTTGGAAACCAGATAGAACTAGGGGTTCATGGTTAGTGCTTATTATTGTCTCCTAGTAGCAGAAGATACATTTTTGAGTAGCTTTCTTTGTTTGGACTGTTACTTTGGGGAAATGTCTGACAATCGACAATTTAAGAATAAGGAAGTTTTGGATATTGGATTGGTGTTACTCTAGAAAGAACCAAATAAAACATAAAATAAAGTACTAATAACTTAATTATTTATCATGGAAACCTATTCATGGGCTTTGCTTTAATCTTAGGCTTCCAATGAGGCTACATTTCTTCAAGCACACAATGGTTGTACCATCAAATATTCTACTTTCCTGGGTACTTTTTTTGGCCATGAGATACTATTCATTTTTGTGACTTATTTAGACTATTGCAGTACAAATACATTTCCCCAATAGCTTTGCTACATATTTTCCAATGTCTAATTTACATGTTGGTATGTTCTACTGCTTTAATCTATCAACTATTTTCTCACAAGAGTTTAAGTATTTAACATTGTTACTTGAAGGTAAAGTCAGCCAAGTGATTAGCATGCCCCTGACCATTACTATTGTAAGTGTTAGATAAATTGGTAAATATAAAATGATGGTCAAAATTTGATTTTGGACCCTAATTATTTGTTATAGATTGGGTCAAATTTATCTTTGAACTATTGACTGTTTCAAATTAGTCCTTCGAGGTTATAAAAGTTCCTTAATGTTACTCTTACCTTGGCTTATCATCATTATGTGAATAACAATTGCTGATGTGGCATTTTTTTTCTTTTCAATATGAATCTCCTTATAATAGAGGTTGGGCTTTAGTGCGATAAGTGTTTTCCACCAAAAGTGATAGGTTGCGTGTCTGAGTTCTGGAATCAACCTCTCCAAAAAAATTGGGGGTAAGGTTGTCTACTAGTCACCTCTCTTAGGCCCTGCAAAAGTGAGAGTTTTATGCACTAGGTATGACTTGGGATGTCCTTATAATGTCAACATGACATGTTAGACACATACTGATTTCTAGAAATTAGAGTATATACATGACACTTTTGTGACTTTGTTTCTAGTTACTTCTTTTAAGGGCCCTTATGGCATTAGACTTTGGAAATATATAAGACAGGGGATGCGACAAATTTTTCACGTTTCCTTCAGTTTAAGGTGGGAGATGGAACAAATGTTAAATTTTGGTATGGTTTATGGTGTGATGAACTGATGATCTTCCATTGAAGTAGGCCTTTGTGGACTTGTTATGTCTTACATGTGCCAAGGAAGCCTCAGTAGTGGATCTTATGCAATATTGTGGAAATGATTAGGAGTTAAGAGCCTTTATCAGAATCATGCATGATTGGAAGTTAGAGCCTTTATCGTCCTTGCTGGATTTAATTACTCTACTCCAATGAGGGGACGTGGGGAGTGATGGAGGAAAAAATGGTGAAAACGAAAGATGTTTTAGAAAGCTAAGTTGCTTAGAGAAAAGAAAGAATGAACTAGCTCTTCAACAGACACACTCTTGGAATAATACCTCATAGGTAGATTTCTTGGATTCAAATTCAACTAGTTACAATGAGAGCAGCCTTGCTTATTTATAGATAGTTAGTTACAAAAACCTACCATGTGGCTGCCATGTGATTGGCCAAAGCCTAACAAACATTTCTAACTAACTAATAGGCTATTGCACTTATCACTAACAATTTATCAATTAACTAACTTTTTGTTACAAGTGAAAGGATCTACTTATCATATAGCATAAGCACTAGTAAACGACTAGCTTTAAAAATGAATTGCATTAGGACTGTCCCTCTTTGGAACACACTTGTTTGGTTAGGCACAAAAAAACAAAATAATGCCTTTTAAGAAACAGAACAAAGGCATTAAGAAATAGAACTAAGTTTTGTTAAAAGCAAAACTTATCAGTTATCAAACGGTGGAGGAGTGGAGCTGTAGGCACACAGAGAGACGAGAGTAAGAGGAGCTGAGCTGAGATGTGAGACAAGAATGAATCGGAGAGAGTGAGACGTGAGATGTGAGACGGTGCATTTCACAACTTTTTTTTTTTTTTTTTTTTTGAATTTCGGCCTGAATTGGCGATACAGACCGATACGTCCCGAGTCTGTGCGAATTGGCCTAATTCAGAGCAAATCGGCCCGAGTTTGCGCTGAGTTGGCGCGAGTTGGGAAATGAAAAAAAAAAAATGGATGCGGCATTGACGTGTAGGCAATGGTGTCGCTCGCGTGTCGCCATGTCAGAAGCGGGTGCAGCGGCCGTTTTGCCGCGTCCGTGCATCCCAACGCACTGCTAGTAGTTGGCCTTCCTTGAGTGCTGACTTGGGTACTTTATCTACCACCATAAGCTTGGAACTACACAAAAGCTTTTCTTGCAAGTTGCATCTTAAATATCAAGACTCTATTGTAAGCTTTAGAAACATACCACAGTTGGTGCATAGATAAGGCATCTTGAATTGGTGGTTTAAGACCGCTCAAGAACCTTGCAGCCATCTGCTCTTCACTCTCATTTAGGTCTACTCGAGCTACCATTTGATAAAATGCCTCAGTGTACTCTTCCATGTTGCTTCAAATTATGCAGTTGTTTGTACAAGGACTGCATAGAATTAAAAGGCAGAAACTGGTTTCTCATTTCTACTTCATCTTGCACCAATCTTGGATCTTTCTTTTACCCCTCCTAACTCTTTGAACTTGGAGCTGTTCCCACCAGACTGAAGCTCTCCCTCTTAGCTTGATAGAGATCAATTTCACCTTCTTGGAATTTGGTACCTCATGGAAATCAAAGATTCTTTCCACTTGGTTAAGCCAATCCATGAATTCTTCATGATTCGAGCTACCATAGAACTTAGGTAACTCTATCTTGACGTTTGATTCCCATTTTGGTTATCCTCTTGGAGGACCGGGCACTTGCCTTGGAATATCCCCTTTAGGCTGACCAATTGGGTTACTAATCATCATTTCTAGGATGATAACGCTGGTTTCTTCTCACTTCCTCAGTCAAGGTAGCAAGTTGTCCCCTTAGCAGCTCCACAGTTTGCTCCAATGTCACCTGGGGTTCTTCTTGGAGGGGTTGCGGCTACTGCCTGGGATGAACCTGCACCTCAGGTTCATGTGCTGCAGAAGCTTTCTTGTTCCTTCTATTGTAAGCTATTGATGCCATCTTCACAAATTCTTAGGCTCACTAGTAGAGGATAAGAAAATGAAATCAAGATAGGATCTTGATGACAGAAAATGAAGAAACAAATTGCAAACAAACTTGAATCCTAAGGATCTCAAGCTCTGATACAAATTTATGATGGAGGAAAAAATAGTGAAAAGGAAAGATGTTTTAGAAAGTTAAGTTGCTTAAGGAAAGATGTTTTAGAAAGCTAAGTTGCTTAGAGAAAAAAAAGAATGAACTAGTTATTCAAGAGACACTCTCTCGGAATAATACCTCATACGTAGATTTCTTGGATTCAAATTCAACTAGTTACAATGAGGGCATCCTTGCTTATTTATAGATACATAGGCAAGCTGCTGATTGGCTAGAAAGTTAGTTACAAGAATCGACCATGTGGCTGCCATGTGATTGGCCAAAGCCTAACAAACATCATTAGCTAACTAATAGGCTATTGCACTTATCACTAACAATCTATCAACTAATTTTCTGTTACAAGTGAAAGGATCTACTTATCATACAACATAAGCACTAATAAACAACTAACTTTAAAAATGAATTGCATCAGGGAGGATAAGCTTTGTTTGAAGCCACCTAAACAAGGGGATTTTGAGGTCAAATGCTACTATGGTGCTTTGTTATGTAGTAACTATATACCATACAATCAACTTATCAAGCATTCCATTTATTAACTTAGCTTTTAAATTAACCTAGTTAGAACTAACTAATTACTAGGCAATATATTATATATATATAATATCACTGATGCTAAATTAAACCCTAACTTTAAATTATCTTAGTCTCACATTGGGGTTACCTAGGGTTAAGGTCGTAAATGGTGTGGGGCACCACAATGTTTCCATTGAAGATGTGACTTTTCCTTGGAAGAGTATCTAGAAGGCTAAAATCTCAACTATAGTTGCCTTGTGTGGGTGTGTGTGTGTGTGGACTGCAGTATTAGGGAAATCTTGATAGTTGACAATTTAAGAAAAAAGAAAGAAAGTATTATTGTGATAGATTGATGTTGTATGTGTAAAAGGGATTGGGAGAATGTTGATTATTTACTCATTCATTGCTCTATGGCTGGGGAGTTGTGGACTATGGTCCTTAGTCTTTTTGGGATTAAGTGAATTATCAATTATGCCTAAAAGCATAATTGAATTATTAGCATGTTGGCAAGGTCGTTTTGGTCAACATCGGAATATAGAAATTTGAAGGGAATTACTATTTGTTTAATGTAATGCCTTCAGAGGGAAAGGAATATTAGAAATTTTGAGAGATATGACTATTTTAGACCTGAAAATGTTTTTTTTTTTTTTTCCAGACCTTTTGAGTGGATGTCATCATTAGGATTACTTTCCATTTTGTCCATTTTAGATTTGATTGATAATTGTACTTTTAGTGATTGATGTTGAGGTACCCATACTATACATCCTGTGTACTTGGGCTACACTCCTTTTTAATTTTTTATTTATTTAAAAAGAATATTTTAATATTTTAAAATATTAAATTCAAGTGTCTTCATGTATTTTGATTTTGAAAAGCTTATGGTATAACATGCTATGCCAACATTATAAGGATGTGCAGTTGTGTACAATAAATGTCTGTTATATTTGCAATTGCTCATAGTAATGGTGAAGCAAGGTAGCGATTACATATCAAAACTTCAGGGAGTAATTTGAAGCAATTAATAGTTCATGGATGAAATTGAAATTTGAATTTGAGTCGTAGGTTAGGGACCAAAGTCATATTTTGATCTAAAATGGTTTGTTTGGTAACCTAGGGTTAATTTAACTTTCCAATCATACACTTGGATCTATTAGTAACTTTCTATTTTTTAACTTGATTTGACCATATACTTATGAGTATGCATCTGCATGTTTGACAGTGAAAATTTCAAGAGTTTAATTCCAATTTCCTTATTTTCTTTGCTAATAGATTTATGTAACAGGACATTGTGGATGGTGCTGCTGGCGTTGAAGATGTTTCAAGTGATGATGATGTTAATGGTGCTGAGGAAGTACCTGCTTCAGCCATTGTATCTTCACTCCAGTTGTACAAGGAAGCTTTAGCTAGCAATGATGAATCCAGGGTTGCCGAAATAGAATCTTTTTTAAAATCCATTGAAGAGGAGAAAATAAGCCTTGAGAGGAAAGTAGCTTCTCTGTCTGAAGAACTGTTGACAGAGAAGGAGCGAATTCTTAGGATTAGTGCAGACTTTGACAATTTCCGGAAGAGGACCGAGAGGGACAGACTTTCACTGTTAACAAATGCTCAGGGAGAAGTTGTGGAAAGTTTGTTGCCCGTATTGGATAACTTTGAGAGAGCTAAATCCCAGATTAAAGTAGAGACCGAAGGGGAAGAGAAGATCAACAATAGTTATCAAAGCATATCTAAGCAGTTCGTAGAGATACTAAACTCACTTGGTGTTGTTCCTGTTGAGACAGTAGGAAACCCCTTTGATCCATTGGTGAGTTAATGGCTCTTTTCACCTGTAGTGTATAGGCCCCTTTATATTATATCTTGTGGAACTCGTATCTTTCTTTAGCTAATATAGAGAACTTTTAGCAGTAAGAGTAGGTATTGAAGAGGACAACATAATGGCACTGTTGGATAAAGAAACCAACTAGTCATAATTTCCATTAGAATATTTTATTATTAGAGCCACTTTACCCTTGCAATATTTAGAAAGTGTAAGATTCTTCCTGATGAGCATGATGTGTCCTGATAACAAGTTCATACCTGAAAGCCATATTTGTCAATTGGCATAATGGTTGTCCTATCTGACATTAGCTTGACGCTGGTAAGCCTACCGAGTTGGCTCGAAATGCAAATACTTAGTCAAGTCATTTGACTGTTTCAGGTTTTGTGAAGACCTGGATACCTTTTAACTGAAACCAGGTCTTGATTGTATGTACACAAAAGATGTAGGGGCATGAGTGTGTGTTGACAAGAAGGCAACAGAATCACACGGTCACATAAAGCAAATGGCAAAGCATCATACTTTTTGTTAGATTATACTAGTAATGGAGCAACTCTTCTGTTACAATATCCAGGAAGTGTAAAATTCTTCCTGATAGCATGATATGTCCTGATGATCAAAAAGCTCATATGTGAAAATCATAGCCCCACTTATCAATTGGCATAATGGTTGTCCTATCTGATCATTAGCTTGATGCAGGTAAGGTACCGAGTTGGCTTGAAATGTAATCGTGTACTTGCTGAGCTTTTTCGAACCCTTAGTCAAGTCTTTTCAGGTTTGATGAAGACCTGGATACGCTTTTAACTGAAACCAGGTCTTGATTGATTCGAGCCAGCTCGGTGAGTTTAAGTGTTATATATCATGTATACACAAAACACACACAAGGTGTTGGGTGTGTGCGCTTGTGCACATGTGAGGCATTCAGTTTTTACTGTAGCTTGACATACCTGATGGAATATTAACTTTGGTGGGTATAAAGTTGGTGAGACATGTAAAAACTTCATTTACATTACTTAGAGATGATGATTCTAATAAACACAATAGCTTTGTTATTATTTACATCATTCTATTAGAACATAAACATTTGGACAGTTTTTTGTGATAAAGTTTTATATATCGATTTGTGTTTATGTAAAGCTGCATGAAGCAATTATGCGCGAGGATTCCAATGAATATGAAGAAGGTATAATTATTCAAGAGTTTCGCAAAGGGTTCAAACTTGGTGATAGACTCTTGCGTCCATCAATGGTAAAGGTATCTGCTGGTCCAGGACCTGCGAAGCCAGAAGAAGTGGAGTCAACAGAGGGGCATGATACAGGTGAAACAACTGAGGAGGGCACTGCCAAATCAGATTCTACTTAAAAGTACAACTACACAAGTAAATTCAATTTTGTAACAGCAGGGATTATTGTATTGGTATCTTTCGTTTATAACACAAATTTAGTGAGATGTGATTATTGTCGAATAGAACATCACTATGAGTTTGCTGTCATGGATAAATTGATGTTGCTTGGAGGGAATAGCAAATTTTAAAGAAGTCTAGACATTCATTTCATTTATTATGTTATTGAAATTTTTTTTTTCACATTTATTATCACCTCAGTTTGTAAACATTATGTAATAAAATTTATAGTGTCTCTAATATTTTTCATTGTTGTAAGGGTGTGTTTCTTGTATGTGCGCATGTATGTCTTGGCGTGACTGGTTCTAGTGGCTCTGTCCTTGTCCCTCATGCAATTGAATCAGTTGAAGCTGGTTCGTGAAATATATGTAGGGTTAAAATAAACTTTTTGGCTTTGAAAGTTGATCTTAGGTTGATTTTTGTCTCTTAAATTTAAAATTTAAAATTCAACTCCTAATGGATTAAATTTAAAAGATATCAATTCTGTTCTTCTATTCATATATTGTTAAGGAGATCTAAATTTCTTAGGGACTAAATTTATTTTCCATTCAGACTATTAATTATATGGATAATAACTGAAATGATGATGTGGCATGCTAAAAAATTGATGGCGCGGAACAAATTTAACAGAAAATAATAAAAGAACACATTGATACATTTGAAAGATCTCAAACATGAAGGTTTATAATTTCTGAATTTGAAGAATGGAAATTACACTAGGGTCTGAGTGAAAGAATACAAGCGGTCCTAACAGCTGCGGTGGTAGTGGTAGAAGCAATGGCAGCTCGACGTTGGGAGGTGATAGAAGCTATGGCGGCTTGACGTTGAGAGGTGGAGTTTGGAGGTGGTTCATCCACTGTCATTGATGCTAATGCTATCAACAAGGCAGAAGCAAACCCGTTATTATGTGGCCGCATACTGGAGTGGAGGATGCAAGATAAAATGCAAGCATGCTGTCAGACAGTTTGTTTCCTGATATTAGAAGAGCTCAGAATGGGGTAGCTCCATGAACTAGCCAAAATGGCACGTAGCCTATACCCATATCCAAGCCTAGATATAAAAAAAAATCCTACAGCTGGATTCTCAAAAAAAAAAAAAAAAAAAACTTGGGTCAAATTTTAGGATGAGAAGTATATTTTTATCCTATATTCAACGAGAATTGGGTTTTTATTTAGATATAACAGAAAAAAAATATTTTGAGCTGCTAGCGAGCCTTTATTTAAATACCATGGTCTTGTGAGCAAGCATAATAGGTTTGAATCATCTTCTATTTTCTGTGGAAACAAACACAGCCTTATAATATTTATCCTTGATAGTAGCACCATAAGTGTTATGCATTTTTTTAATTAATTATATATATTTTTTGGGGGTGGGTGGGGAGGACTAGAGGAGGGTGTTGAGGAAAACTATAGAATATTTTAAGAGTACAATAAATATGTACTTTCTTATTTTACATAAAGTGAGGCTTAGGTTCAGTGCATGTAGTGCACTGAACTTGTTAAGATTGTGATATGTGTTTAAAAGTAGACACGAGTTATAATCTTAACAGGTCCCGTGTAACTGGACACTGAATCCAAACTTTACCCTTTTACATAAATAGTGAGTCTCATTATAAATTATTTTTTTAAGAAAAGCTTCATTATAAATTTAATTAGTGAGATTTACTGTTATAAATTTAATTAATTAGATTTACTGTTATATGAGAAGATGTATAATACTTCTGAAAAATGGTATAATTATCCTAGTGTAGAATGAGTTTTAGGTTTGAACTACAATAGATGTGATATTTGTTGATTTTAGGCACAAGAGATCGAAACATTTTTGTTAGCAGCTACATAATCAATTTTATTTTGTTCTAGAAGTTTATAAATGATCAAGGTGTTGGGAATTGGAAAATGTTAAAAGAAATTCATCATACTAAAGTAATGCCTCTTATCAATTATTAAAAAAAAAGAAAGTAATAATTCTTCTCATTTCTTGTTCTGTGTAATGATTGAAGAGAAATATGTACTTAAGTTATTTATGGAGTCTGTTGCAGGGGCTAGGAATAGGTGACAATGTAGATATGGTATTGCATATGAAGCTTTGACATTACAAGGAGATAAGGTGCTTTTTGGAGTAGCAAGTAGTAATGCTAGATCATCCACTGGAGCTTTGTTGGAGGCTGTAGTAAAAGCTGGTTTGGCTGCCAAGAATCAAGGCTTTCAACGTGTTTTGTTTCTCACTGACAGCAAGGGTCTTACTCAGATCATTAGGAAGGAGTGTGCCACTGATTGGCTAGATGGTGTTAGACTAGCTGGCTTTTGTTTTTTGGAGCAAAATGGCCTTTTATGTGATGTCTTTTGGATCCCTCATGTGATTGTAAAGGACCTTTGGTCTGTAGCTAAAGTGGCAACTCGTGTGCCACTGAATTATTGTTGTCGCTTTCCAGTTGGCTCTAATCTTTGTAATGCACCTTTGTAATATATTTCCTCCTTGAATGGTATGGAAAAAAAAAGTTATTTATGGAGTCCGATTCTCAAAAAAAGAAAAAGAAGTTATTTGTGGAGTCCAATGAGTTAGCCCACTCCCTGGCGAATTAGGCCCAGCTGGACTCTAATGTTTTTCGAATCATTACCACCTCTTTCATTTCCATCCCGTATCTTGTATTTGGTACAGTGCACTGGGGGGTATATGATTCCTTGTCTTTTTCGTAATAAATTTACTCAGCAGTCAGTACAAAAGAAAGGAAAAAAAAAAAAAAAAAAAAAAAAACCCTCGCATCTTGGGTTTCACATTTTCACTTTATAGGTATTGGCAGAAGAATTTAAGTACGGTTCAAAATTAGGTGAAAATTGTGCTCTAAAAAGTATTGCGAAAACATATATTTAAATTGGATTATGTTGTGTTGATTTTCTGATAATAGGTTGTGTTGTGTTGTGTTGATTTTTCGGTTGTGTAGTTGTGTTGTGTTCTTAGGGAAGAAGGGTAAAATTGGGTTTTGGGAAAAATGTAAGGATAATTAAGGAAAAGAGAAAAAGTTTCCAACAGTAGTCTTGTTGCGTTTTTGCATTGGACCTTTAAGGGTCCAGTGCAAAATCGTGATATTTCACGTTTTGGGGCTGAAAATGTAGCATAGAAAATGCTTAATTACCAAACGCAAAAAAATACGTTTTGAAATTACATTGTGTTTTTTTCCCCCTAAAAGTCAAACCAAACGAGCACTTAGGTTTTAAGGGGTTGTTGTTACAAGAATTGTGTGGTATCTACAATTCCAAATCTAGTAAAGTACCACTCTCACAAATTGACCACCATAACACAAAAATACACCATTTCGATGGAAAAATCCAGTGACAATTTCTGTGTAACAACACTTCCCCTTATAAATTAGTAATGTGTATTTACGGCAAAAATTCTAGGATCATATAAAATATCACAATTTTTGCAATAATTGTATACATGGTAAACTATGAGTGATGCAGAAAAAATAATGGGTAAGATAGTTGTGTAAAAAATTATGGTGTTTTATGTTGTACTACAATTACTCGTATTTACTGACAACATATTTAGAATTGTTTTTATCTACTTCCGTCCATTTTTCATTATTACTATTTTTTTTTTTTGGGAATAAAAATGGGGTCTTTGATGTGAAGTGTGAACTCATTGAACCCACATTATGTGACAATAAGAGTAAATACCACGTATACCACTAGGGTCTTGATGGAGCTAGAGTAGTAAGCACAACACATTCATTGAAGTGTCATTGTTCGAACCACTCAACTTTTGCTAATGTGAAGTAATATAAGGACTTTTACTACCAAGCCATATGGTTCATTATTGCTATCGATTGCTGACAATCATTTCAGATTGGTATTTATGTAGAGTCCATTTATTGTATTCCCTTAGGATATATATTAATCATCTGCTTTAGGAAATTTTTTTATGGAACTTTGAAAAAGTTGTCAAAAAAAAAATTAGTCATTTTTTTTTAAATTTCTGCATAATTTTTTTTTTCTAAAATGGTTTATTAATGCATGATTTATTAATGTATGACCATTTATGTATCATAAAGTCTTCCATAAAAAAAAAAAAAAAAAAAAAAGTCTTCCATCGAATTTTTTTTTTTGGGTAGATAGTCTTCCATGAAATTATTACATAGATTACAACGACGTAGGACTTCTCAAACAAATAACCTCTTGTTTTTGTCCGGTTGAAGTGTTTGGTCAACATATTGAGGGTCTATTTGGATACCGCTTATTGTTGAAAATTTAAAATTGAAAACATTGTAGCAAAATAATTTTTAAATATATAAATAGTGCTGTTAGACCCAGTTTTAATAAAAATTTTATTGAAAGAAGTACTTACGGATACTGTAAATAATGAACGAAACCCACCATCCAAAAATGCACCTCTTAAAAATGCGCAAAACGGGCACTGATTGATACTTTCCCATGAAACAAATACCCTATTTATTCTTTGTTATTTCTTAATGCAATGCATTCATGCCTCAATTAACAAAAGTTTTTTTTTTTCAATTTTTTATTGTGTCCGGTTGACGTATAATATTACTAATTTATTTTAAAATTTTTTTTATAAAAATTTAAAAAATATGTAAAAAAAAGTTAATCATTTTTTCATGATTTTTTTTAAAAAAAGTTATTAGGACATGCAAATTATTTATTTATTTATTTATTTTATCTTATCTTATCTTTTTGCTGGGGCCCTTTATCGGGTTCTTTCATGCAATCATGCATGGTATGTTATTGGTAGAAGCTAGAAGATCTCTCTCAAATTTGAACTCTTTATGCAGCGCGTAATGAAGGCCAAAATGGGTAATTACCCATAAAAATCTAACTATTCAGTTAGTTGGCCCGGTTTGGAAACAATTTGCAATTCTAGCAACTCGAGCCTTAGAGGCTCGATTTAGGGCCTCTAAATCGACCCTTTAAGGCTCGGTTTAGGTGCTTTGACATGGCAAAAAACACGCTGGAGTACACGTGGAAATCGAGTGTTTGAGACTTGATTTTCTAACCCTTATTATACATACTAATATCACAAAAGCCCAGAACATATCAGAGAAGGAAGGAAAAAAAAAAAAAAAAAAACCAGAAGAACCCAGGCCGTCGCACGCAACCCAGGTCGCGCGCGGGCTGCACGCGACGCCTGGGTCACAGGTCGCGCGCTGCCCAGGTTTTGCTTTCTTTCTTTTGCTCTTTCTTTTGCTTTTTTCTATCTGATTTTTTGTTTGGCTGCTCAGAAAATCATAAAGTTTGGATCTTTATGTTTTTCCCTCAGATCTGATGGTTGTGTTTTGGATTTTTTAAGTTTTTTTTTCTGTGTATTTTGGCTTGTACCAGAGGATTGAGCCTTTAATTTTTTTTAAATTTTGTTGGTATAAATCGAGCTTTAGACACTCGATTTCCACGTAAGTAAGTGTTGCCACATCAGAGCATGGAAATCGAGTCTCAAAGACTCGATTTATAGGCCAAAATCGAGTCTTAGAGACTCGAGTTGCTAGTATTTGATATTGTTTCGTAACTGAAACTATTAATTATATAGTTTGAATTTTATTGCTAGTTACCCATTTTGGCCCGTAATGAATGAGTCAATGACCCAGCACATGCATCAGACATGATTGGTTCTTCCCATCCAAAAAAAGAAAAAAAAGGAAAAGACATGATTGGTTCTGGTCCCCTTGTGGGCCTTGTCCAATCAACATCGGATTAAAAGTTGGATGAGAAAATGTATTATACTATTCAAATTGAGTTTCTGGGCTACTGCTAGAGCAATTTTTTTTGGGTTGAGAAAGATGGGCTACTAGAACTAGAAGAAGTGAAGAACACTATCAGATAATATTAAATAATTTTTGCATATGATTGAAGTGATCAAGGTTTTTATTTATTTATTTATTTTTATAATAGTCAATTTTATCCAAAATTAAAGCCCTAAGAGTAAACACAACAAGAAGCAATTGATTGCAACACATGTTAAATTAGAAATAACATAATTTTAAGAAGGGAATAAGTTAACAATTATCCTAAAAAGTATTGATTTAGCAATTATTTTTAGAAAATTTTTTATGAGAAAAGAAAAAAATAGCTAATTTTTTTTGACAACTTTTACATTTTTCATAAAAATGGTATTAAAATTTTTCTTAAATGATTTATTAACAAATATTCTAAAAGTACCTGTTAACTAAATTCAAAAGAAAACTATGACTTTTACTCAATCTTAACAAGAGATGAGAAAAACTTCTTAAGTAATTAGAAGGAGCCTGAATTATTGTACAAAATAACTAAAGTACATCGAAAATTACCCAATAGTTCCTTTAATCATCCACCAAACTAATCAGACATGGGCTTGGAAACTATAAATACTTTTTTTTTAAGGATAAACGATAGAATTTTATTCATCAACAACCAAAACTATATATCATAGACCAAACATCTCAAGCTATAGGAGACACCTATAATTGAAAAAAATTAAAAACTTTGATAGCAAAGCAACAAATTTTGCTAGATTTAAATTAGCTGTCATGCCTATCTAATTCCCCAAAACAACTATTGCAGTGGCTACAATAAAGAAATCCTATAAAGAAAACAGCACATATATCTTCTAAGTGAGGCTAGCAAAATTAGCTTCTAAGTAGTCTATAGCATGGGCAGCAACAGTTCTGGCTAAGGACGTAGGATCAGGCTGTGAAGTGCCTTGAGGGGCTTTATTTCACTTGAGCCAAATCATCCAGCTCGTTGAAAAAAAAAATTGAAATCTCCGGGTCTTTTAATCTAGTTACCATTTGGTCTACCAGATCCACAGATGATAGATTTGAACATTGGGGCAAGGTATTTCTCAAGTAAAACTCCATACCTCTTCAACATATAGGCAGTGTAGAAGGACATGTTCTATTAAGTCCTCTCCTTTCTCACAATAATCACATCCAACATTGCACAAAATTTTCCTCCAAGTCAAATTATTGTCCCTCAAGCCTAGCTCTTTACAAATGCGAGAGCCCATGTAATCCCATCAATAACAATATAAAAAGGATCCACTTGAGTCGGAATCTGTGACAACATAGTTGTAGTAACAAGACCCATCAATATAGTACAATGTGTTCGTTTGGATATTACTTATTTACAATAGTTTATTTGTATAGTATTTATTAAAAAAATATAGTTTTTGGTAATTTTTATATTAAATGTGTTGTATAAGTAAAAAGTTAAAAATTATAATTTGCTAAAAATGTGAGACAACAAGTAAAAAGCAAAACTTTTTCAAAAATTCCCAAAATGTACACCTGATTTGCTTACAAAGGCTTCAATAATTTTAAAGCATTCTGCGTTTGTGGCACTAAACTAGAATGAACTAAGATTTCTCCAACAGTAGAGTCAACATGAACTAAGCTAAAAAGAGTAGCCTTTTTGTATTATACTAGATAATCAAGAGCTGCTCATCAAAAAAAAAAAAAAAAGAAGATAATCAAGAGCTGAAATAAGTAGCACATTTGGATCCTTCCATTCTCCATCAACTCGATTATCATTTCGATTATTCCACAAAGTCTACACAATGATACAGAATTTAGAGAGCACAAAATGGGAGAAGCTACGTGAAGCAAACTAAAACAAATCTCTAAGCTATTCATCTTGTTGTGTTCTTCCTTATGGGTGATGTCTACCCCCTCTTATACTTGAACTTGGGATGGGCATTCCTGTGCCCTTCACCCACTGAATATTTCCTAGAATAACAAGCCTTGATATGCCCTTTTCCCACTGAATATTTCTTTCTCTTTTTGGGTAACTATCATACTTTTGGGCATTTTGTTTATGCAATAGGGGGGCTTTGAGATCCTCTAAAATTTTTAGTTCAAGTGATACCTTAGGCCTAGGCTTTGAGCCGGCACTGTAAATCATTTGAATGGATAATACATACTTAAAGGAAATTAGTTGACTTGATTGGATATACTAAAAATTCAATACACTTACGTGTTTGAATTTAATCAACAACCCTAACCTTACTTTTAAATTTTTAATGCGGACAGATTGGCAAAACGTGGAGCTTCTCACATGGAAACAGAGATCTTTTATGACACCTGCCCTACGTATTTGGTGAACTGTCTTTTCTGGGACTCAATGGGATTCTACACAGTCCGTGCCTATCACTAATGGAGGTGATGTTTTGTTATGGTGTGTTGTGGCCTATGGTATTTTAGTGTGATGTGGTTTGTAATATGTTGGTGTGTTGTAAGGCTGTGGCAGTTTTGTAGTATGGCTGTCATCCCTCGTTGATGTATTTGAAAAAGTCTAGTTAATGACAGGTAAAAAGGTCTTGAAAAGAACCAGTAAAAACTTATCTAATCATTTATTGGGAAATATATTATAATTTTTTTTGGTGTCGAAAACATTTCTTGTTGTATTTAGATAGTTACTGTCTTACCTATCGTAGTTTCACACGTTTTACATTTATGAGGAGGTGCCAATATTTTCCACAATAGACTTTTTACCCAGCCAAACTGTAATACTCTAGCACCCTTAATCACAAATAACTTCCCAGTAAGCACTTCAGCCAATTATTAACCTACCCAAACACCGTTCAACAACTGGCATCCAATCTCACTTGACACGCATGTGGTGTGTAAATCAGAAACAGCACAGCAACGACGGACTAGGGGTTCTAGATAGGTTTCCGTGACCATGAATCTTTTAGTGTTGAATCTCCAGATAGGGAAAGAGCTTGGAGAAATAATCTAGGCAAAAGACATCGTTGTCATGTTTTTAGCCGAGACGTGGGCAGACGATGCAAGGCTAGAGACTGTACAGAGGAGTGTTGACTTCGAACACAAGTGGTCAGTACCTAAAGAAGGACGAGGTGGGGGTATTGCACTATTTTGGAAAGCCTCTATTAACCTTGAAGTGGTGGATTCGTCCAATTATTACATTGACATATTGATTGAAAAGGGTACGGATAATGAATGGAGATTTACAGGCTTCTATGGGGAACCAGAAACTTCAAGAAGAACTGAAGCTTGGGATAGCCTTCGTTCTTTAAACCACCACCCTCAGATTTTGTGGTTGTGCTCTAGAGATTTTAATGAAATCACTAGGCAAGATGAAAAGAAAGGAGGTGCAATTCGAAGCAATGGATAGATGCAACTTTTTAGAGATGTCATAGAGGAGTGTGGTTTTATGGACCTTGGCTATGTGGGTTCTCGATTCACTTGGAGTAAGCACTTCACGAATGGGCATTCTCTATGTGAAAGACTTGACTGAGGCTTAGCAAACAATCCCTGGTTCATGAAATTTCCAGGTTCTATTGTAACTCATCTCAATTGTAATTCTTCATATCACTGTCCATTATTAATTAACCTTTCAGGGTTTGAGCCACCACCACGTAAGTGCCCCCTTAGGTTTGAGGAAATATGGTTATCAGATGAAAGATGTTTCGAAACTGTGGAAGCTTCATGGTCTTCGGTACATGATAGAACAAGTGATGAGTGCATCTTGAAGAAGATCGAAGCATGTGGAAAAGATTTAGCTTGGTGGAATAAGAACATCTTTGGGAATGTCAAGAAAGAGTTAGAAAAGAAGAAAGCTCAACTAGCTCAAGCCGAAAGGGAAGCAATTGTTAGTGGGATGAACCATAGAGTTTGTGAGCTAAAGGAGCATATCAATGTACTTCTTGATAAGGAAGCAAGACTATGGTGTCAATGTTCAAGAGTACTTTGGCTAAAAAATGGTGACAATAACACAAAATTCTTCCACTGCCAAGCAAGTAAGAGACATAGGAGGAACCTAATCCATGGGATTAGGGATGAAACAAATAATTGGCAGATCCATTCAGAGCCAACTGCCTCGGTGTTCATAAGGTACTATCAGGAGTTGTTTGCCACCTCAAAACTGGACACACATATGAATATCCTTGACCACATTCCAAGGGTAATAACAGAAGAGATGAATGCAGCACACATGAGTTCATTCCTAGAATCCAAAGTGGTCACGACATTGAAACAAATGGCCCCATCGAAAGCTTCAGGCCCTAATGGAATGCTGCCTTTGTTCTATCAACACTTTTGGGGTTTAGTGGATAACGATGTTATGAGCTCAGTTTTATCTTGGCTCAATTCAAGTACTCTCCCTCACCCCCTAAACCACACCTTTATCACCCTTATTCCCAAAACAAAAAACCTCGAATTGGTCCAAGAATTTCGGCCCATTAGTTTATGCAATGTTCTCTACAAAATTTTCTCTAAAGTTCTACCTAATAGACTCAAGAAAGTTTTACCCCTAATCATTACCGAACACCAATCTGCCTTCACAAAAAATAGACTCATCCCTGATAACATTTTGGTGGCCTTTGAATCATTGCATTGCATGGAAAACCAAGTCGCAGGAGATACAGGTTATATGGCGATCAAGCTTGAGCAAAGCTTATGATCTGGTTGAATGGGTATACCTTGAAAATATAATGAGGAAAATGGGGTTTTGTGAGCAATGGATTGGGTTAATTATGGCTTGTGTTCAATTAATGACATATTCGATATTAGTGAACGGAGAACCCCACGGTTTGATTCATCCTACTAGAGGCATTCGACAAGGAGACCCTTTGTCTCCTTTTCTCTTCCTCCTTTGCACTGAAGGTCTAAATGGCCTCATACAACAGGCAGCAATTAGGGGGTATATCAAAGGGTTCTCATTATGTCAAAGGGGACCAAAACTAACCCATCTTTTATTTGCAAATGATAGCCTTATTTTTTGCAGGGCAACCCAAAGGAAGTGTGGATAGATTTTGAACATCTTGGAAAGATATGAGAAAGCTTTAGGGCAAAAGGTCAATAAAAATGAAACAACAATTTTCTTTAGCAAATCAACTGTGGAGATCAATAAAAACGAGATCAAATCAGCCTTGGGATTACAAGAGATGGAACATTATGAGCAATATCTGGGCCTACCATCTTTGGTTGGAAGAAGGAAGAAACAAAGCTTCAATCTCATTAAAGAAAAGATTTGGAGAAAATTACAAAGTTGGGAAGGAAAGCTTCTGTCTCAAGTGGGTCGTGAAGTATTGATTAAGGCTGTCATTCAAGCCATCCCAACCTTCGCCATGAGGTGCTTCAAATTACCTGTGGGGCTTTGTCATGATATTGAAGCCTTGATGAAGAAATTCTAGTGGGGACAAAAGGGGGAGAGAAGGAAAATCCATTGGGTGAAATGGGAAGAATTGACTAAATCAAAACATGAAGGAGGTATGGGGTTTAGAGACTTGGCTTTGTTTAATGATTCCCTTTTGGCGAAGCAAGCTTGGTGGCTCTTGAAAAACCAAGATTCTCTGTTTTATAAAGTATTTAAGGCTCGGTTTTTCCCAAAGTGTTCAATTATGGAAGCCAAAAATTCTAGAGGGGGGTCGTATGCATGGAGTAGTACTTTACATGGGAGGGATCTGTTAGAAAGGGGTTGTAGATGGAGAATAGGAAATGGGAAATAAGTGGGCATATGGGAGAGTAATTGGCTTCCAAGGAAACAAGCCCCATAAGTTCTTTCTCCAATATGTGAAACCTTGGCTAAGGCGAGAGTCAAAATTCTCATTGACAGTGAACTAAGGCAGTGGAATCATGGAATGGTGGAGGGTATTTTTGTTCAGGAGGAAGCGGAGTTAATAAAAAATTTTCCTTTGCCAACCGAGACCTGTGAAGACAGCTTATTTTGGCCTTTCACACACAATGAAGTGTATAATAGCAAATCCGGATATCGATTTCTCAAGGCAGAGGGTGCTCCCAATGTAGAATCGGAATTGGTTGCATTAGAAAAGACAATGTGGAAGGAGGTTTGGTCTCTACAAATCCCAAACAAAATGGGGAACCTGTTATGGAGAGCTTGCTGGAATTCACTGCCCACAAAATAGAGCCTTGTTTGACACATGATCATCGATGATCCTTTATGTGATAGATGTAAGATGGTGCTTTCACGCCTCTTCACGCCCTTTAGTCATGCCGTGAACTGGATGTTGTATGGGCAGATAAGTCATTATGAGCTTGTAGAAGAACCATGACATTCATTGATTTCAAAGAGCTGCTGTCTTGGATGATCAAAAGACAAAAAAATTTAGAGCTGTTCTTGGTCACAGTCAGGACGATATGGACACATCGAAATCGGGTTAGAGCTAATCAACCTTGGTGTAGCCCAAACCAGCTCGCAAACTTGGCTTTGGAACTCCTAACGAAATACCAGGCGGTGCAGCCATCTCCCCCACCACAATCCACACTAGTCTGAGCTCGATGGAGAGTTCCTATCTTGGACATGGTTAAGATCAATTTTGATGGCGCACTATTTAGTAAGGAGCAAAAGTCAGGGATTGGTGCAGTAATTCGTGATGCACAGGGAGCGGTATTGGCTTTGCTGTCCAGGACCCTTAGCCATGTATATTCTCCTTTTGAAGTTGAAGGTATGGCTGCAACATCGGCCTTGCAGCTAGCATCCGAACTAGGGTTTCAAGAGGTCATCTTGGAGGGTGATTGTCAAGTCCTCATGCATGCTCTCAAATATGATAGTCCCTTTTTGTCAACAAACGGTATAATTCTTAATGCAGTAAGATCAAAGGCTAGATGTTTTAGTAAATTACACTACTCTCATGTTAAGAGAGAGGGTAATATGTTTGCTTATGCTTTAGCTTGTTTTGCTTTAAATGTTACAGATTATAGGGTGTGGATGGAGGATGTTCCACCACAGATTCATTCTTTTGTTTTAGCATACTCTGATGGTATTCACTGAATAAAAGACACTACTTTGATTCTAAAAAAAAAAAAACTAATTTTGTCGCCAAGTTTAATTTAATTTTTTTTTATTTAACCTTATTAGACAACGAAATATTTCATCACCATTTTTTTTTCTCGTTTCAATAGATTAGGTGATGAATTTCTTTGTCACCAATTACGGTTTATTTTCATAGTTTGACTTATTGGCGATGAAATATTATGTCTGCAATTTCTTTTTACCATTATTTTTTGATTTGGCCTATTAGGCAACAAAACATTTCGTCACCAATTGTTTTTTTTTTAATTTTTTTTTTATTGCAACCTAGTGGTGATGAAAAAAAATTTCGGCAATTTTTTCTATAAAAATTAAATTATTTTATAATATTATTTATCTTCGTTACATTAACTTGCCATCACATTTCATTAACAAGTTCATTTTCAACACATTAATAATCAAACCATCCAAACAATCCAAAAGTAAATAAAAGTCAATTATAACATTAAACCATCTATACAAGTAAGTTGTTCACAACACAATTATAACAAAAGAAGAAAGATGTCATATAACAATACAAAAAATAAAAAAGTGTTCAAATAGCACAAAAAAGAATGTCTTCACGCCACTAATCTCATACCTGCACAAATATAAAGAAAACTACATTAAGACTGTAGAGTAAACACATTAATTATGTTAGTAATATAAGAATCATTTTTAATAATGTATGACAACTAATAACACCATTGCATTTTTGTCACTACAACTCTTAAAAGCTAAGTTGTAGAAAACAAAGATATATTTTTAAGTATTATGTAATACACAATTGTGTCTAACTCTCTAACGATGAGTCCTATTAGTGTGCCAAAAGAACACTGTAAGTTAATTCATATTGATGATGCACGAAAATCGTCAATGAGTTGATGGCTTCTAATCACATTGATGGGTACCTGAAGAATGAGAAAACAAGAACCAAACAGAAGGCACTAGTGTGGTATCGGCCAAAGACTCTTCAAAGGTTAAGTCAGTGAATGAGAAATCTCTAAGAACTTTGTAGTGAGAGAGCTAGGGATTTTCTATGTACCTAGACAAAGAAGAGAATTGTTGCTTATATAGTGGTGGGGAAGAGCCCTAGATCCCGAGAATAGGGGGTTTTCCTTATGGGGAGAAGGTGAAGTTAATGCTACCAAGATCTTGGGGATACTCTCCATTTTGGGAATGTGAAAATTGTGTGGTAGGGTCTTTGTGCATGATGCGCAAGATGTTTCCATATGTGAGTATGCGTGTAGACCAAGGCCATGTTGTCGGTATGCCTCTATGTCAGTTAAGGGTCTTCTGTCAATTAGGAGATCCTTCGTCGGTCTGTTAGGGAGATGCGCTCATCAGCTTTGTCGTTGGTCCGTCCGCATGGCCATCGGCTTTCTGAGGAAACAGTTGGTTTGGAACTGTCGGTCTTTTCCTTGATGAGTCCCAATTTTCTTACCAAAAATAAACTTATCACATGTTATAGCTCCTAAAAAGTTAAGTTGTAGAAAGCAAATATATATTTTCAAGTGTTATGTAATGCATGACTGCGTCTAACTCTCTAACCATGAGTCCAATTAGCATGTCGTAAAGGACTCAGGGGTGCTATTTGTGTTGGTCTATAGACTGTTTCATGTTTTTGCCCCTTGGAGGCTCATTTCTAAGGTTAAGTGCTATTATATAAATACAATTTAGGTATTTACTCATTCAAATTTATATGCTAAAAGCCAAAAATAAAATACTAACCAAGAAGTCTTTTAGCTCATCAACGAGCTTTCCCCATTCCCTAGAGTGGTGGAGTTAAAATCATGTTAGCTATTACTCATCCTGAGCCATGAATTTAACAAAACCAAACTACATTAGAAGATAATTTTTCAAGCCCTAAACATTCCATTGCATTCAATTATCCCCAAAAAAACTTCTCATAAACAAAGTTCTAAAATGAAAATTGTAAATACAAAATAAACCACCCTATGAACTAAGCACAGTGTATAACCAAAGCACCTTATACACAAAGCACTTTATATATGATTCAATAATTAAAAAAATACACAAAAAAATCAACACCCCCAAAAACGACTTAATTAAACCATCTTATAATACCATGCAAACCATCTGCTTGGTCCAACTCAATAACCTACTAGAATATCAACTGATATCAATTTCATCATACAATTTTACGTGTATTTAAGTGTAGTGTACTTATACTTAAGCTAAGTACACTAGCTTTCTTCTTACTCTACTTGTTCTCTTCTTAGTCTCTAGTGCACCATAAATAATAAAGATGAAAAATAACAGTGTAACCAAAAGAATATGAAAGTTTCTAGATATGAAACTATAAAGCATGTCGATAAATATATATTTTTACAGTTTGTGTTTTTGATAAATTAGGTTCTATGGCTCTATAGCTTTAAATTTATTTTATTCTAGTTGAATTAAAAATTTCTATTGTATATCATGTTTCAAATACTCTTAAATATTTTTTAATATAAATGCTTACTAGAAAAAAAAATATATTTGGATACAAAAAACTTAAAACTAAAAAAAAAATTTTAAAAGTACTTGAATCTCAAAAAATATCTTTGGATAATTATTTTACTAGTAATAAACAAAGCATAACTGAAAATTTTCAAAATTATTATTGACAATCTTATTTGAGTGGATTTGTTGTATTATCAATTAAAAATAAAATGTTAACAGAATTTGAATACAAAAACTTAATTAATAATTTTTCATCTCAAAATACAAGAAAAATAGATTTTAAATGAAGAAAAAATTGATACCAAAGCTAATAAAATAAAATAATTAACATTTAACTATAAAAAAGACTATATTAAAGTTGTCACATTAGGCCCCCAAATATATTGAGCCCACCTTGCTTAAGATGCACATAACCCTAGATACAATGGTTGAGATAAATTGCTAAAAAATCAATATGCAAGAATCTTGATTGATTGAGATTCATGCAATTTGATCAATCAAGATATATGACTCTCAATCTGTGAACTTCTATCTAACTGTTACAATTATTCATGTTGGCCAACCTAAAAATATGGATTTAACACTTTAGTTTTGTGTCAGAAGTTTGAACTCATTTTCAAAAAAGAAAAAATCATTATTTTACATTATGTTTGGTTGGATGGAATTTAGGAAGGATGGAAAATATAAAAAGGAAAATTGGGTGAAAAACTAAGTTTTTCTCTGTTCGGAAATGGGAAGAAAATAAGAGGAGTGGAAAACCGGGAGAAAATTTTCTCTCCGAGCACACAAATTTTTTTCCTCCCAAATCGGGAGGAAAATCAATGAGAGAAAACTGCCTCATTGTTATTTTACCATAAATCCCTCCCACCGACCCTCATGCATGCCCTTCACCTATCCCAACTGAAGACTTTTGTCCACAAAAGTTGGCTTTGTCCTATTCAAGCTCATGTTAATGCCCAGCCAATTCTTTGTAAGGGTGTAATGTTTGGCTGAAACGCGTGGAAAAAAAAAAAAGAAGAAAGGGAAACGCTGAAATCTTAAAAAAAAAGATTATAATGTAATTCTTACATTATAATAATAAAAAAATAATAAAAATTTATATATATAAGATAGTAAATTTTATATTATTTAATGAGTATAAATAAATCTATTTTTTACCTATTATATAATAAGGGTATAATAGTCAATTTATATAAATTACATTTTCCATCTTTTTTTTTTTTCTCCAACCAAACACATAAAAAAAAATTTAAATATTTTCCATCTTCTCACAATTTTTCACAAACCCATTTTTCCACACCTCCGTTCAAACGGAGCCTCATTGAAAAATACAGTAAAAACAAGACAAAAAGTAAGAAAAAGGAATCACGCCAACTCACTTACTTTGCAAAGTATCATTTTAGATTCTCACTGATTGACTAGGAGACAAAGAAATAAATAAGGGTGAAACACACACATATCACAGCACAGCTGTGTTTGGTTTAAAATTCTCTTTCTAGATTCAGAGGCTCTGGTGAATGGGTGTATGCTACAAGAAAGAAAACAGCACTTAATATACTTCAATCGTTCACATCAGTCCTGTAAGTCCATTTATTTCCCTCTTCTCACACTCTTTATTTTATATGTATTCTTTCGAAGAAATAAAACGTTTTAGTGATATTTTTTTTTAAATGAAGGAAAACAAAGAAAAAACCTTATATCCAATTCCTGGACTATCAATCTATCATGATTGTTTTCAATTTTTTATTTCCCAGATGAATATGATTATTTTTATTTTATATAATTCTCTTCCCGTTTCTCCCTGTTTATAGTCCATGATATGTGTCTTTCTTGATGAATTCCTTACTCTATTTAAACCGGATTAAGAGCTTTTTTTGGAAGAAGAATAAGATATGTATATATATATATATATATATATATATATTACTAATTCCATAGTTGAGAGAAATGATTTAAATTTGGATGTCTGAATTAAAAAGAGCAAGAGATGCAAAAGAAAAATAAAGGCCTGTTTGATTTGATCTTAACTCAAAACTCAGTTTTCATTTCTTATTTCTCATTGCTCAAACTCTATTCTCATATTTCATTTTTTTATCTCTAATTTTTTCAGAACTTCAACCAATTATTGTTTGGGCCTTGTACATGAGATGGTTTCATTTTCAGCCTTGTACGGAAAACTTTGTTCCACATACTGCATTCGTACAACTTTTTTAAAAAGTAAACATTTTTATTTTGTTATTACCGTGTCAGTCTATCACGTGATCCATATCAGGTTGAAGAACCTTTTTCTTTTTTTGATGAATGGTAGAAGAACTTTTTGCTTTTCACATGGATTGTTACAACTTTTATAAGGGTAGTGTTAACGGCAGCAATTTTTGACTCTTTTTGTACAATTTTTTGGTTTTTTGTTTTTTATTTTTATTTTTTATTTTTTTATTATTTTTTTTACAGTTTTTTACATTTTTTTTATATAATTTTTATAATTTTATGTCATTTTTTCAATGTGAGGTAACTTTGTAGAGAGAAAAATATTAAAATATTATAATAAGCAAACTTTTTTAAAAAATATATTTAATTATTGCTGTCACCTTTTCTATCAGTAAATTATTGTTCATTAGGTTGTCACTTTATCATATAAGGTTAAACAACAAGAGATATTTATTACTTATAAAAAAAAAACAAGAGATATTTATTGATGCTATAGACTTGGTGCAAAACTGCCAAAACATCCAATGATGCATTGAACCGAACAGTTGTTTTCAAATTCCAAAAGCATCCTCTGATCCATTTAGCTTAATTTAACTTAATAGTTATAATTGAAAGAGAAATTTGAACCCTAAGTATCTTGTTAAATATTCTCATTGGGAATATTATGAAGTATTAAACCGTGGAAGTTATAAGACTTTTGGCATCTTATATAGTTTATTCTGTCAAATAAATATAAATTCCAAATAAGGGTAAGTTAGGTTATTGATGTAGAACATAATTTACTATTTAATTATTGTAATTTATTATTTTTAGTATTTTTATTTAAAAAACGTTATTTTAGGTTTATATGACTTATTTCCTTATTTTTAGGTGCATTTAATGTTTTTTAGGTTAAATTTGGTTCCATTATGGTTAGTAATTAATAAGAAGTTATTTTAGAATATATTTTCTTGTTTGTCAAGTTTTACGGAGCTCTTAAATAGGCCCCTAAGTCTGTACACGTTTTTTAAATAATTATTCGATCAATAAAATTCAAACTTTTGTCTTTCTATTCCCTGGAAAATTCCAGACCCTTTCTTCTTGTGGATTTAAGAAATCCTCGTGGATTTAAGAAATCCTCGTGGATTTAAGAAACCCTCGTGGATTCGAGGTTATTTCCAGAAGTAAATGTGTTTAGTTTTTCGGTTTCTAAAAGTAGATGTTTTCTGCTTCTTGACGCTTCTGCATCCCGTATCAATTAGTATTAGAGCTTTGACTTATCCTGGTTTGGTAGCTGGCGTATAAGACGGTAGTAATTCCAGTGACAGAAAACTTAGCAAGTCTTACATGACATACAGCTAACACTTATAAATATCTTTGCTAAGATGTCGTCGTTGGAGCATGGAAACAATAGGGATAACTATCGCGGATACATAACTCACGGGCAACCTATTGGTAAACAAATTTCATATAGACCTTTTAGAAAAATTGCAAGTTTTAATGGTTATTTTTATAAAGAAGATTTGCTTGATTGGTTACTTGATTTAGAGGATTTATTTGACTATGAGAATATTTATTATGAGAGAAAAGTTGGACTTGCTTTGTATAAACTTAGTGAGTATGCCTTATGTTAGTGAGAACGAGTACAATTTGATAGAATCTGACGTGGTAAAGTCAAAATTTGTTCATGGCCAAGGATGAAAAAAATACTTGCTATCAAATTTTATCTTTTGGATTGTGAAGAAATTTTGTCGTATACAATACAAGATTATTATTGGCCAAGAAGTTCACACTTGAATTATTTTAAAGAGCCATTTATTTCGCTATTAAGGGAAAAATTACATGTTGAAGAAAATGCTCTTCTTGAAGAATATGTAGAAGTCAAAGAAGAAAATATAGAGATTTTTGAGGAAATTAATGAAGATCTTGTTATAGAAGAAGAACCTGAAATCAAGATTGTGGAAGAGATTAATGAAGACCCTATTATGGAGAAAGATTTTGAGGTCGAGATAGTAGAGGCCATTAAAGAAGAAATTATAGAGGAAGTTGTCAACGATCTAGATGAAGTCAAGTTAGATGATTGCAATGTTCAAACTTCTATTGTTTTGGCGGGATACACCGAAACAAAGTTTGCTGATTTTATTAGGGTCGATAGATTTGATTCAATTGACCATTTGACCGTTCTTATTTGGTAAATTTCTACAATTACATGAAGACAAAGGAAAAAAAAAAAATTAAGTTGATTTGTTTATTCCATTGATGAGTTGCAAGTATGGAAAGAAGATTAAGGGACTTAAGCATTTGAAGTATTCGTTTATGTGGAATAGAAAATTTCAGATTTCAAAGATGAACTCGAGGATGAGTTTGTTTCAAGTGGAAGGTCTAATGTAGAACACAATTTACTATTTAATTATTGTAATTTATTATTTTTGGTATTTTTATGTAAAAAACCGTTATTTTAGGTTTAGGTGATTTATTTCCATGTTTTTAGGTGCATTTAATGCTTTTTAGGTTAAATTTGGTTTCCGTTATGGTTAGGTATTAATTATGAGTCATTTTAGAATATATTTTTTCGTCTGTCAAGTTCTACGTCTGTACACGTTTTTTATATAATTTTATGTCATTTTTTCAATGTGAGGTAACTTTGTAGAGAGAAAAATATTATAATATTATAATAAGCAAACTTTTTTTTAAAATATATTTAATTATTGCTGTCACCTTTTCTATCAGTAAATTATTGTTCATTAGGTTGTCACTTTATCATATAAGGTTAAACAACAAGAGATATTTATTGATGCCATAGACTTGGTGCAAAACTGCCAAAACATCCAATGATGCATTGAACCGAACAGTTGTTTTCAAATTCCAAAAGCATCCTCTGATCCATTTAGCTTAATTTAACTTAATAGTTATAATTGAAAGAGAAATTTGAACCCTAAGTATCTTGTTAAATATTCTCATTGGAAATATTATGAAGTATTAAACCATGGAAGTTATAAGACTTTTGGCATCTTATATAGTTTATTCTGTCAAATAAATATAAATTCCAAATAAGGGTAAGTTAGGTTATTGATGTAGAACATAATTTACTATTTAATTATTGTAATTTATTATTTTTGGTATTTTTATTTAAAAAACGTTATTTTAGGTTTATATAACTTATTTCCTTATTTTTAGGTGCATTTAATGTTTTTTAGGTTAAATTTGGTTCCATTATGGTTAGTAATTAATTAGAAGTTATTTTAGAATATATTTTCTTGTTTGTCAAGTTTTACGGAGCTCTTAAATAGGCAGCTAAGTCTGTACACGTTTTTTAAATAATTATTCGATCAATAAAATTCAAACTTTTGTCTTTCTATTCTCTGGAAAATTCCAAACCCTTTCTCCTTTTGGATTCAAGAAATCCTCGTGGATTTAAGAAACCCTCGTGGATTTGAGAAACCCTCGTGGATTTGAGGTTATTTCCAGAAGTAAACGTGTTTAGTTTTTCGGTTTCTAAAAGTAGATGTTTTCTGCTTCTTGACGCTTCTGCATCCCGTATCAATTAGTATTAAAGCTTTGACTTATCCTGGTTTGGTAGTTGGCGTATAAGACGGTAGTAATTCCAATGACAGAAAACTTAGCAAGTCTTACATGACATACAACTAACACTCATAAATATCTTTGTTAAGATGTCGTCGTTGGAGCATGGAAACAATAGGGATAACTATCGCGGATACATAACTCACGGGCAACCTATTGGTAAACAAATTTCATATAGACCCTTTAGAAAAATTGCAAGTTTTAATGGTTATTTTTATAAAGAAGATTTTCTTGATTGGTTACTTGATTTAGAGGATTTATTTGACTATGAGAATATTTATTATGAGAGAAAAGTTGGACTTGTTTTGTATAAACTTAGTGAGTATGCCTTATGTTAGTGAGAACGAGTACAATTTGATAGAATCTGACATGATAAAGTCAAAATTTGTTCATGGCCAAGGATGAAAAAAATACTTGCTATCAAATTTTATCTTTTGGATTGTGAAGAAATTTTGTCGTATACAATACAAGATTATTATTGGCCAAGAAGTTCACACTTGAATTATTTTAAAGAGCCATTTATTTCGCTATTAAGAGAAAAATTACATGTTGAAGAAAATGCTCTTCTTGAAGAATATGTAGAAGTCAAAGAAGAAAATATGGAGATTTTTGAGGAAATTAATGAAGATCTTGTTATAGAAAAAGAACCTGAAATCAAGATTGTGGAAGAGATTAATGAAGACCCTATTATGGAGAAAGATTTTGAGGTCGAGATAGTAGAGGCCATTAAAGAAGAAATTATAGAGGAAGTTGTCAACGATCTAGATGAAGTCAAGTTAGATGATTGCAATGTTCAAACTCCTATTGTTTTGGTGGGAGACACCGAAACAAAGTTTGTTGATTTTATTAGGGTTGATAGATTTGATTCAATTGACCGTTCTTATTTGGTAAATTTCTACAATTACATGAAGACAAAGGAAAAAAAAAAAATTAAGTTGATTTGTTTATTCCATTGATGAGTTGCAAGTATGGAAAGAAGATTAAGGGACTTAAGCATTCGAAGTATTCGTTTATGTGGAATAGAAAATTTCAGATTTCAAAGATGAACTCGAGGATGAGTTTGTTTCAAGTGGAAGGTCTAATGTAGAACACAATTTACTATTTAATTATTGTAATTTATTATTTTTGGTATTTTTATGTAAAAAACCGTTATTTTAGGTTTAGGTGATTTATTTCCATGTTTTTAGGTGCATTTAATGCTTTTTAGGTTAAATTTGGTTTCCGTTATGGTTAGGTATTAATTAGGAGTCATTTTAGAATATATTTTTTCGTCTGTCAAGTTCTACGTCTGTACACGTTTTTTAAGTAATTATTCAATCAATAAAATTCAAACCTTTGTCTTTCTATTCTCTAGTGGATTCCATGTGTTTTGTTTCTCGGTTTCTAGAAGTAGACATGTTTTGCTTCTTGACGCTTTTGCATCCTGCATCAGTTATGTGTTGTCTGCTATGGGGAGAGAATCATAAGAAATATATTATTATGAGAATTAACATGTAATCTTTTGCTATTATAATATGTATTAATAATTTTGTTATGATTGATCAACAGCTAAGAAGAGAGGTTACTGCATATTGGTGTGGAAATGGAAGGAGATATAAGCCAAAAGCTTCTTAAAGAAAAAAAAGGAGCAGAAGTAACTGTTGCTGATGAAGTTACACTCAAGGACAGGGTGTGGAGCGAGACAAAAAAGATCTGGGTTGTGGCCGGTCCAGCTATATTCACTAGATTTTCCACCTTTGGAATCAATGTCATCAGTCAAGCCTTTGTTGGCCACATTGGCCCTACAGAATTAGCTGCCTACTCACTCGTGTATACTGTGCTTTTGAGGTTCTCAAACGGTATCCTGGTACGTTTTGCCACCACATTTTTTTTCTTTGGGTTGTTTGGTACCAAACTCAGTATGGGTTGTAGTAGAAGAGAAATATAATTCTCCTATAAAAGATACAAATAAATTTCGAAAATATTGTGGGGGAAATTTTTAAAAAAGAAAATATAGGAAGTGACTGTGGACTACAGAGCTCATTTTAGGGATGATGCAGTGCCGGCTCAATGGGTGAGTCAAATAGGCAACTGCCTAAGGCCCCTAATGAAAAAAGGCCCCTAAATTTTTATAAATAGAGATATTTTGTATCAATAGAAGTATTAATTAAGTCCTAAATATTTACCAATAAACAAAAAGTAAATTTTTTTTATAAAAGAAAAACCAGTTAAAAAAAATATTTTTATTGGATGGGTCAATCATTTAATCTCTCACACATAAATATTAAAAGAACACATAAATATTAAATTTATACTCAAATTCTATTTAGAAATATTAAATATGTAGCTTTATTAAACTTTTCAATCATAATTTTTTAGTATTTGGTTACTTCATTCAATAAATAGTATTTATTTTAGTTGTATAGTCATTGAATAATGCGATAGGTTCATTTTAATTTGTAATTTTTTTCTAAAAAATAGATTTTAAATGAAAAAAAAAAATCAAAAGTCAAGTAAATATTCTATTAATATTCAAAGTATAAAAATAGACCTCACTTAAAGTTGTCACCTTAGACCCCACAGCACCTTGAGCCAGCCCTCGGATGATGACAACATGTCTAGCAGGGTCAGATAAGTAGTGTCTCCGTTTTCACCCTGGTTCTTCTTCGGGTCGGGTAAAACAGATGTGGAGTAGAAGCAAGGGTGGGGTGGGTTGGAACTATCTTCTGATCTCTATTAAGGTTGCTTCCAGGACGACTCTGGAACTTTTTTAAGGGGGTGTTAACTTTGACCACTTCTTCGTCCTTGTAATTCGATTAACTACCTATTTTTGAATTCCGTTTTGGGGTCTGTTCTAAATTGGCTAGTAAATGCAAAATATTCTGGTACTAATACTGGTGCACTGCTTTAGTATTACGCACTAAATATATATATATATATATATATATATATATAATTATGCTAAAATTTTTAAATTTATAATGTAATCAAAAGTTTTATAATTAAAAGATACTTTCTAGAGTGATCTGATTTGTTAGTAAAGAAAGAAAAAACAGAACAAAGGAAATGTGGTGTTGTTGCAAATAATCAAGCATATAATGGTATTAATAAAATATGCAAATTCCAAGAAGTGCATCCTCCCTAGTAAGAGGTTGTTTTGATAGTCTATTTCTGTAACTCAATTCTTAGTTTCCATAACTTATAACTCAAAAATAGTGGGACCCATAGCTCAATATTCGTTTGGCGCATGATAACTCTATTTCCATAACTCGTAACTCAATAGCAATATTATAATTAAACACACATAGAGGATCCACAAATAGTACTCAACCGCAACTTTTGACCACCTTTTGACTTTTTTTTTTTCCTTTCTTCTCCTGGGTTGGCTATTCAGTTCTTTTCTTTTATTTTTCTTCTTCTTCTTTCACTAGTTGGGTTTGTTCTGGGTTTTTTTTTTTTTTTTTTCTTCTTCTTTCACTGGTTTTTTTCATTGGTTCAGTCTTCATGTTCTGGGTTTTTTTTTTTTTTTTTTTCACTAGGTTCGGTGAGTTTGAGTACTGAAGAAAAAAAAAAAAGCTGTACCGGGTGACAGGTATGGGGCTCACAAATAGTGTGAAAAATATTAAGTGATGGGAAGTGAGTGATGGTGCCAAACAAATATGGTATTTTAGAGTGATGAGTGATAAGTAACAAAAATTGAGTGACCAAAAAATGGTGGCCAAACAACCTCTAAATCTCCACTACAGATCTGATTATTTATTTATTATTTATTATTTATTATTTATTTTCCTTTCTAAATTCTTACGCTTCCTTATCTTCTCTTAAATCCTTCAATACATCTATCTTCCTTTTATTTTCTTTCTTTATTCGTGTATGTAACTGTCTTCTTGTTAGGAAGAGTTATTTAGAGAGAAGACAAAGAGGGACCTCCTCTGCTGCAAAACAGCGAGAAATTGTTCTTCTCCGCCAAAAACCAGCAATATTTCTCCTACTCCTCTTCTCCTGTGAATCTCTGTTATTATCTTTATCTTCTTTTATTTAGGTGGATCTAAATTTTTTTTTTTTGAAAAATATAATATATAAATTATTTTTTTCCTTTAAGTCAAGACTCAAGGGGTTCACTTCAATGTAGTGTCGTCATTAGTTATTTCGACATTAATAAAGTAAGGATGAAAGTGACAAAGAAGGGATTGTTGTAAATAAGAGCGATAAAAGATAAAGAAAGCAAGTATAAAATCAAAATTATTAATTGAATATATATATAAAATTTATTTGGGGAGCCTGTCATTGTCTTGTCACTTTTTTGAGTTAGGTAATAGAGCGGGATATGATAAATTAAGTAGGGTGGAGAATTTCTGTTATTCCTACCTTATTTGTAATTTAAAAAAAAAAAAAAAAACCACATTTCAACATTTTTCAAAAAAATAAGTATAAAATTACTTTTCAATTAACGTAGTGTGGCATTTTTGTTTTGTTTAACCAAGTAGTGAAGCATTAGTGCAGCATATCCCAATAATTGGTGAATATTATATGGAATCTCTAAAGTGGGTTCAATTGTTGAACCAATAATAAAAAATCAAATATTTAATTAAATAAAATAAACAATAGGAGGTCTTTGACTGAGCTGTTAATATCCAAGTGGTTCTCAGTCTACTGTGTAACCAAACAACACCAAATCTTGAAACTCCACAAGCTCCACCAGATAATTTGAAGCTACAACCACTTGTCATGAAACTCTCCACGGCCATCATGAACCCTCTCTCTCTTCTTTTTCTTGCCTCTTTCCAATCCCTAATCGGTGGAGATCATGGTGATAAGGGCGCTGGCATTGGCAATTCGAATGGGAGAATCGTCAATCTTGAGGTAGATGAGAATGGCTTTGATGACAATATTGTTGGTTTTGCGCCGTCAATGCTCAGAATCAAAGTGTTTTTTTTTTTTTTTTGGGTTAAATAAAGAGGGGGTAGGGGCGACTATTGTGACTCACCCCTAGGCGTGTGACTATAGAGGCACCTGGTAATGAATGTTGGATTGAGCCATAATTATTGTGATTGGGGGTGACCACAAACCTCATCCTAGCCCCATGAGAGAGTTAGAAGCTTGGGCTAGTTGTAGGCAAAAATCCCACAATTTGCCCATTTGGAATCAAACATGGGACCAAGTGCTCCCGCGTTCACACCAAGCCCGCTAGGCCACCTCTCTTGGTGGTAAATCAAAGTGTTTTCTATGGTATCACAATGGGAGAGTCCAATAATAATAATAATAATAATAAATGGGTCTCTGGTTTTTGACCTTGTGAGTCTTGTAGGTCATTAATAAGACCCCAATTATATGCAATTTAGCTTTAACCATATTACGAGGTCGAGCATTCAATGACAATTACTCTAGCGTGTCATGTCTATGGCTAGGAATGATGCTGTTTAAAGATGCATGATTTAAAAAATTTGAATGTGATTAAACTAAAACTATGTGACATGAGAGCGTAGAAAGATTATTTGGTAACATATTCACAATTGTGCACACATTGTGTCACTTCTTTGATGTTTTGATATAATTGTGCACACATTAAATTTTTTAGGGATTTACATAGCAAAGGATTTAGTTCAAGAGGGATAAGAGGTCTTAAATCTAATGTGACCCAATGTGTTTAGGGAATAACTACACCTTGTCTTGGGATATTACTATGTTAGTCTTTGTTAAGATTTAGTGTCGTGCTCCCAAATGTTTTTTCCAAGTGTACTCGATGATAGCATGACTTACTTGCCAAGTATGAACCGTGTTAGAGATTTATATGAAAAGTGTATGGTTGTCTGTGCTCAAGTGTGTAAGTGAGAGATTTTAGAAGTTTTGGGCTGGACTAACCTAAATGAGTATGCTCAGAATGAGCGGGTCCACCAGCTTATTGTCAAGATCCCTTGATTTCTTACAGATAACTTCCCATTACCAAGAGTTGTTGGTGTGGACATAAGATACAGAACTCCAATTATACGTTGGTATGGGTGGAGAAACAAAAAGCAGACGGCTAAATCCATAGCCTTATAGATGGAGCTTTGCTAGTAATTGAACTTGAAGACTAAGCAAATCCGGCCATTTAGTAATTAGGGTTTCTTTACTCATTTTGTTTTTTGTTTACTATTTTAGCATAATTTTCTAATTATTATAAGAAACTTTTGAGATTAAGAATAAACATGATTTTTTTTTTTTTTTCTCACTAGTGCTGACTCCAGTTTCGCTTGATGTTGACTACTGCGGTTTACCCCTGCGTTGAGAGAGCATTAAAATAAGTGAACTACGTACATGCTTTCTTTCTCTATCTTTTTTAGTTTACTTTAACATCTCATCCAATTACAACCTGACTGGATGGGTTCTCTTTATTTTTTTATTTTTTTTATTCTTTTAATGATTTTAGTCATTCTTTATGTGATTACATACTGCGATGTTATATAAAGTCATCTTCTCAATGAGATTTGATTGAGTTTATAAATTTGATAGTGCAGTTAGGCATGGCTAGTGCACTGGAAACTCTCTGTGGGCAAGCTTATGGTGCCAAACAATACCACATGCTTGGAGTATATCTTCAAAGATCATGGATAGTTTTGTTCTTCTCCTCAATATTTATTCTTCCAGTATATATCTTCACAACCCCAATTCTAAACATTTTAGGCCAAGATGAAAGTATTGCAGAAGTGGGAGGGTACATTGCGCAGTGGTTAATTGGGGTGATGTTATCCTTTATTGTGTGTTTCACGTGTCAAGTGTTCCTACAATCACAGAGCAAAAATATGATTATTGCTTACTTGGCAGCGTTTTCAATTGCAATCCACCTCTTGCTTTCATGGCTTTTAACAGTGAAATATAAGTTTGGGATTCCTGGTGCATTGTCGTCCACATTGTTGGCATTTTGGATTCCCAATATTGGTCAGCTTATGTTTGTTATGTGTGGAGGTTGTCGGGAAACATGGAAGGGTTTCTCATCATTGGCTTTCAAGGATCTTTGGCCTGTTGTCAAGCTTTCTATGTCATCAGGTGTGATGCTCTGGTAAGGCTTTCTCTATCATATATCTTTTTAAGTACACTTGAAAATCAATACTTGATAGAATAAAGTCTGAAATAATTTCAGACTGAAGTTATGTAACAGTAGCCCTCTCAATATTGTTTTTTGTTATTGTTTAAACCATTTCGTTTGTTTTGTGCTCAGTGATGCTGAGGTTAACTTGTTTCCTAGGTTGTTAAAAACAGTGTAGGAAAAAAAAAAAAAAAAAGTTTAGGACTCACATGTTGGTTTTGTTTGTATATAGAAATTTTATAATGGAATGCATTGTTTTTCATGACAGTCTTGAGCTCTGGTACAATACAGTGTTGATTCTTTTAACTGGAAATATGCAAAATGCTGAGCTCTCCCTCGATGCTCTAGCTATTTGGTAATTCTTTCATAGTCCCCCCCCCTTTCATGTTTTGTTTTTGTTATTTATTTTTCCATCTGCCTCCAAAAATGTTGTTTTATGCCCATTAACAATATAAATATGTGATTTTTACAGCATTAACATCAATGGGTGGGAACTGATGATATCTCTGGGATTCTTGGCTGCAGCGAGGTATTACCATCATCATCATCTAGATCATTGTAATTGTTGTGAAATTGGAAGCTTTGACATCAATTTGTTGAAAATAGCAGATGCGTAAATATTTATTTGTTGTGTGTGCATCCAAATAACTGTAGCTTTATGCAAAATAGAGATAGAAAGACAAAAGAAATCACACAAGGAATACAAAAATTTAAGTGGTTCTTCCTTAGCCTACATTTACAGGCGGTGTCAAGGAGAAAAGTCACTAACAAAAAAGGGAGATTACAATAGTAGCACTCTCACTAAACCCAAAACCCAAATACAGCTAAAGAGCTATCTCACACATAATAGAGAAACCTATTCTAGAATCTCAAAAAGTTGCGGCACTTACTCTCTGTTTCTCAAAGTACAATTGTCGCATAACAATATATATATATATATATATACTCCAAATAATAAGTTAGCTAGGGCTGCACGTGAAACTCCCAATCCGAATAGGAATAGATGTTAGTTAATAATGGAAATTAATCCCATGTGATGCACTCACACAACACAATACTAACATACATATCAAGCCACCAATCAACAGTAATTTTTAGAATTGAGAAGAAACTATATGTATATTGAATTATGTGTAAAACTTTACACAGGATCCTTTTATATAGTCAGATATATGAGTGACGTTCAATTAAAAGAAGTGTGCTACAGATGGATCCGACTGCCTGTTCGGCTTGTACTTAACAGTTATCATCATCTTCATCTTTGATATAAATTTCATATTAAAACGTTATCATAAACCTTCACAAATATATATTTTTGACTTGGAAGTAGGATTAGGATGTTCCTCCACTTCCTAGTTTAAACTGAATAGAACAAGTTTCTTAAAGATTTCGATGTATTAGATTTAAATTTTTCTTAAAGATTTGGAAGTATTTATGAATGTCATTGACTCATTCTTACACCAATGTTTGATTGAAAACATACAGTGTTCGGGTATCAAATGAGCTAGGAAGAGGGAGTTCAAAAGCTGCAAAGTTCTCAATTGTGATGACAGTGCTCACATCATTTGTCATTGGATTCGTGCTATTCCTATTTTTCCTCTTCTTCAGAGGACGTCTTGCTTACATATTCACTGAAAGTGAGGAGGTGGCAAAAGCAGTTGCAGACTTGTCACCTTTGTTGGCTGTCTCTATTCTATTGAACAGTGTTCAACCTGTGCTCTCTGGTACTCTTCTCGTGTTATTTCTCAAACTGTAGAGTTTTTATTTTCCTATTTCTGAAATAAATAACCAATGATAGTATATGTGAATATTTTTTTAACGTATACCATGAAACTTTCATGTACAGGAGTTGCTGTTGGAGCTGGCTGGCAAAGCATTGTAGCGTATGTCAACATAGCCTGCTATTACCTCGTAGGGATTCCTGTTGGTGTTGTGCTTGGTTATGTTTTTAACATGGGAGTTAAAGTAAGCTATCTTTATTCCCTTTCCCATGCTTGTGTAGAGATTTTGTGTTTATCTAATATCTAGCTATTGTTATAAATTGATATAGTTATAATTTTATAAACTTATAGAAGTACAGAATCTTAAAATTCATAAAGAAATTTAGATACCTAGCTAATTGCATTCTTTCTCATGGATGTAATTATTCAATTACCTCTACCCCCAAAAAAAAAAAAGTTTTGTAATGGATACATGCAGAACTGCAAATTTTTTCTTGTTCTCTCAACCCCTTTTCTTTGTATCATCTTGTAGGGTGTTTGGATTGGAATGTTATTCGGAACATTTGTTCAAACTCTTGTACTTGTTATTATTACCTATAAAACGGACTGGGATGAACAGGTATTGACTATTTAGTTTGCCTTTTAGCTTTGTTTATTCACTTGTTTAAATTTGTCTATTTCTAGTTACATTAGCTACTTATTTATTCATTACTATTATATGCACACTGCAGGTAATTATAGCTCATAACCGCGTCACAAAGTGGGTTGTGAAAGATGCTGAAGAACCAAATCTTACCACATCAAATGCCTAACCTCATGCTGCATTCCTTCTCTTTTGTACCTTAATTAAAATACAAGATTAATTTAATATGAGGTTATTTTATTGAAAAATCTTGTTACGCACTTGTAATTACACACTCTAAACGTACTCCTTTTGAATCATGTTTTTAAAACATGATTTCAACACATATGGCAGTGTGTGTACAATATGTAATAAGAAGTGTATGATAATCATTAATCTGTTTATTTCTTAGACACCTTGTACTCAATTGCTTAAATTAGATTTTATTTTTCCCTCTACAGAACTTCTTAGGGTCATATTTTTACGTAATTGGCATATCCTATAAAAAATGCATTTTAATTGTAATTTGGTAGTGTCTAAGTAATTTCAAGAATATCATATCAAGCGGTAGTATTGAAGATATGAAAATTATTTAAGAAATAGTACAAGAAAAGATGGAACAAGAAGTATCGATACCTAGCTCGACACCTTTGATCTGTTGAGATTTAGTGAACCTTGATATCTAGCTCAATACCTTCAATCTATTGAGTTTTGTGGATTTTAAAATTCTAGATCTATTTTCGGCCCATGATGACAAGACTTACCTAGGGTTTCATGTACTAGGTTTCCAAAGAATACAAAAGCAATATTTTATAGACGTCATCATATACAGAGAGATATAGAGACACACATTGAGATACACGCTTTACGGGTGCTACTGCGACTTCTTATGCACCTTAGGGTTACGTATTAAGTCACTTCTAGATCTAAAAGCATGGATTGAAGAACTCTGCATCAATAACAATGTTCAAGTTATTGTGCTATTAGTCACATACTAGGATCCGTGCAAATGAGAAATCTCTACAAGAACAAGTCTAATTGTGGATCGGATTAGAGTAACAGTTCAACTATAAATTTGTATTTTGGGATAGTTCAAGTAGAATAAGATTCTTTATACTTGTAATCGCTTGATTTTTTATTAGTGGATTATTTAGGAGTGGTGACCTTAAATTCCTTGGATGGGGTTTTTGCCTACAAAGGTTTGTCCTCCATTCGTAAATAAATTACTGTGTTAACTTAATTTCCATTGTACTCTAATTTAGATTGGTAATTTGTTTGTTCCCTAATTTGATTTGCATATAGTTTGAATAATTAATCTACTTGGGTAATGAATTAATTAATCGGGGTCAATCTATCAACAGTACTAAGTCATAAATGAAATGAGCTTATTTAACAACGTCTCCCCCCCCCCCCCCCCCCGGCGGAAAAAGGAAAAAAAAAATTAATAGTACATATATAGGCAACTGATTTTAGATTAATTTTTGGCTAAGTGATAAATTAACAATACATATATAGTCTTAGAGCCTCAAGTTCCACATGGATTTTTTATAATTACATCAGCTTTGCCACCACTTGCAACTTGAGTCTTATTAGATACTCAAGTTTTTTTTTTGATGAATTTAAGTTTCTAAGACTCGAAATGCTACTTAATTAATACGTGTACCTAAAGAAGTGGGTAGGAGCTAAAAAAAAACACCCAGCACATAGCCAAAGGGTAAAGAGGAATTGTAAAACTGGTAATGGTGTAGTTAGTTAATAGTGGAAGTTGGATGCCAGTGCTAAGTAAATTTTTTTTTTTTCCTTCAATATTAGTAAATTATATCAGCGCTTTACTACTTTAATAGTTAAATCTGTAATAATTTATTTTTGTCTTTTAGCTTAAAGATTTATGTAAAAACAGTACATTATCTTTGTTAACGGTTTTTGTTTTTGTTTTTTTTTTTTTTTTTGGTTTCCAGCACAACCTTAGTTAATATTTAACAGTTAAGACTCTATGATGTGTATAGTGATTATAGTCTTTGATGGTAAAATAAGAGATTTGAGTTCAATTCTTGCCTACATCAAAATCCAATTGATATTTTGGTCTGATGATAAATAACTATTATCAATAGCGAATGTCATAGATTGATACTCTAAAAAAAAAAAAAAAACTATAATATAAAAGTTAAAATGGCTGTCCACACTACTTAATGGCCAATGCACATTGATAAAACTAGTTTTTTTTTTTTTTTTTTAAATAATTTTCCAAACTTACAACGAGAGTGGGGGATTTAAACCTAGATGTCTTCATTGAAAACATCATTAAGCTATAAAGCTCTTGGTTACATGGATACAATTAGTTAATATCATATTGAGAACATATAACTATATAATTAGTCAGTGTGGTAGGTTGGAAGCATTATTTTTCAACTTAATGTTTAAAACTTTGTGGGTTCCAGTTAATTTATCTGGTAAAGTTTCTAATGGTTGAATAAGAGATTTGGGTAATCCCCGCCTACATCAGAAACCGATTGGTGTCTTGGTCTGATGATTAAGAGCTATCATTAGGAGCAGACGCAATAGATTGAAACTCTCTAAAATAAAATGTTTAAAACTTTAGTTCTTTTTGTTTACCTTATCTATTTCATTGAGTGGTCCATTACTTCTTCTTTTTCTTTTTTTTTGGTGTCAATTTTGTGGTTTGTGCCTCTTTTCATTGAGTCAAGCTTACTAATAGACTTCCCCACATGGGTGTTTATTTATTTATTTTTACAAAAGACTATTTGACATAATGAAAAATGATTTTTTAGTCAAATCTTTGATTTTGTATAGTTTAAGAGAAATTGCTGCAATATTTAGCATGAAAGCAATCATAAATGATTTATGAGATGTAAAGGAACATTAAAGTCTATTTTAATAGATTGTATTACAATGTATTAAAAAAAAAAAGGTTATTTGTTTCTTTTTATCTAATAATCTTTTGGTAAAAATAAGGACCTATAGTGACGTTTTAAGGACCTATAGTGGCGTTTTGTAACTCGATTTCCATGAAATCAAGTTATAGTAATCTACTTAATTAACCAATTTCCATAATCTTCTTACACCCTCTATTTCAGTCATCCCTCTGTGTTCCTCTCCTAATAGTTGGTATCAGAGCCATGTCATTGGTTTCCCCATCCTTTGATTAGTATACTTTGATTATTGTCTTGATTAGTATGCTCTGTGGTTTGCAGTTGCCACACTAAGTGGATCCTCTGTATTAATCACACCAGAACACTGGACTTGATAATCAAAGTAGAACACTGAGGAGTTTGTTCTTAGAGTCTTTAGAGAATCCTATTTGCCATAGTCTCTTTGTGGACGTTTAAGCCTGGAGTAGGTGTTTTAGTCCTGTTAGGTCTTTGGTAAATAGTTCTTGTCATAGGAAAAACTATCATGACAAGTTCATCGTCGGAAGTAATTGATACCACTAAACCTACTTTTGACCTTTCTCTTCGTAAGTCTACTGCTAATAGGTTAGACTATTTGTATGAAATTTCTCACGTACTTGAAGATAGTAAAATCCCTATTACTAACTTTCCTATTGTAAATCCTTATACTGTGTTTGATAAACCTCAAGTCTCTTTCAAAAAATCCATAAAAAATTTTTTAGGTCCTTCTCAGTCTTCCACTGTTGAAGAATATGTCCAAGTTTCTAAGTTTGACCAGTATAATATTCCAGCTAGTGAAACAGAAAATTTCATTACCCTTGCACTTCCTAGAGAGTTTATAATTCCATGGCAGAAACAGGGATACACACACCTCCACTTTGGAGCAGTAAGGTTAGCATTAACTTTTCATGGAAGAAAGGGAATCCCTGTAGTCTCTAGAATTTCACTTCTTGACTCCAGATGTTTGGAATATCAAAATGCTGTCATAGGGACGGTCTAAACCACCTTAAATGCTGGAACAATTTTTGTTACCCTTTTTCCTAACTTCAACATGTCTCTGAAGGACCCCCATCTTTGTGATGCTCTTAAAGTACAAGTCCAGATTATAGGAGCTTCTCAGGTGCAAGATACATTTGCTGCCACACTTCACTATCAGCTAGCTTATAGACTTCAGAATCATGCTTTTGACATGGCGGTTCCAGACATAGCCCAATCCAATGATGCGTTGCTGATTTAAGTTGATCCGGGAATGACACCCATATGTACCTTTGTTCCAAGGCAACTCAACAAGGACCGGATGATGTCTCTTTTCCCAGAATCATGGATTACGAAATATGAGATGCTTCATCAAGCAACTAAACCAATCCAGTCAAAAGATCCTCTATTTATCAGAAAAGAAAATTGTGAAGTAGAAACAAAATTCTTGATGGCACCATCAGAGAAGAAGGATGTCACAGTTTTCCCAACTCAAATAGCTATGCTCCAACCAGTATCCTATGTCGGTGAAGATGGACTTCAAATCAAAGCATTTCGAGAAGATGGAAAGCCTTATTATGAAGGGAAATCACCTTCTGGTCACATATGGTGGGATGTTTGTGATTGTGTTGACTGCCAGAAAGAAAAAGGTTTTGAAGAAGATTATTCCAAGAGAAAGAAAAAATCCTCTCAGCAAAAGCTCAAAGAAAGATATGAAGCAGGAGATCCAGAAGTTGACCTTTTAGGAGAGCCCTCTGGAAAGTTTGATTATTATGTCCTTTATCCTAGAACCAAGAAACAAATCTCTCCCTCTTCATCCAAAGAAGATCATAACCAAAACCAGAAACCTCCATTAATCCCATACTATCAGAAAGTCCTTCCCCAAACTCTAAAATGTCAACCTCTTCCCACTAAACCAACCCAGATATTAGAATCTTCCCCTTGTTACATGTTTGACCAAGCCTTCCCTTCCTATTCCACATTTCCATGTTATCTTTTATATGTTCTTAGTAATCTACTTAATTAACCAGTTTTCATAATCTTCTTACACCCTCTATTTTAGTCATCCCTCTATGTTCCTCTCCTAATAGTGCCTATAACTCGATTTCATGGAGATTGAGTTAGAAAACGCCATTATATAGGTCCTTAAAAATGTTACTATAGGTTCTTAAAAACATCACTATAGAACTTAACTCAATTTTGAGAAAGTCGAGTTTCAAAAGAAGGGCATTTTCCTAATTAGTTTGGAAAGGGGGGCATAAAGCTATATAATTTGGGTGAAAAGGGCATAAGGCAATTTTGTCCGTAAAACTAATGAATGCGAGTTTGGATTTTCATGAAAAAAAAAAAAAAAAAGATTAGATCATACGAATTGGACCCCTAACTTGGAATCCTAACACTGTTCTGGCTACTCTTCGAAATTTCTCCTCAACCTTGGGTGGTGAATACCACTCTACTGAGTGGAGTAGACTTTTTGAGAGTCCTATTCTTGCAAATTTCAACAAGGCTACAAAATAAAAACATTTACGAAACACAACATCAACTCACAATCTCATTAACCAATGAAATTTCTTAAACAAATATGCCAATTCAAAACTTAAATTCATATACCCCATTTTGTAGAGAAAGTTTGAAGGCACGACAAAATTTTACAACACTCTTGTTTTGAGTTGTGGTATGATTTTTTTTCTATTTTATTTTATTTTGACTTGGTAGGATTATAACTCAAATTGTTGTAAAATGTTATGAAAGTTTTAAAACTAAAAAGGAAGTTTGGATCCAGCAAAATCTCATTCTCGTCTTAGTAGACCGATGGGCATATTTTGTGGACCTATACTTTTTCAAGTCTACCAGAGATGCCATTTACACTAACATAGACCACATGGGTTTCAGTCCCAATGTGAAATTCACATTCAAACTTTAAATTCAGATTCCCAAAATTACACTTAGGTCTGAGTGAAAGAATACAGGTGGTCCTAACAGCTGCGGTGGCAGTGGTAGAAGAAATGGCAGCTCGACGTTGGGAGGTGGTAGAAGCAATGGCGGCTTGACGTTGGGAGGTGGAGTCTGAAACTTTGAAGGTGGTTCATCCACTGTCATTGATGCTAATGCTATCAACAAGGCAGAAGCAAACTTGTTATTATGTGGCCGCATACTGGAGTGGAGGATGCAAGATAAAATGCAAGCATGCTGTCAGACAGTTTGTTTCCTGATATTAGAAGAGCTCATAATGGGGACAAGTGATGCGGTTCACTATTTTACTAAAAAACTTCTACATATTTAAAAATTGTTAGTTAGAATTTTTTTTTTTAAATAGAAATTAATTATTAACTCAATAATTTTAAATAAGTGAAAGTTTTTTAGTGGAATTGTGTACAAATGACGTGGTCCATTAGAAGACTCTATAATTTTTCCAGAATAGGATAGCTCCATGTACTAGCCAAAATGGCACGTAGCCTATACCCATATCCAAGCCTAGATATCAATAAAAATCCTACAGCTGGATTCTCAAAAAATAATAATAATAATAATAATGAAGAAGAAGAAAATTAAACTTGGGTCAAATTTGTTTCTAAAAAAAATAAATAAAAGACTTGGTTCAAATTTTAGGATGAGAAGTATATTTTTATCCTATATTCAACGAGAATTGGGTTTTTATTTAGATATAATAGAAAAACAAAATTTCGAGCTGCTAGCGAGCCTTTATTTAAATACCATGGTTTAGTGAGCAAGCATAATAGGTTTAAATAATCTTCTATTTTTCGTGAAAACAAACACAGCCTTATAGTATTATTCTTGATAGTAGAACCATAAGTGTTACGCATTTTTTTTAATTAATTAATTATTATTATTATTATTTTTTGGGGTGAGTGGGGGAGGACCGAAAGAGGGTGTTGAGGAAAATTATAGAATATTTTAAGAGTACAATAAATGTGTATTTTCTTATTTTACATAAATAGTGAATCTTATTATAAATTATTTTTTAGGAAAAATCTTATTATAAATTTAATTAGTGAGATTTATTGTTATATGAGAGGATGTATTATACTCTTGAAGAATTGTATAATTATCCTAGTGGAGAATGAGTTTTAGATTTGAACTACAATAGATGTGATATGTGTGTTAATTTTAGGCACAAAAGATCGAAACATTTTTGTTAGCAGCTACATAATCAATTTTATTTTGTTCTAGAAGTTTATAAATGATCAAGGTGTTGGGAATTGGAAAATGTTAAAAGAAAGTCATCATACTAAAGCAATGCCTCTTATCAACTACCAAAAAAAAAGAGTAATACCTCTTATCATTTCTTGTTGTGTGTAATGATTGAAGAGAAATATGTACTTAAGTTATTTATGGAGTCCGATTCTAAAAAAAAAAAAAAGAGTTAATTGTGGAGTCCATTGAGTTAGCCCACTCCCTGGCAAAGTACGCCCAGCTGGGCTGTAATGTTTTTCGAATCATTACCACCTCTTTCATTTCCATCCCGTATCTTGTGTTTGGTCCAGAGTGCACTGGGGGATATATGATTCCTTGTCTTTTTTGTAATAAAAAAGAATGGAAAAAAATATATATAAAACCCTCGCATCTTGTGTTTCACACTTTCACTTTATAGGTATTGGCAGCAGATTTTAAGTACGGTTCAAAATTACGTGTAAATTGTGTTTTAGAAAGTATTGTGAAAATATGTATTTAAAATATTAATAATGTAAAAAAATGTATTTAGTATTATATTTCAAATAATATATTTTAAATTGTAAAAAAGGATAATTGTATATTTGGTATGTGTATATATATTTTTTTAAAAGCTAATAAGGTAGGACCTACAATTTTTAACATATTTATAAAAGTACTATTGAACAATGTTATTTAAAAACTGAAAATTGGTAGGAGGAATTCTCTAAATTCAGTGTTCAAATACCCTAAAATGAGAAACGTAACTCAAACACTTCTAAAAGAAATCTCCTAATAAATATGTTTTTTTTTTTTTGGCCCTTAGTTTTCAATATTTAAATACTGAAAATGGTTGTTTGGACTCCCTTACCAAATGGCCCTAAAGCATTCATGTAGGTTTTATAACCAACAATGCTAGAGACACAATATATATATATATATATATATATATATATATATATATTATTGAGATCATTTTTTTACTTACCAATAACAACTTATCACATTAACAATTATTGAAAAGTTAACGATTAAAAGAAATTAAATTATAGACTTACTGTTTTTAAGCTTAATTACCTAACTCAAAAACACACTACCTTAGGCTAGATTGTGGCTAGCTAAAATTTCCAAATGTTACAATGCATCAACAAATCTAGCAAGGTACTGTAGTTGTTGCTCACCGGCCAGTTTATTTATTTATTTTTAAATTTTTTTTTCCTCCTCCTCCAACATGACCATCTTTTTAATACATTGTTGTCAAAGGTGATAACCCAAAGTTATCGATCCGACTCAGATCCACAAAAATTGGTGAAGATTAATGTAGGCGAGTCGTGGATAAATTCCTCTCTTTTTTAAAAAAAAAAAAAAAAAAAAAAATCCAAAAAAACAGAATAGCTGGTTAGTGTAGTACATCCAAACTGAGTAGATAAAGCTAGCTTCTACTTGTTTAGCTGCTTATTACATTTCCTGGAGGATTGAAGGTTGTAATTCTTGAAAAAGATAGTGCTATACTTTTCTTTAAGGGTATAAAGGTCTTGGAGGATTTTTTTTTTCTTTTTTTCTCTTCTGCCAATTAGTGGATTCTGCCTAATGATTTGTCTTAGGAAAAGTTTGGTTCAACTTTTTCATATTGAGCTTTTTGAAAAAGAGGTAGTTTTAAAAAGTGTGGTATGAAATTGAGCTTTTTAAAAAAGTTAAGGGCTCGTTTGGTGAATGTGTTTAAAAACTGAAAATTGTTGTTTAAAAATACGTGTGAAAATATGTGTGGGTTAAAAAGTATGTAGAAATATGTGTAATGTTGTTTAAAAACTGAAAATTGTTGTTTGAAAACACAAACCAAATACCCCCTAAATGTTTTGTAAAAACTCTTAAAAAGTGTTTTTTGAAAAAGTTGAATGTTTAACTAGCAGTTATCAAATTGCAATTTGAAGTGTAAATTACTAAAAAGGACAAAACATATATAAGATGATTTGAGAAATGATTTGAAAAAATGAAATCTGCATTATAATGTAGAGATACAAGTAACAAGAAAATAGATAAAGTAATTTTATATGGTAAAAAAAATAGATATAGTGATACTACTATTACATTACTTTCATAAGAATTAAAAAAAAAAAAAAAAGATTACTTTTATTTTTTTCCTTTAATTCTAAGCGTGAGTTTTGCGCAAATTAAAAAGCCAGCTTATTTTACTATCTAGTTTATTTTTGCTACTATTTATGGGTCTCACTGTGATTTTTGGTATTATTCATAGGTTCCACTGTATTATTTCAGCTAACTTTTACTTTTATTTACAGTATTTTTAGCAAAATAAACAGATCCTAAAACGGATTCTAAGTGAAGTAGATTATTAGTCAAAATAAAAAATTAAGCTACCTACATGTGTAACAAACTTGTGGAGATTCTTTTCTTCTTATCTATACCACTTGTGAAAGTACTTTTATCTACAATACTTTCAGCAAAATAAACAGATTCCAAACGGATTCTAAGTGAAGTAGGTTATTAGTCAAAATAAAAAATTAAGCTACCTACATTTGTAACAAACTTGTGGAGATTCTTTTCTTCTTATCTATACCATTTGTGACGTAACACTTATTTTTACAATACAATTTCCATTTACCCCTCCTCATCTTCTTTACATTTCTCCTTCTCACCCTCTGTATTTCTTGAATCTTCTTAGGAATTTATCTTCCAATCTGCACATCTCTTTCTTAATTTCTATGCCATGTGCAGGAATACAAGAAATATTGTTATGGTTTTATTTGTGGTTATAATTGATTTTGTAAATCAACTCTCCAACTTCTCGACAAACTAGGTCTCTCTCTCTTCAACAACTGGCCCTAAGTCTAGCAAGGTGAGTTTGGTCACAAGCATCATTGATTTTCTGATAATGGGTTGTGCTGTGTTGATTTTTCTAGGTTGTGTAGTTGTGTTGTGTTCTTAGGGAAGAAGGGTAAAATTGGGTTTTGGGAAAAATGTAAGGATAATTAAGGAAATGAGAAAAAGTTTCCAACAGTAGCCTTGTTGCGTTTTTGCATTGGACCTTTAAGGATCCAGTGCGAAATAGCGATATTTCACATTTTGGGGCTGAAAATGCAGCATATAAAATGCTTAATTACCAAACGCAAAAAAGTGCGTTTTGAAACCACATTGTGTTTTTTCCCCCCTAAAAGCCAAACCAAACGGGCACTTAGGTTCTAAGGGGTTGTAGTTACGAGAATTGTGTGGTATCTACAATTCCAAATCTTGTAAAGTGCCACTCTCACAAATTGACCACCACAACACAAAAAATACACCATTTCGATGGAAAAATCTTGTGACAATTTCGGTGTAACAACAATTCCCCTTATAAATTAGTAACATGTATTTACGGCAAAAATTCTAGGTTCATATAAAATATCACAATTTTTGCTATAATTGTCTACATGGTAAACTATGAGTAATGGAGAAAAAATAATGGGTAAGATAGTTGTGTAAATAATTATGGTGTTTTATGTTGTACTACAATTACTCATATTTAGAATTGTTTTTATCTACTTCAATCCATTTTTCATTATTACTATTTTTTTTTTATGAATAAAAATAGGTATTTTTCAGTAAACAATAAACAGGATCCACCATCTAAAAATGCACTACTGAAAAACACGCTTTCCAAATGGGCTTTCATGAATACTTTCCCATGAAACAAATACCCTATTTATTCTTTGTTATTTCTTAATGCAATGCATTCGTGCCTCAATTAACAGAAGTTTTTTTTTTTTTTTTTTTTTTTCAATTTTTTATTGGGTCCGGTTAATGTATAATATTAATAATTTTTTTAAATTTTTTTTATAAAAATTTAAAATATATGTAAAAAAATATAATTATTTTTTAAATAACTTATTAGGACATGCAAATTTTTATATATATTTATTTTATCTTATCTTATCTTTTTGCTGGGTCCCTTTCTCGGGTTGTTTCATGCAATCATGCATGGTATGTTATTGGGAGAAGCTAAAAGATCTCTGTCAAATTTTAACCCTTTATGTAGCGCGTAATGAATGAGTCAATGACCCAGCACATGCATCAGACATGATTGGTTCTGGTCCCCTTGTGGGCCTTGTTCAATCAACATCGGATTAAAAGTTGGATAAGAAAATGTATTTTACTATTCAAATTGAGTTTCTGGGCTACTGCTAGAGGCGCTTTTTATTTTTATTTTTTTATTTTTTAATTTTTTAATTTTTTTGGGTTGAGAAAGATGGGCTACTAGAACTAGAAGAAGTGAAGAACACTATCAGATATATATTAAATAATTTTTGCATATGTTTGAAGTGATCAAGGTTTTTATTTATTTATTTATTTTTATAGTAGTCATTTTTATTCAAAATTAAAGCCCTAAGAGTAAACACAACAAGAAGCAATTGATTGCAACACATGTTAAATTAGAAATAACATAATTTTAAGAAGGGAATAATTTAACAACTGCCCTTAAAAGTATTGATTTAGCAATTATTTTTAGAAATTTTTTATGAGAAAAGAAAAAAATAATTAATTTTTTTGATAATTTTTACATTTTTCATAAAAATGGTATTAAAATTTTTCTTAAATGATTTATTAACAAATATCCTAAAAGTACCTGTTAACCAAACCAAAAAAAAAACTATTACTTTTACTCAATCTTAACAAGAGATTAGAGAAACTTCTTAAATAATTAGAAGGAGCCTGAATTCGCTATGACTAATGTACAAACTAACTAAAGTAGATCGAAAATTACCTAATAGTTCTTTTAATCATCCACCAAAGTAATCAGATATGGGCTTGGAAACTATAAGTACTTTTCTTTTAAGGATAAACGATAGAATTTTATTCATCAACAACCAAAACTAAATATCATAGACCAAACATCTCAAGCTATAGGAGACAACTATAATTGAAAATAATTAAAAACTTTGATAGCAAAGCAACAAATTTTGCTAGATTTAAATTAGCTGCCCAAAACAACTATTGCAGTGGCTACAATAAAGAAATCCTATAAGTCTAGCAAAATTAGCTTCTAAGCAGTCTATAGCATGGGCAGCAACAGTTCTAGCGAAGGAAGTAGGAATAGGCTGTGAAGTGCCTTGAGGGGCTTTATTACACTTGATCCAAATCATCCAGCTCGTTGAAAAAAAAATTGAAATCTCCGGGTCTTTTAATCTAGTTACCATTTGGTCTACCAGATCCACAGATGATAGATTTGAACATTGGGGCAAGGTATTTCTCAAACCTGTAAAACTCCATACCTCTTCAACATATAGGCAGTGTAGCAGGACATGGTCCGTTAACTCCTCTCCTTTCTCACAATAATCACATCCAACATTGCACAAAATTTTCCTCCAAGTCAAATTATTGTCCCTCAAGCCTAGCTCTTTACAAATGCGAGAGCCCATGTAATCCCATCAATAAGAGCATCCACATTAGTGGATATAAAAGTTTTGTAAATTTATAAATCTAAAACCTACTTTTTCTATTTTACATTCTCATTTTTACAAAGCAATCACATCAGTTTGTCTATTATATACGTCAATTTATTTAAATAATCGTTATTATTATTATTTTATTATATACCTCTTCGTTAATGTCTATATCTCCCTCATCTCAAATCTCTGCCCCTCTCTCATCCCAAACCCCCTGCCTCCACACATGCACACACTGTCACAAAGCCAAACCTTCATGGCTAGAGCTCCATAGCCATGGCCAAACATCACATAACCATCACAAAGGCAGAAACCCACATAAATAAAACCCCTGCTCTTTCTAGTTCTCTAAACCCGAATCCCACCTAGCCTAGATCACCATGGCCAAACACTATGGGTTCAGCCAATCAACCACCACAAGCGCCGATCTGAAACTATTAAAAAAAGTATTTACATAGCTACACTCCGATCCAAGCACAGCTCCGATTTGAAACTTCGATCCAAGCACGTCAAGAAGAACGCCGATCCGCCACAAGTGCTGATCCACTCTCTCTGTCTCCATTGGTGCGTCCATGTGTGGGTGTGTTTGGTTTTGTGGTGTATGTGGCTGATTTTTTATTTTGTCCGTGGGAGTGTGTGTATCAGAGGAAGAAGCAGATGATGGGCGTTGGTTTTGCAGACGGAGAAGAGAGAGAAAAAAAGGAGCGAAATTCAAAATTATTAAAATAATGTATAGAAGAGCTATAGTAACCGTGTATATATGCACGGTTACTGTAGCTCTTGCATATTTATGCACAATTTTGTACAATTTTACACCCACTGATGTGGGCGTTTTTTTGGTCAAAATGTGTAAAAAGAGCTGCTTTTTGTATTTTGCAAGATTGTCCATGGACTGATGTGGATGCTCTAACAATATAAAAAGGATATACTTGAGTCGGAATTTGTGACAACATAGTTGTAGTAACAAGACCCATCAATGTAGTACAATGTGTTTGTTTGGAAATTACTTATTTAGAATAGTTTATGATGAGAATCAACAAGCATTCAAGGATCCATTGCATGTTCCAGTTGGGTCTATTACTAGAGCAAGATCCAAGAAGATCAAAGAAGCACTTAATGGGTTGATTCAAGAGATTTGGGCTGATTCTAACGCAGGACATTCCAAGCTTAGCTCAAAGGAAGATGAAGGTGTAATAAATTTAATCCAAGCTATTGAGGGTTGATCTGCTTTGATTGGGCGTGATTTATGGCGTGGATTAATGGCTGATTGACTTTTCAGCCCCATATTAGTTAATAGCCATTTTTCATATTCTAGAGCTTATTATTTTAGACCAGATCTATCTTAATTTTAGGCTTTTATTGTTTAGAACGTTTTTTAGCTATTTTCCTATTTTGGATTTGCTAATTTCAGACCAAATCAACTTTTATTTAGGGTTTTATTATTTAGTACGTTTTTCATATTTTCTATTTTCAGTCATGCCTTGTAAGTAGCATGCACTCATTGTAATAAACAGGATTATGGAATAAAAATTAGAAAGGGTGAGGCTCTGCTCTTGTTTTGGTTCTTCAAGAACTGTGAACTTATCATGGATTCTTCCTTGTGGCGTTCAAACTTTATACCTCTGGTTCGTGATTCAATTATAATCACTTGGTCAAGGTGTTATACTTATACCTTTGGTTCGCATTTCGATTATAAACTTTGGGTTAGGGTTTCTATCAAAAATCTGAATTTTAGCTTTCTTGGGCAAGTATTCCATTATTGTTTGTTGGGTCTCAAAGCGTGTCGATTAAGGTTTGCATCATTTCAGGGATTCTTCCTTGTGGCGTTCAAACTTTATACCTCTGGTTCGTGATTCAATTATAATCACTGGGTCAAGGTGTTATACTTATACCTTTGGTTCACGTTTATTATTTTCTTTTGTCCTCTTCCTTTGATTTAGTGTTTCTATCATATTTTCTTGCCATTGGTATTGTTTAAATACTACAAGTTGAATTTCTTGAACAAGTTTATTAATTTAAGCAAAATTGAAAAGAGGAAGCTACAAGTGGAAAAAGGCAAGAGAGTGTGAGACTAATATCGGGAAAAAACCAATTTAAGAGTGAAACACGAGTGTGAGTGACATAATTTGATTGAAACATGTGAGGGAGTGTTGTGAGGAATAATTTCTAACATTTCTTTGTAGTTTCAAAATATGTCTTCCAGGGGCAAAACATCAAATAGGGAAGGAGGGGAGGAGTCATCCCTCATGTTACAGGCCATGCAACAACAATTTGAACGCATGAACGTGGTATTTAATGATATTCAGGATTTGATGGATAGGCAAGATGCTGTTATTGCTTCTTTGCATGAGGAGCATCCTCGAAGAGCCCCTAATGCTAGAAGGCAAGGAAGGCATGTGCGCCTTGATGATTCTGATGACTACCATGAGGATGAGTTTGAAGATGAAGATGATCAAGTTTCATTGAACAATGTGGGCAGGTTTGCGCCAAGGGGAGAAAGGCGTGGTAGAGGTTTTCGAAGAGATCCAAAATGGCTAGATGGGATTGATAGAAACCTAGGAAACATAAAAATGAAGATACCATCATTCCAAGGGAAAAATGATCCAGAAGTGTACTTGGAGTGGGAGAAGAAGGTGGAGTTCATCTTTGAGTGCCACAACTACTCTGAGGAGAAAAGGGTAAAATTAGTTGTGATTGAGTTTACCAACTATGCTATTATATGGTGGGATCAACTTGTGATGAACGGAAGGAGAAACTATGAGAGGCCTATTGAGACGTGGGAGGAAATGAAGGCCACCATGAGGAGGCGGTTTGTCCCTAATCACTACTATAGGGACTTGTATCAGAAATTACAAAGTCTTACTCAAGGCTATAGAAGCGTGGATGACTACCACAAGGAGATGAAGATTGCCATGATTCGGGCTAATGTAGTGGAGGATAGAAAAGCTACTATGTCAAGGTTTCTGAATGGGCTGAATCGAGACATTACCAATGTGGTGGAGTTACAACACTATGTGGAGTTGGAGGACATGGTGCACATGGCAATAAAGGTGGAACGACAACTTAAAAGAAAAGGAACTCGGTCTTTTCAAAATCTGGGCTCCTCTGCTTCATGGAGGTCAAATGGGAGGAAAGATGAAGAGGCTGTTTTCAAGTCCAAAACCGAACCACCAAAAAAGAGAGATGAAGCTCCCATTGTCAACAAAGGTAAAAATGAATCTCAAACTCCTAATCGTGATATTAAGTGTTTTCATTGTTTGGGAGTAGGTCATATAGCTTCACAATGCCCAAATAAGAGAACCATGATTGCACGTATTGATGGAGAGGTGGAAACTGAAAGTGAGGGAGATGATGACCAGATTCCATCACTTGAGGATGCTTGTGACGATAATGTGGAGTATCTAGTGGAGGGTGAGTCACTTGTGACTAAGCGTGCTTTAAGTGCCCAAGTCAAAGAGGATGATATGGAACAACAAAGGGAGAATATTTTTCATACTAGATGCCACATCAACAATAAGGTATGTAGTATGATCATTGATGGGGGGAGCTGTACTAATATGGCTAGCACTACTTTAGTGGAAAAATTGAATTTACCTACCTTAAAACACCCTAGACCATATAAGTTGCAGTGGTTGAATGACTGTGGAGAGGTTAAGGTAAATAGGCAAGTATTGGAGCCTAATGCAAAAATTTTATATGGGGCCTTTTTATATGTAAACATTAATTAAATAAAATTATATAATACTAATTAAATTAAGACTAATTTTATGTAAATATAGAAATTGATGAATAATACTAGCTAAACTAAGGTTAATTTCAAATAGAAGATTGAATATTATAGTTGAATCAAAATAAACTTACTTTAATTTGGATATATGACTATGCATAGTAAAGTACAGTTGTAATCTAAATTTTAATTTTATATATTCTTTTTAAGAGAAAGAGATAGATAGATATTATTTGATGTGTGACTTAGTAGGAAATTAGTCATCATTGGTGATTTATCACATTTGCAGCATTTTATTTGAAACATCTTAGGGTTTCAATTGGGTTAAATTTTTATTGGTCTTCTATTTTATAAGCCTTGTTAGAAATGAAAAGGAAAAATACTAAAAACACTACAAAATGTTCACAATAAATGTGATTATGACTGCAATTGATGAATTTCAACAACTTAATTTATTTGTGTTTGAATTACTTTTTTATGTGATTGATGATATGTCAGTTAAATTTATAATAAAATTTGTGATATTTTTAGCATCACTCTTAAAAAAAAGTACCAATTATTTAAAAATGTTATATTTTTATAAAATTTTGGGTCTTTTACTAAGGAAGATGGTGCCTTTTTTTGGTGGGGAAATTTTTTATTTGTTGTGGGGCCTTAGGCCTAAGCTTTGAGCTGGCATTGATTAGGGCATAACTCTACCCACAACTCGCCCATGTGGCGAGTTGTCGTTGGTGGATGCATAATTATCCTTCCACCAACTACCACTCACCACATGGATGAATTGTGGGCAGAATTGTGCATTAGTTTGTGGCACCATAATTTTTCTTCTCTCACTCTAGGATGTTGTACGCTTTTAGTGAAGTAAATAAAACAAGACCAAAAAAAAAAATTTAAAAATTAAAAAAAGAAAGAAACGAAAGAAATCAACTGTGTCAACAGCTCACCTACTTTTTTTAATTTTTATGGTGTCGTTACAGGTTCTCACTAATTGACTAGAAGACAGAAATAATTGAGGCATGCGTATACACAGTACACAGGCAATAATGGGTGCCTTTTTTGGTGGGGAGATTTTTTATTTGTTGTGGGATCTAAGGTATAGGCCTTGAGCTGGCCCTGACTATCGCATAACTCTGTCCACAACTTATCCATGTGACGAGTTGTAGTTGATGGAGAGATGATGATGGGTTATCTTTCCATCAATCACAACTCGCCACATAGACGAATTGTAGAATTGTACATTAGTTTGTGGCACCAAAATTTTTTTTTTTCACTCTAAAATGTTGTACGCTTTTAGTAAAGTAAATAAAACAAGACCAGAAAAAAATTAAAATTAAAAATTTTAAAAAGAGAAAAACGAAAGAAATCAATTGTGTGTCAGCAGCTCACCTACTTTTTTTAATTTTTATGGTGTCGTTACAGGTTCTCACTAATTGACTAGAAGACAGAAATAATTGAGGCATGCGTATACACAGTACACAAGCAATTGTACAGTGTCCGGGTATCAAATGGGCTAGGAAGAGGGAGTTCAAAAGCTGCAAAGTTCTCAATTGTGATAACAGTACTCACACATCATTTCCATTGGATTCGTTCCTTTCTTGTTTCTTCTCTTCTTCTGAGGATGTCTTGCTTACATATTCACTGAAAGTGACGAGGTGGCTAAAGCAGTTGCAAACTTGTCACCATTGTTGGCTCTCTCTATACTATAGAACAGTGTTCAACCTGTGCTCTCTGGTAGTACTCTTCCCGTCATTGTTATTTCTCAAACTATATCTATTTGGATGAGTATTCGTATTCAATAATTATATCCTAGTGACATAAGTTAAATGACTTGTCAAAAGGAATATGCCAAACTTTGTGAACATCAACAATTTTTTTTTTTTTTTTTTAAATTTCAGAATTAAATAACCAATTATAATAATATATGTGAAGATTTTTAACATATATCATGAAACTTTCATGGATAGGAGTTGCTGTTGGAGCTGGCTGGCAAAGCGTTGGAGCATATGTCAACATAGCCTGCTATTACCTAATAGGGGTTCCTGTTGGTGTCGTGCTTGGTTATGTTTATAACATGGAAGTCAAAGTAAGCTATCTCTATCCCTTTTCTCATGCGTCAGGATATATGTGATTCACTTGTTAGGAACATATATCACTATTTTATATAATTAACTAATCCTTTGACAAAACACAATTTACTTGTATTTTGGTAGATTTAGGATGTGTTTAATACTTTAAGAAACTTTGTTTCAAGATCAAGTGTTGAAACCATGCAAGTCTGTCCAAGATTCAAGTTGAAAAGTGTCTGTCATTAAAGCTCAACAGCTAACTCAATAGCTAGCCACCTATTGAGCTTAAAGAGCTGTTTAGCCCCGTGACTCGACAGCAATTCGACAGATAGGGTACCTGTCAAGGTTTATGAAAAACAGAATTCCAATTCTGTTTTAACTCCAATCCGTATTTATGTGTTTGGACCTTCTTTTCTCACAACTCTAGACATATAAAAAGATTATTTTAAGGATCATCAAAATGTTCACAAGTTACACAAATGTTGAGCAAAGTTTGTTTAAGCATATTGTGATCGGAGACACAAGTTTGCCTTAGTTCATCTTTCTTGTGAAGAGGTTGCTGTGTTTGTGCACCGTAGGGTTTTGTGACAAAGCATCTTCTTGATCTTCATCGTTGGGATGAACTGAAGAATTTTGCAGCCAACAACCTTCTCTAATTTGTGATTGAAGTCGCGTATTAGGATCCGCGTAATTGGATACTGGGAGCCGTGCATCAAAAGGAGAAATTGTCACTACAGAACAAGTCCAATTGGGTATTGGGATAAGGGTTCAATTGTAGGTTGGTATAAGGTGCTGTGATTCTTTTACTTATAACCTGTTGTTGTGATAATAGTAGAATTTTGGGAGTGGTGACATTAAAATCACCCGGTAGGGTTTTTGTCGTGTTGGTTTTCCCAATTCGTTAACAAATCATTGTGTCAGTTATTTTCCGCTATATACTTAGTTTATTGGTGATTTGTTTGTGCTACCACGCGTTTGCATGTTAATCTGATTAATTAATAAACTTGACTAATTAATCAATTAATTCATCACAAGGGGTCAATTCGTTTTTGGCCTATCAAGTGGTATTAGAGCAGGCACGGTTTGATTAGGTTTTAATCTTTGCTGTGTTAATCCATTGAATCCTGTTTGTCATGGATAAAGGACAGTCTTTAATCATACCTTTTTTATTTGATGGCACTAACTATGCATACTGGAAAGTACGCATGAGAACTTTTTTGCAGTCTTTAGATGAGAAAGTGTGGCAAGCTGTTGAGATAGGCTGGACCAAGCCGAAGGAAGTGCTGGCCGATTGGGATGATGCCAAGATCAAGGCGGCAAACTTCAACAGCAGGGCATTGAATGTTTTATTCAGTGTAGTCACCAATGAGGAGTTCAAGAAGATATCCTCTACTGAAACTGCTAAGGAGGCATGAACCATCCTCTAGACAACTTATGAGGGAACCAAGGCTGTCAAGGATTCGAAACTACAGAGCTTATTACAAGTTTCGAAAAGATTAAGATGGAGGAGGATGAGTCGATCGATGAGTTCTATGCCAAGCTCAAGGACATAATGAACTCAACTTTCAATCTTGGAGAAACCATTCCTAAACCCAAGATTGTGAGAAAGATGCTCAGATCTCTGCCTAAGAGATTCCATGTCAAGATTATGGCGATCGAGGAATCAAAGGACATTGACAAGATTCCTTTGACTGAGCTAGTCAGTAATTTACAGACTTACGAGCTAGGGTTAACAAGGATTGGTAAGTCAGGCAAGAGCAAAAGCATGACACTGAAGGCTAAAAGCAGTAACACAGATGAGTGTTCAGACGATGAAGATTCTAAGATGAAGTCCTACATCACCAGGTAATTCAAGAAGTTCATGAAGAATGCCAATGGGAAGGGTTTTGACAAAGACCGTAGGCAATCCAGTTCTCCTCAGTTCAAAAGCCAAGACAAAGGGAAGAAGGATGCTAGGGATGGCGATCAGTACATTATTCCCGCGGGCCCTAAGTGCTTTGGGTGTCAAGGCTTCGGTCACATGAAATAGGAGTATTCTACATATCTCAAGAGCATTGGGAAGAGCAAGACACTTGCTGCTACTTTGAGCGACACCGAACTTGAGGATGATTCCGACAATGAGAATGACGGAATCCTGAATACCTTCATTGCCACTGTCAATCCTACTGAGGGGATTGTTGAAGATGTGGATGAAGAAGAGGAATTGGTGGAGTCTAAGTTTGAGAAGATAGATGAACAAAATGACATCCACACAGCCTATGCAAAGTTGTACAAGGTCTTAGAGAAGCATAAGGAGATGTATAGGTTTGCCTCCAAGAAGCTTAGTAATGTGGGGCTTGAGCAAGAAGAGCTTTCCACAAAGTTTGATGAAGCTAATCAAACTATTGGAGCACTAAGGTTCGAGAACAATTTCTTAACTGAGAAGACCAAGAAGCTTGAAGTAGAGCTATTTCAAGTCAGAGCTTAATTGGAGAGGACTTTAAATGTAAAGCTCAATGAGATGCTCAGTCTTCAGAAATCTACTTTTGATCGAACAGGCTTAGGGTATGATCTCTCTTCTTCTAATATTGCTTCTACTAGTACTACTGTTTTTATTCCTCCTAATAATAATGTTGAAATTGAGAACAATGATGTTAAAATTGATTTAGTTAGTGAGAACATAGATAAGGGTAAATCTATTTTAGGAGCACCCCCTAAGCAAGATAAGAAGGAAGCTAAAAACCCTAGGGCTAAGAAGGCTAACTCTAAAAAGCCTAAATAAAAGAAGTAGCATCTCTGTCATCATTGTGGAGTTGCCGGTCATACTCAACCAAATTGCTATAAGTGGTTAGCCACTCAACAGCGCAACGGCATGATAGCATCTGGAAGCTAGAATCAGCTTCAACCCTCTCTTGGTCCTCTTGGAAATCTTCTCAAAGTTCTCATGTTCCTTTCGAACTTGAACGGTTTCAATTCCTCCCCCTCACCGCTGGTTCAAAGGTTTAATAAAAGGAAATGTTCTTCTAGGGTGTGGAAGGAAAATGGCTCCAAGTGATTCTATCACTTTCTTCTCTCTCTTTGTGTTTTTGTTTTTGCATAACTTGTGTGTTTTGCTTTTATTTTGAGTCAGTCTAGTTTTTATGCTTTGCTTTATTTAACATGTTTTTGTTTGTTTTCAGTTTTGTTTATTTTTTTTTTCATATAAATTTTTTTTTGAAAAATCAGAAAAATACAAAAATAGTGTGTGTTTTGTGTACATTGGTACTTGTGTACCTTGAATGGCCATTGAAACAAAGTTTTCTAAATTTTGTATCTCTTGTAGCTTAGATGAGCATCTCTATGCATAACTAAGCAAGTGAACTTTGTGGCTCTTGTTTGTGATGAGTAAGATTAAGTTATCTCTTTTACTTAACACTTGTATCACTCTTTTTGACGGGAAGGACTAGAAAATCCTAAGAGAAAGACATAGATAACCATCTCACCACAGTTGTCTGCCAATCATGAACTGACATTTGTGTGCTTCGGCATAATAAAATTGGAATGTCAAATGCTTAACATAATTGAGTATTTCTTTTCTCTCTTTTATATGCCCATGCATGATTTGCTTAAAAATAAAAATATGCAAAGAAAAATAAAAAGCAAAAAGATCAAAATACTTTAAATATGATTGCAAGCGTGTATTCTAAGAGATGTGGAAGTTATAGGATGTACCTCGAAGGTGATAGTCCCCATCAAACAGTTATGATTGTGTGTGAGTTAAAAGTAATTTTCTCATATCTCAAATCGTCATAACAAGTATACACTTATGCAATCTTGCGATGTTTTCACACACAACACGCAATATTCTTTACTACTTTTGATATATGTGTAGGTACAATATGATTTGGCCATCACAAGGTTTACATGTATTAATGTATGCTCACTAAACTGTCTTAACTTGTTTTTGAAAAATAAAATTGGTTAGACTTGTTCAGTGTGTGTGTGTGTATGTTTTTGGGATCCATGTGCTTAAAAATTGTTGTTAAGAGATAATTTTGAAAGTTTAAAATGTTGATTGGATCATTGGTTGTGTTGCATGCTTGATTGCATTCATATTTGTGTTTTTCCCTTCTTGAAAAACTGTTTTTAAGCTTTCTCGACACCTCCTCGACACCTCTCGACACCTGGCCTATCTGTCGAGATTTTAAGCTATTTCTTATCATAATCTTGATAACTGTCTCAACAGTTGGTGGATCGATCAGAAAAATTCTTGGACCCTTGATAGCTTATCGACAGTTGATGGATCGATTAAGATTCTTTCTAGCTTTTGTTGAATTGTCCCTTGACAGCTCCTTGATAGTTTTATTTGTTTACACCTTTGTCCTTGACACATGTCTCGATATCTCTCAACACCTCTATCTGTCGAGAATTACTGAACACCTATAAATAGGTTTCAACGCGATCCGATCCTCATTTTCTTGATCTCTCTCGATCTATCTGCGCCTATTCACCTCCCAAACACTCTTTTCTCTCTCAAAACCTTCAACCCACATGATTTTCGGCCTTTCCTTGCTGCAAATCACTTGGTATGATCTCTTTTTCTCTCATTTTTCATGCATTTCATGTTTTGAAACCTAGGTTTTAGGATTTTTGAAAACTTTTGGAAATTATTGAGTGTTTATTGAAATTTTTAGGATGGGTTTTAAAGATTTAATCTTAAAAATTTCATGCATTGCATTCCATGTGCATTATAACTATATTTCCATGCATTTAGGTGTGTTATACATGTTGAACTGCTTGTGTGCTGGTAGGTTTGGATTGGGCTAAGCCCATGATGTTACTTTACTTTGCACGTCACATGTTCATGCATACGTACCTTACATTCAGTATATTTCTATATATTTGAACTGTTTGGAGCTTTTCTGATTGTCTCTTTCTTCCCCCTCTCTCTCTTGTTTACGTTAGTGCATCAATGGCACCAAAACGTAAATTTGCTCTGTTCTAGATCCCTCTGCGTTCTAGAGCCTCCACTTCATCTTCTGATCCTACCCCTTCTTCTGTTTGGTTTCGTGATGAAGATGCCCGAAAGGACTTCTCGGAAAACTTTTCTCGACGAGGTGTTCATTCGGAACGTCGAGTCATTTTGGCGGACTTCGCCGACACTGACCTACCCGATGTCATTCACAGTTGGGGTTGGGAGTCACTGTGTGACGTCCCAGTCACATGTCCTTAAGTGTTGATCTAGGAGTTTTACTCCAACATGCATGGAATTGATTATTCAATACCTCTCTTTCATACTCGCATTCGAGGTACGCGCATTGTTGTCATACCGCAGCTTGTTGCGGATGTGCTCCATATTCCAAGGGTAGAGCATCCTAACTATCCCGGATGTGAGCGTCTGAGGACTGTGTCCAAAGATGAAATGATCTCTGCTTTTTGCGAGCGCCCTTTTGATTGGGATGATCATCAATTTACATCATATAAGGCCTTTACTAAAGGTCCTAGATTCTTGAACATGGTGACGACTTTTGTTTTGCACCCACTCTCTTACTATAACTCTATCACAGAGCCTCGCACTCGATTTTTTCTTTCTTTGTTAGAGCACCTCACTATAGATTTTCCTACACATTTCATTCTTTCCATTATAGATGTGTATAGGGATACGGCTATCCATGATAAGCTCATTTTCCCTTCGGCTATCATGCAGATTTTATGCCATTTTTCTGTTCCTTTTTCCTTTTCTGACCATTTCCCCATTATGTGTGCCATTGACTACGCTATCATTAAACGGAGCGAAGCGCAGTTTCAATCGAGGCAATTCAGTACAACAGCTCCTCCCATTCCTTCTGCTCCATCTACATCCGCTCCCTCCTCTTCTATGAGTGGAGTGACTCTATAGGACATCATGGCGCAGCTTTAGTGCATGGATGCTCGCCTTGACACTCTTAGTGATGAGTTGTGTCAGGTGAACACCCGTGTTGGACACATTGCTTGACGCCAGGCTGAGATGGGTGGTTATACCATGCCTTCCACTCGTGTGGCCCTTGCGGATGAGAGTGATGCTACTGATGATGATGATGCTGATTCTGATGATGAGGATGATAGCGATGCTAACTCACCCAACGATGACGAGATGTCTACTTGACACTCTTACCCTTTGTTACTCGTGACAAAAAGAGGGAGTAGTTTTGGTTATGAGAGTAGTCATACTTAGGGAGAGGGTTAGCATATGAGATTTTTGCATAGGAGATTTCTGTTAGGGAAGGAGTGCATATTGAGGGATGTAGTGAGGATTACTTGTATCTTTTTCTTTTCTCTACTTTAGATACATTTATTCTTGTACCTAAGGTCTTGTGACCGTTATTGACATACATTGTACTTATTTTCTTTATATGTTGATGTATGTTTCTTTTACCTATCCTTGCATGTGTTGTTTCTTTTCTTTCTTTATACACATAGTTCTTATTACTTGTATGCAATCTATTATTTTTGTTTCACACAAAGATGTCTTGATAATTTTTGTTTAAAGTGTTTTAGAAATACAGGTTGTTAAAGTCTTCTTGCCATAAACTCTCTTCTTGTAAAGTCTTTCAAGAGTTTGTGTTAGGATAGATTTTATTGTATTCAACAAGTGAATATGAGTTGAATGATTTATGACTTCTCTTATATCTCATTTGTTTGTTGTGGTTTTGTCACGAATTGCCAAAGGAAGAAATTGTTAGGACATATGTGATTCACTTGTTAGGAACATATGTCACTATTTTATGTAATTGGCTAATCTTTTGACAAAACGCACTTTACTTGTATTTGAGTAGATCTAGGATATATTTAATACTTTAAAAAACTTTGTTTCAAGATCAAGTGTTGAAACCATGTAAGTCTGTCCAAGATTCAAGCTGAAAAATGCTTGTCATTAAAGCTCGACAGCTAGCCATCTATCGAGTTTAAAGAGCTGTCCAGCCCAATGGCTCGACAGCAGGTCAACAAATAGGGTATTTGTCGAGGTTTATGAAAAATAGAATTCCAGTTCCGTTTTGACTCCAATTCGTGTTTATATGTTTGGGCTTTCTTTTCTCACAACTTTAGACATATAAAATGATTATTTTAAGGGTCGTCAAAGTGTTCACAAGTTGCACAAGTGTTAAGCAAAGTTTGTTCAAGCAAATTGTGATCGGAGACACAGTTTTGCCCTAGTTCATCTTTTTTGTGAAGAAGTTGCTGTGTTTGTGTACCATAGGGTTTTGTGACCAAGCATCTTCTTAATTTTCATCGTTGGTGATTGAAGTCACGTACTGGGAGCTATGCATCAAAAGGAGAAATTGTCACTACAGAAAAAGTCCAATTGGGTATTGGGGTAAGAGTTCAATTGTAAGTTGATATAAGGTACTAGGATTCATTTACTTGTAACCGCTTATTGTGATAATAGTGGAATTTCGGGAGTGATGACTTTAAAATCACCTGGTGGGGTTTTTGCCATTTTGGTTTTCCCTATTCGTAAACAAATCACTGTCTCAGTTATTTTCCACTACATACTTAGTTTATTGGTGATTTGTTTGTACTACCATGCGTTTGCATGTTAATCTGATTAATTAAAAACTTGACTAATTAATCAATTAATTCATCACAAGGACTCAATTCGTTTTTGGCCTATCACCATGTTATATTCTTATGTTTAGATTTTGTGTTTTCTAACTATTAAAAATTGATATAATTATAATTTTATAAATTCGCATAAAGACAAAATCTTAAAATTGACAAAGATAAACTACACGTTTGCATGTTAATCTGATAAATTAATAAACTTGACTAATTAATCAATTAATTCATCACAAGAACTCAATTCGTTTTTGGCCTATCACCATGTTAAATTCTTATGTTTAGATTTTGTGTTTTCTAACTATTAAAAATTGATATAATTATAATTTTATAAATTCGCATAGAGACAAAATCTTAAAATTGACAAAGATAATTTAGATACTGAGTTAACTGCATTCTTTCTTACAAATGTAATTATTCAACTACCTCTAAAAAAATGATCTGTAATGGATATATGTGCAGCTGCAAAATTTTACTTGTTTTTCTCAACCCCTTTTCTCGATATCATCTTGTAGGGTATTTGGATTGGAATGTTATTCGGAACATTTGTTCAAGCTATTGTACTTACTTTTATCACCTACAAAACCGATTGGGATGAACAGGTATTGGTTATTTGGTTTTCCTTTAGCTTTGTTTACTCACTTGTTTCATTATGTCTATTTCTTAATATTACATTAGATGTTTATTTATTATTATTATATGCACACTGCAGGTAATTTTAGCTTGTAATCGTGTTAAAAAGTGGGTTGTGAAAGATTCAGAAGAACCAAATCTTTCCACATCAAATGCCTAACCTCATACCGCATTTCTTATCTTATGTACCTTTAAAAATTTAAAATGCTGGATTAATTTGTGAGGCTATTAATTATTATTTATGCTTATAATATTTGATAGAATTATGGTCTTATACACATAGTTGTCAAAACATGAATTGTATCGATAATTATTTTCACATTTTTATGTATTGCACATCGAAAGATATATCGACATTATATAAAATTTATAAAAGAAATTATAAATATACATATATAAATGATATATATTTATAACAAAATTGGAATATTTGCAACTAATGGCTACTTTAATTATCATCTATGCTACAATATTTAACAAAACTAGCCAAATAAAACAAGTGAAAATATATTTATAACATCCATATTCAAATTTATCAAATGTAAAGTGTTAATAATCAAAAAAAAAATTTAATTATTTTTATTATATATACTAAGTGAAAACAAAAAAGCTTAAAGTTATACTTGAGAAGAAGTGATAGGCTTAGAGAGAGAGAGAGAGAGAGAGAGAGAGATGGAAAAGAAAATTTGAAAGTGGGCAAATGTGTATTTTAAATTTTCTTGAAAAAGAAAGGGAAAAAAATTCATGCCAATTTGTATTGGGCTCATAGTGACAGGAATTTTTGTCACTAAATCTCCTACTTTTGTCGCCTAAGACATATGGCTACAAAAGATCTTTCATTGTGTAATCCCCATCACCAAACGTCATGCAGACGAAACTTTCGTCACCAAAATGTTAGATTATTAAAATAGAATAATTATATAGCCGATGAAATAATTTTGTTGCCTAATATTTTCCTTGCTAAATACCATCTTTGGCAACGAACTAATTTTTTTGCCAAGTTTAATTTAATTTTTTTTATTTAAACATATTAGACAACGAAATAATTCATCACCATTTTTTTTCTCGTTTCAATAGATTAGGTGATGAATTTCTTTGTCACCAATTACTATTTATTTTCATAGTTTGACTTATTGGCGATGAAATATTATGTCTGCAATTTCTTTTTACCATTATTTTTTTATTTAGCCTATTAGGTAACAAAAGATTTCGTCACCAATTGTTTTTTTTTTAATTTTTTTTATTGCAACCTAGTGGTGATGAAAAAAAAATTCGCCGATTTTTCCTATAAAAATTCAATTATTTTCTAATATTATTTATCTTTATTACATTAACTTGCCATCACATTTCATTAACAAGTTCATTTTCAACACATTAATAATCAAACCATCCAAACAATCCAAAAGTAAATAAAAGTCAATTATAACATTAAACCATCTATACAAGTAAGTTGTTCACAACACAATTATAACAAAAGAAGAAAGATGTCATATAACAATACTGTAAGGTTGAAATTAATCAACCATTTTGTTGGCTTTATTCCGTGTCAAATTTGCTTGTAATTTAGCATTTAGAAACCCTGTATTTAGGTGAGAATCATGTAAGGATAGTGTGTGAGAGAGTGTGAAGAAAAACTCAAGAGTGTGCACTCAGCAGGACCTCGTGACTGGATCTCATGACTGGCTCGCGGTTGGCAAGTCGCCAAAGGAGGCACACGTGTGAAGCATGCAGAGGAGCTGAAGAGTCACGCCAATTGGAGCACTGCAGGACAAAACTTCCAGTCTGGCCAGGCAGCTAGCTCATGACTCAAACTCGCGACTCAGTTAAGTCGCGAGGTCAAGTCGCCAGACCACTCTGTTTGGGAAAAACTGACCTTTCGCATTCCAAACACAGACCAGTATAAATACCTCTTATTCCCACGTATTGTAAAGAGCTTCCAGGGAGAATTTTGAGAGAGAAACCCCTAAAGTAAAACAAGATTAACTCATCCACAATCTTCATCTTTTGATTCTCCAAATTCCTCTACTCTCACCCTCTCCATTGTTACATCATTAAGAGGTACATTAACCAAATCATTTTCTCACCATACCCATATCTGTGAGAAGGTCATTTGGTGCTTGGGAAGCAATTAAGAAGGGACCAATTGATATTGGTTGATGCTATGAGTTATAGCAGAATCCGGTAAGCTAGAGAAAACAAAGGTTTGGTGTAACCTCGTTGGAGCAAGAAGCTTGGAGGGTTTAGGTACACTAGGTAGATTAGGCTTGGAGGGTCTTCTGCTATTCATGTGTCCCAACTTTATTCTCTAGTGGATTATTGATTGCTTGGAGGGCAGCGGAGAGGTTTTACACCAAGGACTTCAGTTTTCTCTTCGATAACACATCACTGTGTTGTCTTTGTGTTTGCATCTCTCTTCCTTTAATCTTTTCCATTTAATTTCTACTGTGGTTGCATTTTTATTTGGTTTAGATTGTTTTATCAATTCTGTTTTAACTTATTTTCATTTTCCGCACATACATTGTTTGATAATAAGCTTGAATTAGTAATTTGTAATTTGAGGGTTTAAACGTTCAAGATGTTTTACACACTATTTGAACTTTCAAATACAAAAAATAAAAAAGTGTTCAAATAGCGCAAAAAAGAATGTCTTCACGCCACCAATCTCATATCTGCACAAATATAAAGAAAACTACATTAAGACAGTGGAGCAAACACATTAATTATGTTAGTAATATAAGAATCATTTTTAATAATGTGTGACAACTAATAACACCATTGCATTTTTGTTACTACAACTCTTAAAAGCTAAGTTGTAGAAAACAAATATATATATTTTTAAGTATTATGTAATACACAATTGTGTCTAACTCTTTAACAATGAGTCATATTAGTGTGCCAAAAGAACACTGTAAGTTAATTCATATCGATGATGCATGGAAATCGTTAGTGAGTTGATGGCTTCTAATCACATTGATGGGTACCTAAAGAATGAGAAAACAAGAAGCAAATAGAAGGCACCAGTGTGGTATCGGTGAATGACCTTTCGAAGGTTAAGTTAGTGAATGAGAAATCTCTAAGAACTTTGTAGTGAGAGAGCTAAGGATTTTCTGTGTATCTAGAAAAAGAAGAGAACTATTGCTTATATAGTGGTGGGGAAGAGCCCTAGATCTTGAGAATAGGGGGGTTTTCCTTATGGGGAGAAGGTGAGTTAATGCTACCAAGATCTTGGGGATACTCTCCGTTCTGGGAATGTGAAAATCGTGTGGTAGGGTCTTTGTGCATGATGCGCAAGATGTTTCCATATGTGAGTATGCGTGTAGACCAAGTAAGGCCACGTTGTCGGCATGCCTATATGTTAGTTAGGGGTCTTCAATCAATCAAGAGATCCTCTGTCGGTCTGTTAGGGAGATGCGCTCGTCAGCTTTGCCGTTGATCCGTCCGCATGGCTGTCGGCTTTCTTAGGAAACTGTTGGTTTGGAACCGTCGGTCTTTTCCTTGATGGGCTTTGTTTGCTCATAAGTCCCAATTTTCTTACCAAAAATACCCTTATCACATGTTATAGCTCCTAAAAAGTTAAGTTGTAGAAAGCAAATATATATATTTTCTAGTGTTATGTAATGCATGACTGTGTCTAACTCTCTAACCATGAGTCCAATTAGCATGTCATAAATTCTCGTGTTATTTGGACCTGGGGGTTCTATTTGTGTTGGTCCATGGACTGTTTCATGTTGAGGGCTCATTTCTAAGGTTAAGTGCTATTATATAAATACAATTTAGGTATTTACTCATTCAAATTTATATGCTAAAAGCCAAAAATAAAATGCTAACCAAGATGTCTTTTAGCTCGTCAACGAGCTTTCCCCATTTCCTAAAGTGGTGGAGTTAAAATCATGTTAGCTATTACTCATCCCGAGCTATGAATTTAACAAAACCAAACTACATTAGAAGATAATTTTTTAAGCCCTAAACATTCCATTGCATTCAATTATCCCAAAAAACTTCTCATAAACAAAGTTCTAAAATGAAAATTGTAAATACATAATAAACCACCCTATGAACTAAGCACAATGTATAACCAAAGCACCTTATACACAAAAGCACTTTATATATGATTCAATAATTTAAAAAATACACAAAAAAATCAACACCCCCAAAATTGACTTAATTAAACCACCTTATAACACTATGCAAACCATCTGCTTGGTCCAACTCAATAACCTACTAGAATATCAACTGATATCAATTTCATAATACAATTTTACGTGTATTTAAGTGTAGTGTACTTATACTTAAGCTGAATACACTAGCTTTCCTCTTACTCTACTTGTTCTCTTCTTAGTCTCTAGTGCACCATAAATAATAAAGATGAAAAATAACACTGTAACCAAAAGAATATGAAAGTTTCTAGATATGAAACTATCAAGCATGTCGATAAATATATATTTTTACCGTTTGTGTTTTTGATAAATTAGGTTCTATGGCTCTATAGCCTTAAATTTATTTTATTGTAGTTGAATTAAAACTTTCTATTGTATATCATGTTTCAAATACTCTTAAATATTTTTTAATATAAATGCTTACTAGAAAAAAAAAATCTATTTGGATAAGAAAAACTTAAAACTAAAAAAAAAAATTTAAAAAGTACTTGAATCTCAAAAAATATCTTTGGATAATTATTTTACTAGTAATAAACAAAGCATAACTGAAAATTTTCAAAATTATTATTGACAATCTAATTTGAGTAGATTAGTCGTATTATCAATTAAAAATAAAATGTTAGCAGAATTTGAATACAAAAACTTAATTAATAATTTTTCATCTCAAAATAGAAGAAAAATAGATTTTAAATGAAGAAAAAATTGATACCAAAATTTAATAGAATAAAATAATTAATATTTAAATATAAAAAAGATCATATTAAAGTAGTCACATTAGAGCCTCAAATATATTGAGCCGACCTTGCTTAAGATGCACATAACCCTAGATACAATGGTTGAGATAAATTGCTAAAAAATCAATCTACAAGAATCTTGATAAAAAAAGATTGAGATTCATGCAATTTGATCAACCAAGATATATGACTTTCAATCTGTCGAACTTCTATCTAACTGTTACAATTATTCATGTTGGCCAACTTAAAAATATGGATATGACGCTTTAGTTTTATGTTAGAAATCATTTCCAAAAAAAAAAAAAAAATTATCACTATTTTAGTTAGAAATACAGTAAAAACAAGACAAAAGGAAAGAAAAAGGAATCATGCCGACTCACTTACTTTTTAAAGTATCATGTTAGATTCTCACTGATTGACTAGGAGACAAAGAAATAAATAAAGGTGAAACACATGCATATCACAGCACAGGCATACATGTAGGTTGTGTTTGGTTTAAAATTCTCTTTCTAGATTCAGAGTCTCTGGTGAATGGGTGAATGCTCAAAGAAAGGAATCAACACTTTATATACTTCAATCGTTCGCATCAGCCCTGTAAGTCTATATATATTTCCCTTTTCTCACGCTCATTATTTTATATGTATACTTTCGAAGAAATAAAATATTTTTGTGATTTTTTTCAAATGAAGGAAAACAAAGAAAAAGCTTTATATCCAGTTCCTGGACTATCAATCTAACATGATTGTTTTCAATTTTTTATTTCCCAGATGAATATGATTGTTTTTATTTTATATAATTCTCTTCCCGTTTCTCCTTGTTTATAGTCCATGATATGATTGTCTTTCTTGATGAATTCCTTACTCTATTTAAACCGGATTAAGAGCTTATTTTTGGAAGAAGAATAAGATATATATATATATATATATATATATATATATTATTTTTTACTAATTCCATAGTTGAGAGAGATGATTTAAATTTGGATGTCTGAATTAAATATAATAAGAGATGCAAAAGAAAAATAAAAGCCTGTTTGATTTGAACTCAACTCAAAACTCCGTTTTCATTTCTTATTTCTCCTCACTCAAACTCTATTCTCATCTTTCTTTCTTTTTTATCTCTTAAGTTTTTCATAACTTCGACAGATTTTTATTTGGGTCTTGTACATGAGATGGTTACATTTACAGCCTAGTACGGAAAACTTTGTTCCACATACTGCATTCATACAGCTTTTTAAGATTTAAATTTGTCACCCGTTAAAATTTCCTTTAGCCTATGTTTGGATGAAGTGACTTTAGGGAGGATGGAAAATGAAGGACAGAAAATGATGTTTTGGTTGAGGGTGGAAAAGAGATGAGATTTTGGTAGGACCTATAAGTTTTCTCTCATTTCTCTCGAAAATACAATATTTCCAAATTAGAAAGAAAATAAAATTGAAAAGTTGACAAAAATATTTGGACAAAATTGTCCACATTTTCCTTTTATTTATTTATTTATTTTTGGCAACTTCAACCCGGCCGAAATAAAGGTAGCTTGCCTATCATTTGCCGTTTTTTTTTTTTGGTTGTAATATGATGATGTGCATGAATTCGTGATTCACCATAGGACCATACAGTGTTTTTTTTTTTTTGGGACGTTTTTTCTTTTTAATTTTTTAAATTTATTTTTTATTTTTTTATTCGACATGAATTTTTCTTTTTAATATACTTTGGATGATTGCATTTTTTTTGGTTGATTGTTTGCTTTTTTTTTTTTTTTTTCCTTAATTGAGCATTATTTTTAATAAGGACATAAGAGTAAATTTATATAAATTTCATTTTCTATAATCTCATTTCTCTTTTTAACCAAACAAAAAAGTTTTTCATCCCTCTACTTTTTCATCATTTCAACCAAACAAAAATGAAGAAAACTAAAATTTTTTCTATTCTCTCACTTTTTCATCATCTTCTCATTTTCTATTCTTTAATTTTTCTATCATTCCAACCAAACAAACCCTTAATAAAAGTTGGGTTAACAAAAGTTGGGTTAACAAGGACAAAAAGTTATTAAGAAAATTACAAAAAAATAAAAAAATTACTAAAAAATTATAAAAAAATAAGAAACTGCAAAAAGTAAGAAAAGTATTCAAAAAGCTGTTGTTGACGCAACTCAAAAGTAAGCTTTTTTATTTTTTTATGGATTGCTGTGTCAGTCCGTCACGTGAAGAACTTCTTGCTTTTTCTGACGAATGGTTTCAGAACTTTGCTTTTTTTTTGACGAGTGGTTGAAGAACTTTTTGCTTTTCACATGGATTGTTTCAACTTTTTCGAGGGTTGTTAGTTGTGTTAACGGGCGGTAACTTTTGTTTTCTTTTATAGGTTTTTATTTTTTACAATTTTATGTCATTTTTTTCGTGGGAAAAAAATATTAAAATATTATAATAAACAAATTTTTTATTTATTTAATTATTACTGTCATTTTTTTTATCAGTAAATTATTGTTCGGTAGAGATGACTGATGAGTGGAACTAAGAGCTTGTTTGGACAACAAAAAATCATCACTCAATTTTCGTCACTCAATTTCCATCACTTATCATTCATCACTCATCACTCATCACTCAATTTTTCACATCTGTTTGCCTTCATCACTCAGTTTCCATCACTCACTATTTTTCACACTATTTCGAGGGCCCACGCCTGTCATAGTGCAGCTTTTTTTTTTTTTTTTCGACTAGCAGCTTCTTCTTTTTTTTTTTTCTCTCCTGGGTTGGCTGTTCGGTCTGATTTTTTTTTTTTTTTTTTTTCACTAAGTTTGGTGAGTCTAGGTACTAAAGAAAAAAGAAAAAAAAAAGAATAGAACAGAACAGACGAACCAGTAAAAAAAAAAAAAAAAAAAGGGAACAAACAGCCAGCGTCAACCCAGAAAAAAAAAAAAAAAGTCAAAAAGTGGTCAAAAGTTGCGGCTGTGGGTTCCTCATGTGTGTTTATTTACGAAAATGCCATTGACTTATGAGTTATGGAAACTGAAAACAACAAAGGCTGTTTTCAGTTTCCATAACTCATAACTCAAAAATCAAAGAATTGAGTGATGGAAACAGAGTTATGGAAACAGAGTTATCGTTTGGCCAAACAACCTTTTTGCTATGGATCCCACCATTTTTGAGTTATGAAAACTGAGAATTGAATTGTGGAAACACCTTGTCTAAACAGGCTCTAAATAACTATATAACCATTTTAACTTCACTAAAATACAAAAATTCACAGTGCAGCAGTGAAACTAAAGGTACAATTCACATCTCTAAATAAATGTGCAAAGCTAAAAAAGGAAAAAAAAATTATTTTATGTTCACACTATTTTTTTATTCTTTCTGCGTTTTATTCTCCTTTCTCCGTGTCTCTCATCTCACTGCCTCTCCATCTCTTCTTTCTTCCTCCACAGTTCCTTATGTTGCTTCTCTTCAATTTCACCTTAGACCCAGATAACTTTTTACAGTGCAAAACAAAAAGTTTAATTCCGATCTGGGTTACTGCAATCTAAATTATAGATTTGTTGGGGGTTTTGAGGAAAAACGCAATAAATAGTTTTTCTTGATCTGGTTTGTTCTTATTTTGAGTTTTTGGATGAGGGAGATGGGGAAAAAGCTTGGGCTTTTGGTGTGGGTATGGTTTATGCTATGTGGGTTTTGTGTGGGAAGGTTTGTGGGAGAGAAGAACAGCTTGAAAGTGACTTCACTAAGCTCTCTGAGTGGTATCCATGAATGTGCACTGTGCTTGTGTTTTGGCGTTGATTTTTTTTTTTTTTTTTCTTTCTTCACTGGTTTTGATGGGCATGACGGGATTGTAGTTGTACCATGATTTTTATGTCTTTTATGGTGGTTGTGGTTGTATGTGGAATGAAATATTATTTTATTATAATGTTTATATTATTTTATTAAATAAAAAGATAAAATAACTTTCTAAAAAGTGAGAAGGTAAAATAAAAAAAAAAAAAAGACTAAAAACTAAAATTTTCTATCATCAGGTTGTCACTTTCTCATATAAGGTTGAACAACAAGAGATATATGCTCAGACTTCGTGCAAAACTGCCAAAACATCTTATGATGCATTGAACCGAACAGTTGTTTTCAAATTCCAAAAGCATCCTCCATTTCCCTTAATTTAATTTAATAGTTATAATTGGTGGAGAAATTTGAATCTTAAATATCTTCGTTAAATATTTCATTGAAAATATTAGGAGGTGTTAAACCGTGAAAGTTATAAGACTCTTGGCATCTTATATAGTTTATTCTGTCAAATAAATATAAATTCCAAATAGGGGTAAGTTAGGTTATTGTTGTAGAACACAATTTACTATTTAATTATTATAATTTATTAGTTTTGGAAGTTTTATGTAAAAAAAGTTATTTTAGGTTTAGGTAATTTATTTCCGTGTTACTTTTTAGGTCAAATTTGGTTCCCATTATGGTTAGGTATTAATTATAAGTTATTTTAGAATATATTTTTTGTCTGTTAAGTTTTACGGAGCCTTTAAATAGGCTCCTAAGTCTGTACCCATTTTTTAATTATTCAATCAATAAAATTCAAACTTTTGTCTTTCTATTATCTAGTGGATTCCAGACCATTTCTTCTTGTGGAATCAAGGATCCTCGTGGATTCAAGGAACCCTCATGGATTCGAGGTTATTTTCAAAAACAAACGTATTTTGTTTCTTGGTTTCTAGAAGTAGACGTGTTTTGCTTCTTGATGTTTTCGCATCCCGCATCAATTGGTATTAGAATCTTAACTTATCCTGGTCTGGTCATTGGTGGCTGACGTATAAGACAATAGCAATTCCAATGACAGAAAACTTAGCAAGTATTACATAACGTACAACTAGCATTCATAAATATCTTTGCTAAGATGCCGTCATTGGAGCATGAAAACAATTGGGCTAACTGTCGCAGAGACATAACTCATGGGAAACTTATCGGTAAGCAAATTTCATATAGGCCTTATAAAAAAATTGCAAGTTTCAATGGTTATTTTTATAAAGAAGATTTTCTTGATTGGTTATTTGATTTAGAGGGTTTATTTGACTATGAGAATATTTATTATGAGAGAAAAGTTGGACTTACTTTGTATAAACTTAGTGAGTATGCCTTATGTTGGTGGGAATAAGTACAATTTGATAGAATTTGATATGGTAAAGACAAAATTCATTCATGGCCAAGAAGTTCACATGAATTATTTTAAAGAGCCATATATTCCACTATTAAGAGAAGAATTACACGTTGAAGAAAATACTTTTCTTGAAGAATATGTAGAAGTCAAGGAAGAAAATATAGAGATTTTTGAGGAAATTAATGAAGGTCTTGTTATAGAAGAAGAACTTGAAATCAAGATTGTGGAAGAGATTAATGAAGACCCTATTATAGAGAAAGATTTTGAGGTCGAGATAGTAGAGACCATTAAAGAAGAAATTTGAAAGCTCGAATTTGTGTGAAAACACGAGCTCTTTAGACCCCCAAATTAAAATTATGGCTCGGTTGATTTTACTCTAATTTAAACTAAGTGCGGAATAGAGTAAATGTGAGCGAACAAACAATATAACTATTCTAAGCCATATTCATCAAATATTGACAATAAAATGAAAGCTAAAAGAGTAGGGAAGAAGAATGCAAATACAAGATAACACGTCGATGTGTTATTGAAGAGGAAACTGAAGAACTTGACCCAAAACCTTTCCACTGCCCTCTAAGTGGTAAATCGATCCACTAGAGAATGAGTTGGAGTACACGAATGATAAAAGACCCTCCAAGCCTAGTTTATCTCATGTACTTGAGCCTTCCAAACTTTTGCTACTAAACTGACTTGACGAAGTCTTGTCTTCTTTAGCTCTTCGAATCACGCAATTCAGTCCGATTGCATCTACCAAACAAATAGCTTTTTCCAATACTTCCCAGTAGCACCAAAACCTCATTTTACACTTAGCATAAGTGTGGTAAGTGTTTGGTCTATCAATCTCTCAAGGATTTGGATATGGAGAGGTAGGAGTTGAGGAAAACCACAATAGATTGTGTTGAGGATTGTAGGTATGATAATCTCTCACTCTCAAAGGTAGTGACTAGAGTTTTCTTTCTGAAAAACATTTCTCTCAATATGTGGGTAATATGGGTATATATAGTGTGGGTAGAGACCTAGTGTATCAGATAGACAAAATGACAAATCAGAATGTTTCGTGGGTATCTCATAGGAAGGCCTTACCCGCGAAACACTCGCGAAAACCAGCTGTCACCATCTATCATGACTCTTTGCATTCTAGTAATGTGTTGAGCACATGGCTTCACTTCGCGGGAAGTCTTCTCGCAAGCTACCCGTGAAATCTCCTTTGGTTTTCAATTTGTCTTGAGTCTTCACACTCTCTCTCACACACAACCCATATAAAGAAATCCCACATATAATACAAGGTACATAAGATTGAACAGAATTACAATCAGATTTGGCACAAAATTAAAGCTAACACAAAATAGTTGTAAATTACAACTTTACAATCCTCCCCTTTGGCTATTCCGTGATAAAACCCCTAAAACAAACTCTAAATTTAAACGTGAGTTTGGAAACAGTGGTAAAACTCACTTACGTCTAATCTAGAAGATGTGAAGCACTTGTACGTATATACCTATAACCTGAAACACTCACACACACACAAAAACAAAACTTTCATTAAGCTTATGACAAACGTATACACTTATAACCTGAAACACTCGCACACAAACAAAACTTTCATTAAGCTTATGACAAGTTGAATACACGGTACGTATATAAGCAAGTAAAGTGCGATCAAGGTAATAAACAATATATAAACAATTAAGCATATTTTGATCAAACAAGAGCAGTCATAAAAGAATGACTACAATGAACATTTAGCTAGTAAATGATCATCCGGACACGCAATGCAACTATGAGTAATGCAAAAATCAATTGCATGTCCAACACATAACCAATGCAAAATACAAGAAGTATTTGCATCAAGGATACATGATCCAACAAGGGCATAAGTGTGTAGTACTAAAGATAATGCAACAAAATCTAAAAGTACTTAAAAATGCTACAAAGCAAGGATACAAAAACAAAGTGCTGAATATAAACTTAAAGATTTCCTAGAGTACTTTAAAAGTTTTAAAAGAAAGCAATGTAAATATCAAAGAGTTATAAAAACTATAAGGGAAAACTAACAAATTGTAAACTTGACTAGCTAGTAAACTAATAAGCTGTAAACTAGACTAGCCAAACAGTGGTTAGACTATCCAAAAGTAAGTGTTAGCTTTCTCATTTTGAGCTCACAAAACTCTCCCTTTCAATATGCACACTTCCTTTCTTGTGATGCTCTTCCCCTTACTATATGCTATCGTCCAAACTGTACAGTGAGTTGCTCTCCCCCTTTTTGGCATGAATAGCTAAAGGCTCTCCTCTACCTTGCGTTGAATATCATCTACCTGTATCTCAATGGTTGTTAGATGCATTTGAACCTGGTTGTTGGTGGAGTAGATAACATTAGCAAGTCTTGAAATACGCTCATGCAAACATTCAACCAAGATAGTCAAGTTGTCGGCATGAGAGCTAGATTGTCCTGACTGAGTGCTAGTAGACTGCGGCTTAGGAGTGTGAGGAGATGCAGTCTCGGTATGCCCAGGGGTAGTATGAGCAGCTGAGCAATGATTGGAAGGAGTGGCATGGGAAAGATTCACTTTTTGGTGTTTTGGACGGATTTTGCTTTTCCCGTTCAGCAAAAGAGTGACTTTTGCTCATTTGAAGAGACACTAGGGATATTGGGCATTGACGAACTAGGATAGTTCCATCTTTTGGTGGACGAACACCTTTAAGTACCATGATTTTCATGATAAGACTGCAAAAAGGAAGACACATCCGTTTCATTGTTCGTTCTGCTGTTTTTCCCATAGTCTGGAAAATGTGAGTGCAAATATCAATCAGAGCTCCTGTGATGAGATCACATAAGAACTGTGCTCTTCCAAGATTGATGAATCCAATGTTGGTCAGTTGATAAATCTGTGGCAGTGTTATAGTATGGCTGTCGTCCCTCGTTGATGTATTTGAAAAAGTCTAGATACAAAAAAAAATTACTTGGCAAATTGTTAATAACAGATAAAAAAAATGATGTCAATGATAGGTCTTGAAAAGAACCAGTAAAAACTTGCCTAATCATTTATTGTGAAAATATTATAATTTTTTTTTTTAGTGTCTGTAACATTTCTTGTTGTATTTAGCTAGTTACTATCTTACCTATCGCGGTTCTATACTATCTAAACTTTTTGCTATAATATTTTATTAGTCATATTAATGGGTGTCCTTAAATCAATTGTTAATAAACTATATTAAGAAAATTTTAACATTACTTTTATGAAAAATATAAAAAATTGACAAAAAAAATTAATTATTTTTATAATATTTCCGTAAAATATTTTTAAAAATAGTTCTTAAACTAATATTTTAAATCTGTTAATGTATTTCCCCTTTATGCAAAAAAAATAAAAAATAAAAGAAAAAAAGAAAAAAGAAAAGAATAAGTTTTGTGAAAAAAGAGACATGTATAAGAGTTATGATTTAGTATTAGGGGAATTCAAAAAAATGTGTGGATCAGAAGAAGCATACAAGCAAGACCATCACTTTAATCGTTTTCTGCCAAGTTCAACTTCATCCAACCTTTCTTTCACTCCAGAATGTTGTACGCTTTTAGTAAAGTAAATAAAACAAGACCAAAAAAAAAAAAAAAAAAAAAATTAAGAAAAGAAAGAAACGAAAGAAATCAACTGTCAGCAGCTCACCTCCTTTTTTTAATTTTTATGGTGTCGTTACAGGTTCTCACTAATTGACTGGAAGACAGAAATAATTGAGACATGCGTATACACAGGCATACGTTATACACATAGGCCAACCTTCTGTGCCAGGTTTATAATAATTCTCTCGTTGAATTTTCCGGATTCAGAGTATCTGGTGAATGCTAAAAAACAAAAAGAGAGCAATTTTTCCACGTTAGGGGGGCCATAATATTGAAAAAGAAATCTCAAATCGGCTTTTCTTTTCACATCACATCAGCAATATTGTAAGTCTTTTCCCTTTTCTCACTCTCTTGATGTATTCCTAGCTCTATTTTAAGAATAAGAGCTTATTTTTTAAAGAAGAATAAGATTTTTGCTTTTGATAATTTTAAAGAGAGAGAAAAGATTTGCATTTTTATTTTTTGACAATCGACATTATAATTACAACTATAACTCCATTCCTCCCCATCCCGAGATTATTCGAATCTAGATCCACAAATCCCTCAAACTTTTAAGGTCTGAGAAAGTAACTCGTTTAACATGGACGGTGGTAGATTTGCATTTGAATGTCTTTATATTGAAAACATTAAAAAATACAAATAAATATATTGATATATTTGAGCAAGAGTTTATAACCCAATGATGATAAGTAGTTTTTGTCGTTATACTCCTACGTGAGATGGTTTCATTTTCAACACTGTGCCTTTAACTTACATATGAAATTTTGTTACAGAAAATATAGTTTCACATTCATAGTTGTATACTCAAGTGATAAAGCACGTGGTGCACAAATTTAATAATGACGATGTGCCTTTTTTTTTTTTTTTTTTTTTTTTGAGAACATATTGACGATGTACTCAATTGAGTCAATTCCCTTTTTGTTAGAACGTTTTTAATAAGTAAACTTTTAAATTTTATTTTTTATATTTTTTTATTGCTGTCACTTGATCCACATAAGGTTGAAGAACTTGCTTTCACATGGTTTTTTTTTTTTTTTTGTCATTTGATCCATATAAGTTTAAAGAACAAGAGAGATTTATTACTGCTGAGACTGAGCATTAGCATCAGTATGTGTAAAGTGTTGCAAAATAGAAAAAGTAACTGGTTTTACACATTTTGAGTAAAAAAATCACCCACATCATAGTTATTGTAGTTCTTGCATTTAATATTTTAATAATTTCTAATTTCACTCTTTTTTTTTTCTCTCTCTTCTCCATCTGCAAAACACTCCCATAGACAAAAAATCCAAAATCAACTACAAAAATAAAAAATCAACCACAAAAATAAAAAATCAACCGTAAACACAGCAATTCAAAATCAACTAGATCATGTCGCCATCACCTGGATCGCGTCACCATTGCATGGATCGACTGGATCATTGCTTGTGGGTGTTTTGTAAAAATAAGTGTAAAATAGAAAAAGTAGCTTTTTTGTGTGTGTACGCGTGCACGCGTAAAATAGATGGAAAGTTTGCATCCATTAATGTGGATGCTCTAATTCGACATCGTGCAAAACAGCCAAAACATCCAATGATGATTTGAATTGGATAGCTCTTTCCAAATTCCTAAAGCATCCTTTGATCCATTTACCTTATACAGTGGTTTTTATTTATTTATTATTATTATTGTGGGAGGAACGAATCTTTTCCCAATCAGGTATTGTTCGCTTTGGGAATGGGTCGAGGAGGCCGATCCCACCCACACAAATTTGCTCAATCCCAAATCTGAGAGAGACGCCTTCCACCCACAGCTTATAAGCATAAGCTTACAAGTAGGGTGTACCCAAAGTGAACAATACCTGATTGGGGATGGGTACACCCCACTTGTGAGCTCATGCTTATAAGCTGCGGGTGGGAGGCGTCTCTCTCAGATTTGGGATTGAGCAAATTTGTGTGGGTGGGATCGGCCTCCTCGGCCCATTCCCAAAGCGAACAATACCTGATTGGGAAAAAATTCGTTGCTCCTTGTGATGCTTGGGCTAATGATTGAAGAGCAGAGGTAGAAAGAAGTTTTGCTGACAATATGATTAAATGCTTGGAAGTATTTGATGTGTTCAGCGATCAAGATGCTTTGGCGTATTGGTTTAGTGGCCGATTTCCCTTCATGATGGTGTAATTTCAAGCAACAACTTGTGGACAAGGTGTTTTGAAGGGGAGGGAAATGTTAGGAACCCCTATATAGATAATAATTGTTGTAATGTTGCATTAGTTTAGTTAGTTACAATTCCAAGCATGTTAATCACATTTAATACATGTTGGAATTGTTAATGCACATGGAGAATAGTAGGACCATTAGGATAAGGCCATATGGACCAATAGAATAGTTTTATGGTTCTATAAATACCTACTTGTAATCACATTTCCATCATTGAATAATAAACCAATTGCTTAGTACATTAGTGCATCTTTCTCTCTTAATCTCTTTCATTCTCTATGGAGGGTGACTACTTCGAATTTAGTCAATTTCCGTATTATTCCCATCCATCCCCATTAGGAACCACTAGGTTTCTAACATTTTCATAAATCTCTTATACTAGATCAAAATTGAAAATTTATATCTCATTACTAGAAAAGAAAAGAAAAAGAAAAATTTAAAATTTAAAGACATCTGACATTTCATGTTGCATAACAGTAAAGTCTTCTTAGAGCTCTAGCATTGAGGGGTGCAAAAACCCCCCTAGTTGCTATTTTAGCAACACACAAGCTCAAACACACCATTATCCCATGGTGTATTGCTAAGAAATTATAACGACTATGAATAGTTAGTTCTTATTTATAAAACCTACTGTACATGGGGATGTAAACTTATTTTTCACTATTTTATTCATCTATCTCCTTTTTAAATAAAAAATCAGCCAATCTCTCTACTTTTTGTCACTCTCTCTCTCTCAAACTCTTAGTTCTCTCTGGGCTTAAGCTCACAGACCACCAAGGCTCGAGCTTGCTTTGCCACTTGCCAAGCCTCCGCGGTGTGGCTCAACTTGAGCTCGCCCTCTTCCTCCCTCAGATTCCTCTATCTCAAATCTTATCTCCTTTCCAAATCCTAAACATGATTCGACCAGCATAGCTGCCACCTTATTTTCTTTTATTTTTCTGCTTAAAGCTCCCTCCTTTTTTTTCTTGTTTGTGGGTTTGGTATTTGGTTTGAGATTTGAGAAGTGGGTATGATTGTGGTGTTGTTTGTATGTTTTGGTTAGGTCATGGGTTTATGATTGTGGTGGTGTTTGTATGTTTTGGTTAGGTCGTGGGTTTGGAGTTTGTACTGGTTATGTATGTGTATTGGGTATTGGGTATTGGTTTGAATCGGTGGCTTTGGTGGTGGGTGGTGTCATTAGGTTGCTTGGCGGTGGTGGTAGGTGGTGGGCAGTACGTTGGGTTGCTTGGTGGTGGCTGTGGATGGCTGAGAGAGAGATGAGCAAAGACTGAAATTTTTATTTTTTTTTAGGAAAGGGAAGAGACCGAAATTAGAGAGGAGAGAGACTTTTTTTTAATATTATTTTATTGTGTAGTTAATATTATTTTAATGGGTTAGATGTAAAAATAAAAATTAGAATGTAGGGTGTATTATAAAGTGAATTGGTATAATAGATAAAGTAACTTTTTAGATGGTAAAATAGAGACTGGTATACATACCTGGATGCTCTTATTTGAACAAGTTGTACTTCTAATTCAATAGAATAATTTGTTTCGAGGTTATCTTTATGATACCATCCTCCTCTCTTATTTCGGAAGTTATCTTATGCTTTGAGCGTATAAGACCTCTCTTATTGACATGTGGGTCTCACAGGAATGGGGCCCATATGTCAACGAGAAAGATGTCCATTTGCCTGATGCATATGAGAATTTCTTCTCTTACTTCAATGCATTTCATATTGGCTGAGGTAGTATCATATATAACAATTATGTACAGTGCTTAAGAGTGACTTCTACACTTGTGGAATCTATGCCTATATGAGAAAAATGTTGTATACAACAATTGTTACCTAAAATAACAAACTGTAATGACAACCATTGTATATTCTAAAAGGAAAATGTTATTATCTTGTAAATAAATTTTACAATATCTTATACCTCAACTTGTTAAAAAAAAAAAAAAAAGAAGGTTTGAGTCACACTTAACAACGATGTTCCTTCTCAAAAAAAAAAAAAAAAAAAACAACAACAACAACGATGTTGGCGGCCTAATTTATTTATAATTATAAATGTTGTCTCATAAAATATTTAATATATTAAATAAACCAACCCATGTCCAGTAAAAAACAACCCATGTTGTCTCATTCAACTAATGATGAGAAAATTTTCTCTCCAATATTAATCAAACTTTAGACTTCCTAAATTATTATTAATTCATTTTGAATTGAGTGAATTAGATTTTGCCTTATAATTAGTAATTTAAATAGCTACCAAGATAATATAAATATTAATATTAATATCTATTTAAATGTTGATGATGTGGTAAAATTTAGCGTTTATAAACACAATGGTATAGTTATTCTAAGCACTATAGAAAGTCAATTACAACGACATATAGACTCTAATCAAGAACTTGTATTAATTCTTATTAAAAAAAAAAAAAAACTTGTATTAATAATTTTGTTATGATTGATCAACAGCTAAGAAGAGAGGTTACTGCATACTGGTGTGGAAATGGAAGGAGACATAAACCAAAAGCTTCTTAAGGAAAAAAAAGGAGCAGAAGTAACTGTTGCCGATGAAGTTACCCTCAGGGACAGGGTGTGGAGCGAGACAAAAAAGATTTGGGTTGTGGCCGGTCCAGCTATATTCACCAGATTTTCCACCTTTGGAATCAATGTCATCAGTCAAGCCTTTATTGGGCACATCGGCCCTACAGAATTAGCTGCTTACTCAATCGTGAATACAGTGTTTTTGAGGTTCTCAACTGGTATCCTGGTATGTTTTATCACTACATTTCTTCTTTCGGTTGTTTGATACCAAACTTTCGCGTACATGAGTGACTTAATTAGATTGAAGATCCTCTATGGACTATGGCGCTTTAGTCCTTCACGTTATGGGTGTGAATGTAGATTCAAATATTTAGATGGAAGATATAGGGAGAAGTTGTGAACCATGGAGCCCATTTTAGGGATGATGACAACAGGTCTAGGCAAGGTCGGATGAGGAGTGTCTCCTTTCCCACCCCCTTTTCTTTTTGGGTTGGGCAAAACTGATGTGAGACAGGAGTAAAGGTAGGGCATGTTGGAAATATCTTGCCATCTCTAATAAGACTGCTTTGACATTATTGAGGTAAAGGTGAAAGAGAAAGGGAGGAGTTGTGATGTGGGATGTGGAATTGTCAAGAAGTAGAACATGTCTACTTCTAGAAAACAAGAAACAAAACATGTTTGTTTCTGAAAATAACTTCGAATCCATGAGGGTTCCTTGAATCCTTAAGGGCCCTTGAATCCATAAGGAGAAAGGGTCGGGAATTCACAAGAAAATAGAAAGACAAAAATATGAATTTGATTGATTGAATAATTGTTGAAAAAAGTTTACTGACTTAGGGGCCTATTTAAGGGTTTCGTAAAACTTGATAGACAGAAAATATATTCTAAAATAACTCATCATTAATACCTAACCATAACAGGAATCAAATTTGACTTAAAAAGCATTAAAAGCACCTAACTAACTACTTTTGACACCCATTTTCGCGATACATTTTTTACAAGCCCAATTCAACCAATGCCGATTTCCTTGTGGGCTCAATTCATTTATTGTACTATATTTTATTCTTTTAAGTATGGCCCAAGCCCATGCAACATACTGGGGGAAATTGAGGAAGTGTGGTTTGGAGGGTATGGGTCGGTTTCTTCTGGACCTTTTGCATGAGCCTAGTTTATGTGTGCTACCCAGTTGGTAAGGGACACTGGTAGCATTTTAGACTCATGGAGGAGGTCTTGTACCTGAAATTTTTACCTTAAAAGAGTCTTTATGCTCTGGCTGACTGTGGCCCAAAGTTTCTGTCCTAACCTAATTTTGCTATCATATATTTTTTTACATCCAAAAAACACAGCTGACCTTAAATTAATTAGCTAGCCATCAAATGCAGTGGTCAAAAGCCTACAATAACAAGGAAACAATAACTAATGGGGTTAGCCACTTTATTTCCAAAATCATGCTAAAAGCATGCCAAACTCTTCCCTAAACAAAAGCAACCCAAGCCAAAACACCAAATTAGTATCATGGGGAATAAAAGCCTCTTCTATTACTCAAAAACCAGTCATTAGCAATACGCAAAACTTTATATAAAACTCTCTCTTTAGCTTAAAAATCAACCATCCACGTTCTACCTTCAAAACTGAAACTTTAGAGCAAAAGCCTATTCAGCTAGCTAACATTCTCACAATTCTGAACCTTAGGGGTGGAAATATGGGTAAACCTTCACTCTCTTCCTTACAACTTCTCTTAATTTTCTCTTCTCGTTGACTGTGGGTCAAAGTTTCGGACTTGTTATGTTCTTATGCATTTTTCAGCATTTTTGTTATTGGCATTTTCTTTTCTCTCTTGTTAAAGCATCATTAACCTTTGTTTATTATACATTTGGAATTTTGGGCTTGATTCTTCACAAATAAAAACTTCTAAAGAACCCAAGGGGGGATTTGGACTAATCTTGTGTTGGGAAATTTAGACCCTAGTTGACAGAATTAACAAGTTTTAAACCCAAATTGTTAATTAGATTTATTATGAATAAAAATTGTTAAAACAAACAAACATCAATATCATGTCAAAATTATACACCGGAAAAATAAATAAGACAATATATGATGACCCAAGAAAACCAATGAAACAAACTAGTTTTACAATAAAAAACCTGGGGGGAAACCTTTCCAAAAAATAATCCACTATAGTAAAGAAAAGTTTTAGATATAGTACAAAACCTTTGTCCTTAGACTTTACAATTCCTGTAGATGAACTTACAGTAGAAACCTTCTATCGCTTCAGAACCTCTGAACTCTTCAATATATGAATGCCACTCATTTTACACGGATTCCAGTACGTGACTAACTAAAGATGCACGACTCCCAGTATGTGACTAACACACAAACTTGAAGAAGATTGTTGGCTGCAAAATTATTCACTTCATCAACAATGAAGATCAAGAAGCACTTGGTTACAAAACCTTATGGTGTACAAACACAGCAGCTTCTTCACATGAAAGATAAACTAGAACAAATTCTGTTTTCGGTCATAATTTGCTTGAACAAAACTTTGCTCAACACTTGTATAGCTTGTGTAACTTTTAACGGCCCTTAAAATAATCCTTATATATGTCTAGGGTTGTGAGAAAAGAAAGCCCAAATATATAATTACGGATTGGATGAAAAATAGACTCGAAAATCTGAGTTTCATAAACCTCGACAAATACCCTATCTGTCGAGCTGTTGTCGAGCCACAGGATTCAGATACACATATGTCTTAACATCTTGCATTTTTGGCCCTTGTTGCAAAAACGTCCTCTACAAATACCAAAATTAATAAATTACAATAATTAAATAGTAACTTGTGTCCTACATCAGACCCTTTCACTTGAAACAAACTCATCCTCGAGTTCATCTTTGAAATCTGCAATCTTCCATTCCAAATAAACAAATATTTCAAATACTTGAGCCTTTTAATTTTCTTTCCATACTTGCAACTCATCAATGGAATAAACAAATCAACTTGAATATCTTTTTCCTTAGTCGTCATGTAATTTTAGAGATTTACCAAATAAGAACTGATAATTGAATCAAATCTATCAGCCCGAATAAAATCAATAAACTTTGGTGTATTGCTTAGCACCAAAATAAAAGGATCTTGAGATTGACAATCATAAGATTTGATTTCACTAAGATCCTTGAAACTTTCCTCTTTAATTTCTTCCTCAATGGACTATCTCGACTTCAAGATCTTTCTCCATAACAGGATCTTCATTATTTTCCTCCAAAATAATCTTGATTTTAGGATCTTCTTCCATAACAGGGCCTTCATTAATTTCCTCAAAAATCTCTATATTTTGTTCTTTGACTTCTACATAATCTTCAAGAACAATATTTTCTTCAACATGCAATTCTTCCTTTAATGGTGGAATATATGGCTCTTCAAAATAATTCAAGTACGAACTTCTTGGCCAATAAGAATCTTGTTTTGTATATGACAAAAGTTGATCACAATCCAAAGGATAAAAGTTGATAGCAAGCATCTTTTTCATCCTTTGCCATGAACGAATTTTGCCTTTACCTCATCTAATTCTATTAGATTGTATTCGTTCCCACCAACGTAAGACATATTCATTAAGTTTTTACAAAGAAAGTTTACTTTTCTCTCATAATAAATATTCTCAGAGTCAAATAAATCCTCTAGATCAAGTAACCAATCAAGAAAATCTTCTTTTAAAAAATAACTATTAAAACTTGCAATTCTTCTATAAGACCTATATGAAATTTGCTTACTAATAGGTTGACCGTAAGTTATGTTTCCGCAACAATTATCTCTATTGTTTCCATACTCCAATGACGACATCTTAGTAAAGATATTTGTGAGTGTTAGCTGTATGTCACGTAATACTTGCTAAGTTTTCTGTCACCGGAATTGCTACTGTCTCATACGTTAGTCACCAGTCCAGGATAAGTTAAGGCTCTGATACCAACTGATGTGAGATGCGGAAGCGTTAAGAAACAGAACACATCTACTTCTAGAAAACAAGAAACAAAACACGTTTGTTTATGAAAATAACCTTGAATCCACGAGGATTCCTTGAATCCACGAGTATCCTTAAATCCACAAGGAGAAAGGGTCTGGAATCCATCAGAAAATAGAAAGACAAAAGTTCGAATTTTATTGACTTAATAATTGTTAAAAAAGTGTTTACAACATTTAAAAAAGAGATACCATGCAAAATCAAAAAAGAAAAAAGAAAATTTTCAGGAAAAAGAAGTGGAAGTTTCTTAGAAGAAAGACATTTAAAGAAAGGACTTCAAAGGTTTGTTTTGTGTGTAGAATACCAGGTCATTTTGCAAAAAGTTTCCTAAAAAAAGAAAAGGCAGCAAAACTTCTTGAACAAGCCCACATTCATGCAGAAGATACTCCCTTCTTTGATGTAGAGTCTCTCTATTCATTGGATGGTGAATACTCTCCCCAAGCCCTAATGGTCATAGGATATTCCACAACAGAAGAAGATTTAGACTCGTCTAGTTTGGATGCTTCAGACCTAGAAATCCAAATCATCTATACATCCTAGCCTATTATAGCTCCCTTAATCAGCCCCACTCCAATAGCCCAAGTACATATCCTCCTGGATACCTACTCTAAATCCCCTCTTGTTATAGCCCTTTTTGACACTGGAGCCACAATAACAATTCTCTATTCCAAAATCTTACCTATAGAATTTTGGTTGCCCCATTACCAGATGCAGCAAATAGAGAAACATTTCCAATCACTCAAAAAAGCAAGCCTATCTTTATTAGAATTTTCCCAACACTCACCATTAAACACCAAGTCCTTGGTTCCCCTCTTATTGGCAGAGAACACATTTGACCCTTATGAATATACAACCACCCCAAAACTAGTCATGAATCTCTCCAAGGTGATGCATGAACCCCCTCTTCTCTATCTCTTATTTTCTTGCTTCTTTCCAATCCCTAATCGGTGGAGAGCAAGGCGATAACGGTGTTGGCATTGACAATGCGAGTGGAAGGATCATTAATCTTAAGGTGGATGAGAATGGCGTTGACGACAATACTGGTGATTTTGCGTAGTCAATGCTCATAATAAGAGTCTTCTTTGCGTTCACATGAGTTGAGAGCCACTTGTCAAATATTTTGTAGCTCATTTATCAAATATTTTTACTTATTTTTAGAAAGATCTTAATTGGTACCTTACCATAAAATATCAATAATTTGGCTAAAAAAACATTAAAATCACCTAAAATTAAGGAAATACAACTTAGAACCTAAAGTTGCAAAATTTACATAAAAAGATAAACTAAATTAATAAACATAAATAAATTAAACCCTATATTTTATCCTACATTAAGCCTTTCCTTTTGAAAAGTATTTATCCTTGATTTAATATTTAGGATCCTGAATCTTCGATTCTTAGTAAACAAATATTTTATGTATGTCACCGAAGGACCCAACCTAAGTGTTGAATTGATTGGAATTTGAATCTTGGAATTTGAATTCCTTCTTTGTCTTCTTCCTTTACTTGGAACTAACTTGTAACCCCATGTATATGCTGATATGCATTGATATATTTAAAAGATATATATTAAGATGCATAGTATAATTCTTACATATATAATTTAAGAGCAAGACTTAGGTACAGTACTTAGATGCTATTCCTTAGGTTCTCATTTTAAGATTCTGTCATGTGGATTTTCTCTCATAAGATGGATATGTATTTTTTAGTTAGGTTAAGAGGGAAACCTAAGGAACAGCACTTAAGGTACTATACCTAAATTTTGTCCATAATTTAAATATTATTGATAGGTAAAAAATGTAAATTGTGAGAATATTGTTAGGTAAAATATGTAAATTGTCATTTTTTAAATTTTTTTAATGTTCTTTAATTCCAGACTCTTTGGTTTTTGTGTGCAATAATTCACTTGGATAGATATTTATGATGTGGTCCCACATTTGGCTCTAAAATTAAGAAATAAAATTCTCTACAAATAAATAATTTAGGACATATGGCGCAAAATTGGACTTCAATTGTAAAATCTAATTGGATTAAAGATTTTTTTTAAATAAATTTTTTGGTTTTAAGGCAATTTGTTAGAAGTACGTAATTAAATAATTAAATTTATCATATCTAAATAGCTTAAAATTTTAGGACAATTGGTCATTTGACATGATATTAAAGCATGAGATCATGAGTTCAATCATTGTCTCATCTACTTTACTTTCCATTTAAATTCCCACATGTTGGGCCTCGTTTATTAAAATGTAGTTTCGGCCTCCACGTAAAGGGGAGTGTTAGAAGTATGTGGGTTTTTTTTTTAATTATTATTATTTTTTTAAGGAAAGAAGAATATGATTAAATAATTAAATTTACCATATCTCAATAGTTTAAGTTTTTGAGACAATCGTTAATTTAACACAATTGGTAGGTTTCATCAAATAAAAATTGTCATCTAATCAAGGAAATTTATTAGATAATTCAGGAGCATTGTTCTCTTCTCTCATGGGAGGTGTTGGCCCCACCCATCATATGGAGGAGGGAGCAGTTCTCCTAGAGTATGTAATAACTTCCCCCAAATCAAATATTTCAACCCCTATTAATGAAATCAATATATTGCAATACTTTGTAGTTAACTAAATCAATTGGATTATCTAAATTGTGTGTCAAGGCTTACCAACTTAGTTGGTTTCAAGTATAATTGGTCTCCACAGCCTCAAATTTTTTTTTTCTCTTTCTATTATGGGATCTTTATTAATTTCCTCATAAATCTCTATCTTTTCTTCTTTGACGTTTACACAATCTTCAAGAAATATAATCCCTTTAGTATGTAAATCTTTAACTTATGCCTTTTGTTCATATTCTTCAAAATTTGCTTTGTTATCCTCTCGTGTTATGTCAGACCGTAAGCTATGCCATTTCATCTCAAAACCAATTGGTGACGAGAAAGACACAATCAAATCTTTTATGGCTTTCAACATCACACCACGCGGACCTATTTTTAGAATGGTTGTAGGAAGTCAAATTGTGGTCCCACAACATGTTAAAACTACTTTAGTTTCAAATTTTGGCTTCATATACTCAACCTTTAAATTGTATTTTATTTTCTTAGAGCATTCACATCAAGGGCTTTGAAAATTTTAGCATTTAGCATCTAAAAAATCAACTTTATAATATTTAACACATCACTTTACAATACACTCAATATCAAAACTTCTATTTTTTTTACCACTTCATTTAAATATTATTTCTTTATTATTTTTTATTCTTTCTCTCTCTCCCTCTCTCTCCCTTTCTCTCTTTCTTAACCCATCACCCATGCCACAACCAACAACAACCCACCATCGCCTTCACTAGCCACCTCCACCCACCACCACAAACCACAGCAAAAAAAAAAAAACTCTCCACCATCACCTCCACTGTGTCTCTCTTTCTCTGAAGCAACCCCACCACCTTCAATCCAAGCAGACCCACACCCACACCCACACCCACCCCTAGCCACTGCCAGCCCAACCACAAAAAAAAAAAAAAAAAAGGATAGCAAAAACCACCAGCCAGCAACCACCACAGCTACAACAACTACCATTGTCACCACCACCCACAACCACAACCCCCAACCACCAAAATTACAACCAAATCACAAACCCACAACCTCATCACCACCAACAATCGGAAAAAGAAAAAGAAAAACAACCCACAACCCACTCAACCACTGACCACAAAACCCACTCAACCACTGTCACCACCACCCACAACCTCAACCTCTAACCACCAAAATCACAACCAAATCTCAAACCCAAACCCACAACCGCAGCACTAACAACAATTGGAAAAAAAAAAAGCCAATTAGAGATCAGCCACCATAAAAAATCAGAGAGAGAGATGTGGGTTGATTTGGGCTTCTAGATTTGGCAATCTCACTATATGTGGGTCGGATTGATGGAAGTGGTGACTTGATGGAGGGTGTGGTGAAAAAAAAATGGATGAGAGAGAGAGAGAGAGAGAGAGAGAGAGAGAGATGTGGGTTGGGTTTTGAAGTAGAGAGGTTGCTGAGAGGGAGAGAGTGATAGAGAGAAATTTGAGAGAGAGCAGAGAGTGTGAGATCTAAGAGGAGAGAGAGAAGGGGAATAAAATAATAAAAAATTAGTAGCAACTTGCTACAGTAGGGTGATAATAATAACATCTTAATGTAGCAAAGTGCTAAAAAATTTAAAGTTTAGCACTATTGATGTAGGGGTTGTTTTAGTGATTTTGTTGCTAAAAATAGCTTTTAGCATTTATCACACCTTTGGTGTGAATGGTCTTATAATTTTATTTTATTTTATTTGAATGATTGAGCTTGTGATTCCTAAACGTATAACATTTTAAAAAATAGCCTTGATTTGATGTTTGAGTGGTGAGATTGGAACATAATTACTTTTGCATATATAAATGTGGGAGCTTCACTTGAGAGCATGGATGGACCTAGGATTTTAAGCTAGCGGAGGCCGGAGTATAAAGAAAAAAAAAAAAAAAAAACTCCAAATAGGCATCTATATAATATTAAAAAATTAAAAAACACAAAATCGTTGTTTCTAATTACATTAAGATGCAATCATCTACGACAAAGACAAAAACAAAAACAAAATAATGTTTTTTTAATACTAGGTTGGTTAGGATTTTGTTGTTGTTGAAGTTAGAGCATTTATAGTGGTGATGCTAAAAATTTTAGTTTTTAGTACTTTAAAAAAATATTTTATCTATTTTACCACATCGCTTTATAATATGCCAAATATCAAATGTTTTATTTTTTTTATAACTTCATTTAAAATAATATAAACAACTTATTAAAATAATAAATGAAGAAAGAGAATTTGAGTTTTTTAATTGAAGGAAAAAAAATATAATCTTAATAAAATATTTTATTTTATTTTTAACAATTTGCTACAATCACTGGTATTTATACCAGTTTATTATAATTGTAAAAAATATGGTTTTAGCTTCTCCAATAACACATGATTTTTTGGTTTTTTTGGTGGTAAAATAGTTTTTTTTTTTTTTTTTTTCTAAAATATAGTTTACCATTGTAAATGTTTTTATTGTTTTTGATAAATTTTTAGGTTGGATAGTTACTATTTGGGTTAGGCTGATTGGGGAGAAAGAGGGCCTAAAGTTTCGGAAGGAGGTCCAACTACCAAATATATATATATATATAAAATAACTAAAAAAAAAAATTGGACCCAAGGGGGGCTCGGGCACCACCTAGGTTCATCCCTGCTTGAGAGGTTGGCCCGCAAGCATCCAACAATCTTTTGGTATGACTTTTACTTATTTATTTATTTTCAAAAAAAAAAAAAAACATTGGCCCACATCTTTATCTTTCCCTTTTTTTTTTTTTTGAGTAAAACATCTTTATCTTTCCTTAATGAATGAGAGTTGAGACGAATATGAGTATAACTTGCAAAACAAAATATCTCATTGTAATCAAACGGAAATAAGTAATCAAACATAGCTCTTTGTATCGTTGGCCATAATAAAATAAAAATCTTACGTTTTTATATATATTGCGAGATATTATATATCATTCCACCAATATGTTAATCGTGCTTAAGTTTTTAAGATACACATATTACCTTCCAATACTAAAAGATCTTTGCATATTCTAATCAAGAACAATGATACAATCTATGAAGTGTCCTTTGTATGCAATACCGTCAAAGAATGAAATATAACTATATTTATGAATACCATCTCTCCTACACATAGCTTAATCATAAGATATGCTATTGTTTTGTTCGTTAGTCATTAGGCCAGGTGAAGACAAAACTCTTATATGAACTGACACAGTGGAATAGCCACAAGAAATAGAACATGTCTATTTCAAATTTAAACCCTTAAATCCTCAATGGGATCATTAAACCTACAAGGAAAACTTCTTTGGAGTCCACCTGAAAAATAAGAGAAAAAATTTCTAAAACTTTATTCTTGAATAGTTTGAATCAATTTCGTTTATAAACGTGGAGGCCAATTCCATGAAATTTTATTGAAATATAAAAACAATATAAAAGAGGTAATAATTGATTCCGTACCATAAAATTACTATAATTTGACCAAGAAAGCATAAAAAACACCATCAATTCAGAAAATATCAACGTAAAAGGCTAAAACCTAAATGGAGCAAATTACTTGAAAATATAAAAAATTAGTAAATAATATAGATTAAACCTGAAAGTTCAATATGTGTACAAAACACCCTTGAATGATTAATGTCAAAATACCAATTCAAGCTTAATGTCAAACAATTAATGTGCGGAATATGAACTTAAGCTTAAAACAGAATTGATAAACAATCTAAATCAATTAAAATCATATCCATAGCAGAAATTAAATGGAAAAGATTTAAGGGAAGAGAGATGCAAACACAAGGACAACACTCGATGTGTTATCGAAGAGAAAACCGAAGCTCTCGGCGTAAAACCTCTCTGCCGCCCTCTAAGCAGTAAACAATCCACTAAAGAATGTAGTTGGGATACATGAACAGCAGAAGATCCTCCAAGCCTAATCTACCTAATGTACCTAAGCCCTCCAAGCTCCTACTCCAACGAGGTTACGCCGAACCTATTTCTTCTTTAACTTGCCGGATTCTGCTACTTGACCATAGCATCTACCAATATGAAATTGGTCCTTTCTTAACTGCTTCCCAAAGCACCAAACAACCTTCTCACAAATATGGGTATGGTGAGTAAAATTTTTGGTAATGTGCCTCTCAAGGATTTAACAATGGAGAGGAAGAGAGTAAAGGAATTTGAAGAGTCTCTATGTGAAGATTGTGGATGAGTCAATCTTGTTTTTCTCTAGGGGTTCTCTCTTAAAATTCTCTCTAGAAACTCTCTCAAAATCGTGGGTATAAGGGTATATATATAATAGGGTGACCATAGCATCTACTTGACCATAGCATCTACCAATATGAAATTGGTCATTTCTTAACTGCTTCCCAAAGCACCAAACAGCCTTCTCACAAATATGGGTATGGTGAGTAAAGGTTTTGGTAATGTGCATCTCAAGGATTTAACAATGGAGAGGAAGAGAGTAGAGGAATTTGAAGAGTCTCTATGTGAAGATTGTGGATGAGTCAATCTTGTTTTTCTCTAGGGTTTCTCTCTCAAAATTCTCTCTAGAAGCTCTCTTAAAATCGTGGGTATAAGGGTATATATATAGTAGGGTGAGAAGGAATGTGAAAAGTTAGTTTTTCCTAAACAGGGTGTTCTGGCGACTTGACCTCGCGACTGGGTTGAGTCGCGAGTTCAAGCCGCGAGCAAACGGTCTGGCCAGTCTGGGACTTTTGTCCTGTAGTGCAACAGCTGGCGTGACTCGTCAGCTTCTGGCATGCTTGGCATGTGTGCAACATTCTAGTGGCTTGCAAGCCGCGAGCCACCCGCGAGATCCAACCGCGAGTCCCTGTTTCTTTGCCCAATCTTGAACAATTCTTCACACTCTCTCACACACTACCCTTACATAATTCTCACCTAAATACATGGTTACTAATTGTTAAAATACAAGCAAATTTGGCATGGAATAAAGCCAACAAGATGGTTGATAAAATTCAACCTTACAAAACCTTATATTTGTCCTACTTCAAACCCTTTCACGGTGAAAAGATATGTTGATAAATTTAGATCAGTTCACTTACAGGAGCGTTTTGGTAGAGGATAGAGATGAGACATTGTGTTACTTTAGGATTTTATAAGAGTTTAGTTGACACAAAATAAATGTTGCCTTCGTTGGGCTAAGATGAGATCTCTGATATTTACTTTGCTAAGACCATGTATGGATTGAATTAGAACACAATCCATATAACATGTAAGTAGTCGGATGTAAGACATTAAATTTGAAGTTTGATGAGGTAAGCAAATTAATACGGGATTTAGGTTAGATTCTTGGATTGTGACTGGACTTACATTTTTACAATATTCTAAAAAGATTACATATATGCAAGTTGATGAACTTTTTTGTTCACTTTAGGAGATGAGTGAATGGATCTCTGCTTTTTTACTGTGTGAGTTCTATGGGTCATTACTAAGACCCCAACTATATTACGAGGTCTAGCATTCACTGACTATTATTCTAGTGCATATCATATCTATGACCAAGAATGTTTCTGTTTAAAGATGCATGATTTAGAATGTAATTAAACTAAAACTAAGTGACATGAGGTCGAAGGAAGATTTATTTGGTAACATATTGACATGTTGTGTTGCTTTTTTGACATTTTGGACATAATTGTGCGCACATTACATTTGGTAGGGGTTTACATAGGTCTAAAAGGATTAAGTTCAAGAGGGATAGGAGGTGTTAAATCTAATGTGACCCAGTGAGTTTACGGAATAACTAGACCTTGTCTTCGGAATTAAGATGTTGCTATGTTAATCTCTGTTGAGATTTTTTGTCAAGCTCCCAACTATTTTTGCAAGTGTACTTGACGATATCATGACTTACTTGCCAAGTATGAATCGTGTTAGGGTGTGTTTGTTTGGAGATAAAATAGGGTAGATGGAAAACTTTAGAGAAAAAATAGGAAGGAAAACTTTTTGGGAGTGTGTTTGGTTGGATAGGAAGGAAGGAAAATAAATAGTGGGGCCCGGGCCTCTTTCCTTTTCTTTTTTTTTTTTTTAAAAAAAATTTCTTGGGCTGTGGGTGTGATAGTTGTTTTGTTTTGTTTAACTAGACATGATTTTTTTTTGTGGACATGATTTTTATTTTTTAATAAATTGGGTGATTGCTTTTTTTTTTTTTTTTGGTTGTTTGTCACTTTTTGGTTTTAATTGGCCATCATTTTTTATCAAAGGTGTATGAGTAAATTTATACAAACTCACATTTTCCATCCCTCCACTTTTCCACTCCCAACCAAACAAAAATGAGAGAAATTAAAATCTTTTCTGTTTTCTCACTTTTCCATCATTCCACAATTTTCTATTATCTCACTTTTCCACCCCTCCAACCAAATGGATCCTTAGAGATTTTTATGAAAAATGTATAGTTGTCTTATGCCCACTTGTACAAGTGAGAGATGTTAGAAGTTTTGGGCTAGACCAACCCAAATGAGTATGCTTAGAATGGGCGGGTGCATTTCATTGTTTGATTGTCAAGATCCCTTGATTTCTTATAAATAACTTCCTATTGTTGGAAATATTTTAGTGAATAAAAAAGTTTTGATACAAAATTAATATCACAAATAATTAGTAAGAACATATAATAAAAAGAAGTTTCGAACAATCTCAAAATGCTATAAAATCATGTTGCGAAAGCGTTGTCTTTAAAGGTTGATTCGTGTCACCTAGAGTAAAACTCAGTACAACTAGTTCTCTTGGCCAAACAACTCCTCAAGATTAGACTATAGCGTCAACCTTCGTGATAGATGTTGGGAAATTTAGACCCCGGTTGATAGAATGAACAAGTTTTAAACTCAAGTTATTAATTAGATTTATTATGAATAAAACTTGTTAAAACAAACAAACATCAATATCATGCAACGGAAAAATAAATAAGACAAGATATGATGATCCAGGAAAACCAATGAAACAAACTAGTTTCACAGTAAAAAACCTGGAGGGAAACTTTCCCAAAAAGTAATCCACTATAGTAAAAAGAAGTTTTAGATCTAATACAAAACATTTGTCCCTAGACTCTACAATCCCCGTAGATGAACTCACAGCAGAAATCTTTTACCGCTTTAGAACCTCTGAACTCTTCAATATATGAACGCCACCCTTTGATGCACGAATCCCAGTATGTGACTAACTAATTGCACGGATCCCAGTATGTGATTTAATCACCAACTTAAGAAGATTGTTGGCTGCAGAGTTTTTCACTTCATTAACAATGAAGATCAAGAAGCACTTGATTACAAAATCCTAAGGCGCAAAGATGCAGTAGCTTCTTTTAAAGAGAATAAGGCATCGGTCACCTTTTGCATATGTTCTCCCTTGTATTCTCTTATGTGACGGCCTCTAAAATAAGCCTTATATATGTCTATGGTTAGGAGGAAAGAAGTCCCAAAGACACATTCACGGATTCCAAGAAAACAGATCAGAATTTCTATTTCTTTCTTAAACCTCGACAGATAACAGGTGTTGAGCTTTAAACTTTGATAGATACAGCTATCGAGCAGGTGTTAAGCAAGTGTCGAGGGGACATAAATTTGCTTAATTGATCGACCAGGTGTCGAGGAGGTGTCGAGATTGCGATAAGAAAAAGCTTGGAAGCTCGACAGATAGCTAGGTGTCGAGCAGTTATCGAGGTTTAAAATTCAGCACTTTCTCACTTGATTCTTGGACAAACTTGCATGGCTTTAACACTTGAACTTGAAACCTTGTTTCTTGAAGTATTAAAAACATCTTAGATTTACCAAATTACAAGTAAAGTGCGTTTTCTCAAAGGATTAGTCAAATTTCATATAATATTGGCATATGTTCCTAACAAGTGAATCACATATGTCTTAACAATAGACACACTTCCACTCACGAAGATTCAAGAATAACCCTCTATTGCCTTTCCTTAGAACAAATATAAATTGTAGAAAAATATATGAGAGAGAAATATAATAGAATTGTGTATAAGGAAAATATAGAGTAGAAAAGACTTATAGGGAAGGGTGTGAGGATTTGTATTATATAAGCTATTCATGACAATAATAACATATAATTATTGGTAACTAATAACCCATAAAAGCTTAATGGCTATATTATCCATTATTGCCCAACGATTATTTTTCTTATAATTGCCAACCGCTATTTTACTCATAAATTCTCAACAGCTTGAAAATAAATAATAATAAAAGTGCTTGGAACAAACACCCACACCAAGACCCATTACCAAGAGTTGCTTTCCATAGCGGCTTTCTAGACATAACTACTCATAATTACACATGGAGAAGTCTTTAACAATCACCATCGTGGGAGTCATATTTAATAATTTATTCTTGAGAAGCAATGCAAGACTGTGTAGAACACTTCAAAAGATACTCTTTTATTGATGAGTTTAATTAAAGGAGAAGTACACAGAAAGAAATATGTGAATTACATGTTTTCTTCCTCTATCATCGTTAGTTTACTATAACATCTCATCCAATTGCAACCCAACTGGATGACTTCTCTTTTTTATGATTTTAGCCATTCTTTGTGTGATTAAATAATGCAATGTTATATAAAGTCATCTTCTTAATAAGATTTGATTGAGTTTATAAATTTGAAAGTGCAGTTAGGCATGGCTAGTGCACTGGAAACTCTTTGTGGGCAAGCTTATGGTGCAAAACAATACAACATGCTTGGAGTATGTCTTCAAAGATCATGGATAGTTTTGTTCTTCGCCTTCATCTTTATTCTTCCTGTGTTTATCTTCACAACCCCAATTCTAAAGGTTTTAGGCCAAGAAAAAAATATTGCAGAAGTAGGAGGGTACGTTGCTTATTGGTCTATTGGGGTGATGTTATCCTTCATTGTGTCTTTCACGTGTCAAATGTTCCTACAATCACAGAGCAAAAATATGATTATTGCTTACTTAGCAGCGTTTTCAATTGCAATCCATATCTTGCTTTCATGGCTTTTAACTGTGAAATATAAGTTTGGGATTCCTGGAGTATTGTTGTCCACAATGTTGGCACATTGGATTCCCAATATTGGTCAGCTTATGTTTGTTATGTGTGGAGGTTGTCCGGAAACATGGAAGGGTTTCTCATCATTAGCTTTCAAGGAACTTTGGCCTTTTGTCAAGCTTTCTATATCATCTGGTGTGATGCTCTGGTAAGACTTTCTCTATCATATATATTTTCAAACATGCATGAATATAAATACCATATAGAATAAGGTCTGAAATAATTTTGTTAGGTTTTGATATTTAAATTGGCAAACCATGAACAAAACTGTCTTAGTTTAGTACCTTTAGAATGTCAAAATGCTGTTAAAATTGCTACTCAATTGCTCTTGTAAGACTCTCTTCACTTGCTTGACCAATTGAGAAGTCCTAACTATGACAGATCAGATCTCGGAATTACTTATATGCAAATTTCAGCTCGTAAGCTAGTTAAGTGATTAGGGTTTCATGTAATCAAGTCAAAGGTATTTAAACAAACCCTAATACATGTCCGAGAAACTTTTGGAGTTGCTTTATTATAGATCTAAAGAATCAGTGTCTCTTGTCCACAAAAGTTGATATTAGATCATTCTACACATAGTTTGAAGCGGTGGTTATTGAAGTTATTGAATACTAGTCATCTCATGCACTAGATTTAAACCTTCAAGTGGAATCTTGAATTTGTGGATTGGAGGTTGACATTGGAACATCTCCTTTGTTGGGTTAAGATAACTTGAACCTGGTTAATTAATTCAATTTGCCAAGTTGATTAATTAGGTTCAATTGCATGTAAATCGTGAAGGTATCAACAAATCACCAAAAATACTAAATGCAGCGGAAAATAAATTTGATATGGTGATTTGTTGACAAATTGGGAAAACCTCGTAAGGCAAAAATTCCATCGGGTGATTTTAAGGCCACCACTCCCAAGAATCTATTAATCAACAATCAAGTGATTACAAGTATAAGGTATCTTACCAACTATCCTACCTTATCTTGAAATACTAACTTGCAGTTGAACCTTCACTCTAATACCCAATTTGACTTGATCTTGTAGTAGTCTTCTTTTCCTTGATGCACAAACCTTCAATTTGTGACTAACCCTTTGCATTGATCCCAGTATGTGACTAACTCTAGTAACTTGAACAGATGTTGTTGGTTACAAAGTTCTTCACTTCATCAACAATGAAGATCTGGAAGCACTCGGTTACAAAACCCTATGACGTAGAAACACAGTAGCTTCTCACATAGAAAATAAGTCTCTTGGTCTTTGTATCCGTGTGTGACGGCTCTTAAAATAAGCCTTATATATGTCTAGGATTGTGAGAAAAGAAACCCTAAACAAATTCAAAAGCCTGAGCTGGATTTTAGATCTGGAAATTCTAAAATCGTAATTCTCAATAGATTGAGTTACTGTTGAGCTATCTATCGAGTTTCACATTAAGTCTATGGCAGGTATCTGTTGAGCTATCTGTCGAGACTTAATGAACAACTTTTCTTCACTTGTTTCTTGGATCAATCTTCATATCTTTAATACTTAACTTGAACAACATGTTTTTTTAAGTACTAAACCCATCTTAGATCTACCAAATTACAAGTAAAGTGCATTTTGTCAAAAGATTAGCCAATTACAAAACATATGACCCTAACATCCTTGTCAAAGAAGTCTGTGGATCTCAGAGTTAAGTTTTGTGACTTTAGTAAGTTTTTGAAATATAGGGTTATTTAATATGTAAATTTTTATTTGATAGTAGATTCGTTCACCTTAGGATTAATAAGGTCAAGTCACTCCATGGTTTTATTTGTAAAATTTCTATTCCATTGGTTTTTGCTGAGTTCCATATCTGTGTGTTTTGTTATTTCTAGTGCTTTTACTATTTTGCATAATGTTGGTGATTGATTAAGTAACTAAGGTTGTTCATTATTGATTTAATTAACAACTTGACTTTAAAATTGATTAAGTAGCATTTGAACATGGGTTCAAAAGCTACCAAATTTTAGATTAAAATTATGTACAAGTGGAACTTTAAAAATATTTATTTGTATTGTTTAAACTATTTCTTCTGTTCTATGCTTAGTGATGCTGAGGTTAACTTGTTTGCCAGGTTGCTAGGAACTTTTTGATGAAAAAAAGAAAAAGAAAAGAAAATTAGAAGATTAGGACTGACATGTTGCTTTTCTATAACACATGTATAGAACTTTTCTTAGTGAACTTCCATTTTTTTCATGACAGTCTTGAGTTCTGGTACAACACGGTGTTGATTCTTTTTACTGGAAACATGCATAATGCCGAGGTTGCCATCGATGCTTTGTCTATATGGTAATTTTTTCATAGCATCCCATCCCATCCCCTCCCTTTTTGTTTTGTTTTTGGTTTTTATGGTCCCATCTGCCTCAATTAGTGTTGTTTTATGCCCCTTGACAGTTTAAATGTGATTCTTTACAGCCTTAACATTAATGGGTGGGAGATGATGATATCTTTCGGATTCTTGGCTGCAGCAAGGTATTACCATGATCTTCATGATCATTATAATCAATCGATATAAATATATATATATATCAAAGTAGAGACTTCATGTGCGAGAATATGAGATTTTGCCAAGTGGCGAATTTTATTACATTTTTTTTTTGGCTTCCACCTCATCTAAATTTAGCATTTATATCAAATTATTAAGTAATGACATATGCATTTATTTCGATGCTTTAATAAAATTAAAAGAATTTGTATGCATTTATAATTTGAAATGCTTTGGATAGATATGGATGGATCTAAAAAGTCATGAGAAAGGTAGGAGTTAAGAAAACTTTTCAATTTTATGCATAAGACTAACTTTAATGCAGAATTGCAAGAGTCAGATTCAATGAATATTGAGTAATATGATTATTTGTCTCCACATTTGTCTAATATAAATCCCCTTTTCCTTTGGACTTAAAAATCAAACTTCCATGATTTCTCTCACAATATCTTTAGCTCCCCTTTTTGAGAGGTATGTTAACTTCCAAAATATTATGTTCGTCTTTAATTTTTTGTTTAGATTTTATGTATTCGCTTTTACTGATGTAGCATTGTAATGTGGTTAGGATGGTTTTTCATATTATGTGCTAATTTAGATTTTGGGTTTTCCGTATAATGCATAAACTTGGTAAGGATTTGTGGTATATTTGGTGTTTTGGCTGCTTTTAGCTCAATCAAAATTTGGAGGTTAAATTGTGATATTATTGCGTCATTATGGCATTATTGTTTCTATTGTTGTATCATGAAATTCTAGCAATTTTTATAGCTAATTGATTAAGATATTATTCTTTCAATTTTCACCCTATTATAATTAAGGTCTTAGAAAATCAAACTTTTCTTCAATTAAAATATTAATGGGCCTTAATTTTATCTCATTTCAATTTTGAAACCGAAGAAAAACTACTTTCACTGACATAAAATTTATAAGTGTTGATATAATGGAGATAGAGACTTTAGTGGCATAAGAAATGTAGAAATTAACAATATAAAATCTATATATGAAGCGTAAATCATAAAACAGAGACACCTAAGAACCACCAAGTTTGTAGGTGACTGTTAGGTTCTAAAAGTTTAGAATAATTGGTAAATCGTGAACATAAATTTGTCTAGATATAGATCTTAGAATTTATAGGTATTATTAGACAATGCTCAAGGTGATTCAAGTCAAGATTCAAGAACATATAAGTTGTAGAAAGAAGAATTCAGAAACTGCTTGGTTCGATCGATCGAAGAACAGATTCGACCTATTGAAACACGTATCTGCAGAATTTTTAGTCGGCCCAAACAACAGTTCAAGCCCATTAAGGATTAGGATTTCAGATCTACTTTTTCTAGTATATAAAGGAAACTCTAAACACGTTTTTATAAGGCTTTTCAGAGAGAGAAGAGTGTGCCTCCTTTATATCTAAGGTTTTGTACCCAAAAAACTCTCTTATATCTTCTACCGGTGTTATTCCTTGAAGAATCTCAAGATCCAGTGTTGTAGAAGTTGTTGCTTTCTCTAGTCATCAATTTTGCTGATGATCTAAACCTTCTAGGGTAGTCTTAGAGTCACAAATAGGTGAGTTTGTGTTTTTTCATCACAAGTGTGGGTGCTTGTGTTGCAAAGGCCTAATAGAGAAGGAGTCCGTGGATTCGAAGCTTGCACGTGGTCATGTCAATGAGTTCTACATGTGGCACCAATAGGATGTTAGTGGTCTAAGTCTTATCGTAAACTTTGATTCTCTATAGTGGATTTGCTTTTTACCTTGAAGGTAGTTAGGTTAAATCCTCCATAGGTTTTTTACCGGTTTGGCTTTCCTGGGTCATCATATCATTGTGTTCTTTATTTTCCACTGCTTTATATGATATGATTGTTTTGTTTTAACTTAGATCTGAATAATAACCCTAAGTATTCACTTGATTAATTAATTAGGTTAAACAATATAGTTTACAGGAATATAAAATGTATCAGTGACAATGGGAACATAATATGGTGACATTTCTTGGTTGTATGAGTTAGAGGAATTTTTCTCCAATTTATTTAGTTTGAATTTTGTTTTACTAGAAAATTTCATAGATTAATTATGACAAACAATAATAATATTCATGAAATTAATGGATCATAAATAATTTTTTACTAAATTTATTAAAATGCATCACGCATTGCACAGGATATCCACTAGTTGTTATAATTGAGGAAAAATTCTTTGTTTATTGCGATGTGTGTAAAACTGTACAAAGTACTACTTTACATAAGCAAGCAAATGATATGAGTGATGTTCAAAATTAAAATAAATGTGTGCTACAAGGATGTACAATTGGTTTTCATATTAAAAAGTTATCAGTAACCTTCACGTACTATTTCTTTTCGACTTGGAAATAGGGTTAGGATGTGTTCCTCTACTTCCTAGTTTAAACTGAATAAAACATGTTTCTTAAGTATTTGGAGGTATTAGAAATAAGTTTTTCTTAAAGATTTGGACATATTTATGAATGTCATGGACTCATTCTTGTACCAATGTTTGATTGAGAATACAGTGTCCGGGTATCAAATGAGCTAGGAAGAGGGAGTTCAAAAGCTGCAAAATTCTCAATTGTGATAACAGTACTCACATCATTTGCCATTGGATTCGTTCTTTTCTTGTTTTTCCTCTTCTTCAGAGGACGTCTTGCTTACATATTCACTGAAAGTGAGGAGGTGGCTAAAGCAGTTGCAAACTTGTCACCATTGTTGGCTGTCTCTATACTATTGAACAGTGTTCAACCTGTGCTCTCTGGTACTCTACCTGTCATTGTTATTTCTCAAACTATATCTATTTGGTTGAGTATTCGTATTCAATAATTATATCCTAATGACATAAGTTAAATGACTTGTCAAAAGGAATATGCCAAACTTTGTGAACATCAACAATTATTATTTTTTTTATTATTTTATTTTCTGAATTAAATAACCAATTATAATAATATATGTGAAGATTTTTAACATATATCATGAAACTTTCATGGATAGGAGTTGCTGTTGGAGCTGGCTGGCAAAGCATTGTAGCATATGTCAACATAGCCTGCTATTACCTAATAGGGGTTCCTGTTGGTGTTGTGCTTGGTTATGTTTATAACATGGAAGTCAAAGTAAGCTATCTCTATCCCCTTTTCCATGTTATATTCTTATGTTTAGATTTTGTGTTTTCTATCTAATAAAAATTGACATAATTATAAGAGATTAAATTCTGTAAAATCCATATTTTATTCCTCCAATTTCAACATGCTACATCATCTTATTATATATTTAAGAATAAGCACAACCATACCTAATCAATTCTAATGCCCATATATAAATTCAACCAAATTAGAAGTTTATTTAGATGTTATTAGGTGTGGTAGGATGTTTTAAATTTTAAGTAAAATGCTAATGTGGTAATTTCTTATTGGATGGTGTAAAATATTGGTTTTACACCCTATCTTTACCAAATTCGGACTTTAATTATAATTTTATAAATTAGCATAAGACAAAATTTTAAAATTGACAAAGATAATTTAGATACTGAGCTAACTGCATTCTTACTTATAAATGTAATTATTCAACTACCTCTAAAAAAATGACCTGTAATGGATATATGTATATCTGCAAAATTTTACTTGTTTTTCTCAACCCCTTTTCTCGGTATCATCTTGTAGGGTATTTGGATTGGAATGTTATTCGGAACATTTGTTCAAACTATTGTACTTACTTTTATCACCTACAAAACCGATTGGGATGAACAGGTATTGGTTATTTGGTTTCCTTTTAGCTTTGTTTACTCTCTTGTTTAATTGTGTCTATTTCTTAATGTTACATTAGATGTTTATTTATTATTATTATATGCACACTGCAGGTAATTTTAGCTCGTAATCGTGTTAAAAAGTGGGCTGTGAAAGATTCAGAAGAACCAAATCTTTCCACATCAAATGCCTAACCTCATGATGCATTTCTTATCCTCTGTACCTTTAAAATTTTAAAATGTTGGATTAATATAATTTATGAGGCTATTAATTATCATTTATGCTTTTAATATTTGACAAAACAATGGTGTTTCATTTCTTAAAATCACACCAGGTGTAATTTTAATATGTTAGTAATGATAGACTTGAATAGTTATACGCATAGTTGTAAAAACGTGAATTGTATCAATAATTATTTTTACATTTTTATGTATTGCGTATTGTAAGATACATAGACATTGTATAAAATTTATAAAAGAAATTATAAATATACATATATAAATAATATATATTTATAATAAAATTGGAATATCTGGAACTAATGACTACTTTAATTATCATCTATGCTACAATATTTAACAAAACTAGCTAAATAAACTAAGTGAAAATATATTTATAACATCCATATTCAAATTTATCAAATGTAATGTGTTAATAATCAAAATAAAATTTTAATTATTTTTATTATACCAAGTGAAAACAAAAAAGCTTAAAGTTATACTTGAGAGAGAGAGAGAGAGAGAGAGAGAGAGAGAGCCATGGAAAAGAAAATTTGAAAGTGGGCAAATGTGTTTTTTAAATTTTCCAAAAAAAGAAAGGAAAAAAATTCATGCCAATTTGTATTGGGCCCATAGTGACAGGAATTTTTGTCACTAAAATCTCCTACTTTGGGGATACTTTTGTCACCTAAGTCATATGGCTATCTTTCATTGCGTAATTCCCTGTCCCCAAATGTCATGGGGATGAAACTTTTGTCACCAAAACGTTAGATTATTTAAATAGAATAATCGTATAGCCGATGAAATAATTTTGTTGCCTAATATTTTCCTTGCTAAATACCATCTTTGGCAATGAACTAATTTCGTCGCCAAGTTTAATTTAATTTTTTTATTTAACCATATCAGGCAACAAAATGTTTCATCACCATTTTTTTTTCTTGTTTCAATAGATTAGGTGATGAATTTTTTTGTCACCAATTACTGTTTATTTTCATAGTTTGACTTTTTGGTGATGAAATATTACGTTGCAATTTCTTTTTACCATTATTTTTTGGTTTAGCCTATTATGCAACAAAACATTTTGTCACCAATTGTTTTTTTTTTTAATTAAATTTTTTTTTTTTATTGCAACCTAGTGGTGATGAAAAAAAATTTCGCCCATTTTTTTTATAAAAATTTAATTATTTTCTAATATTATTTTTCTTCATTACATTAACTTGCCATCACATTTCAGTAACAAGTTCATTTTCAACACATTAATATTCAAACCATCCAAACAATCTAAAAGTAAATAAAAGTCAATTATAATATTAAACCATCTATACAAGTAAGTTGTTCACAACACAATTATAACAAGAGAAGAAAGATGTCATATAACAATACAAAAAAAAAAAAAAAGTGTTCAAATAGCATAAAAAAGAATGTCTTCACGCCGCCAATATCATATCTGCACAAATATAAAGAAAACTACATTAAGACTGTAGAGCAAACACATTAATTATGTTAGTAATATAAGAATTATTTTTAATAATGTGTGACAACTAATAACACCATTGCATTTTTATCACTACAACTCTTAAAAGCTAAGTTGTAGAAAACAAAGATATATTTATAAGTATTATGTAATACACAATTGTGTCTAACTCTCTAACCATGAGTCCTTGTGGTGTGCCGAAAGAACATTGTAAGTTAATTCATGTTATAGCTCCTAAAAAGTTAAGTTGTAGAAAGCAACGATATATTTTCAAGTGTTATGTAATGCATGACTGCGTCTAACTCTCTAACCATGAGTCCAATTAGTATGTCATAAATTCTTATGTGTTATTTTGGACCCAGGGGTGCTATTTGTGTTGGTCCATGGACCGTTTTATGTTTTTGCCCCTTGGAGGCTCATTTCTAAGGTTAAGTGCTATTATATAAATACAATTTAGGTATTTACTCATTCAAATTTATGTGCTAAAAGCCAAAAATAAAATACTAACCAAGAGGTCTTTTAGCTCGTCAACCAGCTTTCCCCATTCCCAAAAGTGGTGGAGTTAAAAACATGTTAGCTATTACTCATCCCAAGCCATGAATTTAACAAAACCAAACTACATTAGAAGATAATTTTTCAAGCCCTAAACATTCCATTACATTCAATTATCCCAAAAAAACTTCTCATAAACAAAGTTCTAAAATGAAAATTGTAAATACAAAATAAACCACCCTATGAACTAAGCATAATGTATAACCAAAGCACCTTATATACAAAGCACTTTATATATGATTCAATAATTAATAAAAAAAAAAAGCAAAAAAATCAACACCCCCAATATCGACTTAATTAAATCATCTTATAACATTACGCAAACCATCTGCTTTGTCCTACTCAATAACCTACCAAAATATCAACTGATATCAATTTCATCATACAATTTTACGTGTATTTAAGTGTAGTGTACTTACACTAAAGCTGAGTACACTAGCTTTCCTCTTACTCTACTTGTCCTCTTCTTAGTTTCTAGTGCACTAGCTATTCTCCTAGTGCACCATAAATAATAAAGATGAAAAATAACAGTGCAACCAAAAGAATATGAAAGTTTCTAGATATGAAACTATAAAGCATGTCGATAAATATATATTTTTACAGTTTGTGTTTTTGATAAATTAGTTTCTATTGGTCTATAGCTTTAAATTTATTTTATTCTAGTTGAATTAAAACTTTTTATTGTATATCATGTTTCAAATACTCATAAATATTTTTTAATATAAATGTTTACTAGAAAAAAAAAATCTATTTGGATATGAAAAACTTTAAAATTTTAAAAAAAAATTAAAAAGTACTTGAATCTCAAAAAATATCTTTGGATAATTATTTTACTAGTAATAAACAAAGCATAACTGAAAATTTTCAAAATTATTATTGACAATCCTATTTGAGTGGATTAGTCGTGTTATCAATTAAAAATAAAATGTTAGTAGAATTTGAATACAAAAACCTAATTAATAATATTTCATCTCCAAATATAAGAAAAATAGATTTTAAATGAAGTAAAAATTGATACCAAAAGTTAATAATATAATATAATTAATATTTGAATGTAAAAAGATCATATTAAAATTGTCACATTAGGCCCGAATATATTGAACTGACCTTGCTTAAGATGCACATAACCCTAGATACAATGGCTGGGATAAATTGTTAAAAAATCAATCTGCACGAATCTCAATCAATTGAGATTCATGCAATTCAATATGTGACTCTCAATCTATTGAACTTCTATCTAACTGTTACAATTATTCATGTTGACCAACTTAAAAATATTGACCTATCTATCAAAAAAATAAAATAAAAATATGGACCTAACACTTTAATTTTGTATTAAAATTCATTTCTCTTATGTATTTATTTCCAAAAAAGAAAAAGAAAAAAATTATCACTATTTTAGTGAGAACTATAGTAAAAACAAGACAAAAGGAAAGAAACGAAAGGAATCACGCCAACTCACGTACTTTTGAAGGTATCATTTTAGATTCTCACTGATTTACTAGGAGACAAAGAACTAAATAAGGGTGAAACACATATCACAGCACATACATACATATAGGCTGTGTTTGGTTTAGAATTCTCTTTCTAGATTCAGAGTCTCTGTTGAATGGGTGAATGCTAAAACAGCACTTTATATACTTGAATGGGTGAATGCTAAAACCTTTACATTTTTAAAGAGAGAGAGAGAGAGAGAGAGAGAGATGTGAAAGAGGACAAATCTGAGAGAAGAGTAGCAAGCAGGTCAGGAAGAGAAAGGTGGATTCTTTTGGGTTTTCGCTACGAAGAAACAAATAGAGAATGTTGAGAGACATTTTTTATCTTTTACTTTCTCTTCTTTTTTATCTTTTCTTTTTTTTTTTGCCAAGTAAATCTTATACTTGCACATGAATTTAGAGAAATTTATTTTATGATTTTTAATATAAAAAAATGCCACATCATTAAAAAAAAAAAGTCAAGTTATTGTTCTGTTAGCCACGTAGGTAACATCACTAACGGTAGTTAGTAAAAGAACTAATATAACTCAATTTTAAAACTTAAGGGACCAATTGTGCTCGCTTCAAACTTGAGGGACTAATTGTACATACAGGATAAACTTGAACGACCAACAACATAGTTTCACCAAATTTATATTTTGTGTGTGTGTGAGTGTGTCAAATACATTACATTTTATTATAATGCTATTTCTGTGAATTATGATGTGTGTAGATGTTTGTGTGTATAGTATAAATATATGATATAATTTTCTATAATTTAATAATTAGGAAATAGAGAGTTTTTTTTTTTTTACATGTTTGTGTATTGTTATCATATTATAATAACTTTATTTTTATAAAGTTAGTAAAATTCAAGAAAAAAAATTTGTAAAGTTAGTAATTTTTAAAGCATTTGATTGGTTAAGGAGACACGTAGTGTATAATAGTATGTAATATAAATAAGTATGGTTGTGTGTGTCAATAATTAATATAGAGTTAATGAATTAAAAATTGAGATTAGTCATTTAGTTTAAAATATTTTTATAAAAACAAAGACAAATAGATAATAACAATTGCATAAAGATAAAAATGTTAGGTAAACTTAACAAAATAAAATGGCCATAGGCTCATTGCTACCCACATTGGCAACAGATATTCATAATGAATGTTAGGACATATGTGATTCACTTGTTAGGAACATATGTCACTATTTTATGTAATTGACTAATCCTTTGACAAAACGCACTTTACTTGTATTTGGGTAGATTTAGGATGTGTTTAATACTTCAAGAAACTTTGTTTCAAGATCAAGTGTTGAAACTATGCAAGTTTGTCCAAGATTCAAGCTGAAAAGTTTCTGTCATTAAAGCTCGACAACTAGCCATCTATCGAGCTTAAAGAGCTGTTTAGCCTGGTGGCTTGACAGCAACTCGACAGATAGGGTATCTATCGAGGTTTATGAAAAACAGAATTTCAGATCTGTTTTGACTCTAATCCGTGATTATATATGTTTGAGCTTTCTTTTCTCACAACCTTAGACATATTAAAGGATTATTTTAAGGGCCGTCAAAGTGTTCACAAGTTGCATAAGTATTGAGCAAAGTTTGTTCAAACAAATTGTGGCCGGAGACACAGTTTTGCCCTAGTTCATCTTTCTTGTGAAGAAGTTGCTGTGTTTGTGCACCATAAGGTTTTGTGACCAAGCATCTTCTTGATCTTCATCGTTGGGATGAACTGAAGAATTTTGCAGCCAACAACCTTTCTCTAGTTGGTAATTGAAGTCACGAACTAGGATCCGCGCAATTCATTAGTCATGTATTGGGAGCCGTGCATCAAAAGAAAAAATTGTCATTACAGAACAAGTCCAATTAGATATTGGGGTAAGGGTTCAACTGTAAGTTGGTATAAGGTACTGGGATTCCTTTACTTGTAACCGCTTATTGTGATAATAGTGGAATTTTAGGAGTGGTGACCTTAAAATCACCCGGTGGGATTTTTGCCGTATTGATTTTCCCATTTGTAAACAAATCACTGTGTCAATTTATTTTCCACTGCACTTAGTTTAATTGGTGATTTGTTTGTGCTACCACGCGTTTGCATGTTAGTTTGATTAATTATAAAACTTGGCTAATTAATCAATTAATTTATCACAAAGGGTTAATTCGTTTTTGGCATATCAATGAACTATCACGTAACAATTTAAAATTTGAAAACTTGTAAAATGAAATTGTAAAACTTCATGTTTTATTATTATTTTTTTGTCAATAACTTGATATATTCAAATTCTCTTTTTATTAATTTTTTTTTTAAATTTAAGTTTCTTAATGACCCTCCTAAACAAAATTCCTAGAGCCGCCATTGCTTAAAATACGAGTTGCTTGAAGCTAAATTGCTACTTGGTGACCAAACTTGCTATAGGGCAGCTGCTGCTCTTTAAAAGATAAAGCACAAATGAATAAGCCACAAGAAACTTTTGTGCTATTTCTTTCAATATCATTTAAAAAAAAAAAAAAATTCAAGCAATTTTGCTTGCTTCTCCAACTAAAAAATAATGGCATTTTTATCCCTGAAACTCATTCGGTTCTATTCTCATGCATCGCATGGGTTAGCAACTAGTATAAAAAATAATGCAAGCATTATAATTCAAATTATATGATACCACCAGGGGCGACTTAATGCATTTGGGGGTCTAAGGCGAAAACTGAAATTGAGTCATTTTATATATTTAAATCTAATTTTTTATTAAAAAATAATATTATTTAAACTCTATTATCTTGTTTTATATGCAAAATTACTACTAATTAACTAGATTTTTTTTCCAAAATCTATGAACAAAATTTAACAACTTTTCACACTTGTTGATGTGACATATTGATAGCAGTAAGTAAAAAAGTGATGTTAGTGATGGACTTAGATAAAAACTAGTAATTTTTTTAATTAAAAATTAATATTACTTAAACTCTATTATCTTGTTTTATATGCAAAATTACTACTAATTAACTAGATTTTTTTTCCCCAAATCTATGGACAAAATTTAACAACTTTTCACACCTGTTGATGTTACATATTGATTGTAATATGGACAAAATTTGACAATTTTTCACACCTGTTGATGTAACATATTGATAGTGGTAAGTAAAAAGGTGATACTAGTGATGGACTTAAATAAAAACTAGTAAAAGTTTATGAACTCAACTTATGAAAAATGTTGTGAATTTGTGTATTGTTTTTGTTTTTTTGAGAAGTGCTACATTCACAATATTTTCACAATAAATCCTAGGTAATAAGTTGTTACTGGTTTTAATTTTAACCCATCAATGAAATTAATTTGTTGTCATCAATAATAGCCTGTAACAACCTACCACTTAAGATTTATTGTGAAAATATTGTGAAAAATGTTGTGGACATAGCATTTATCTCTCTCTCTCTCTCTCTCTCTCTCTCTCTCTCTCTCTCTCTCTCTTATTTTTCATTTGATAAAAAATGTTATTTTATTTATTCACTAATAATTGGGCTTAATTAATATTATTATAATGAAAAAGAATAACCCTATTGGTTAAAATTTGGGGGCTTTTCTTTTCCTTGGGGCCTTAGGCGACCGCATCATTTGCTTTCACTATTTAGCCGGCTCTGGATACGACAACAACTTACTATATCATTGTCACAAAAGCTTCACGAGATTTGTTAAGAAAATACAGTAGAACAATTTAAAAATATTATCATCGAGAGATTTAAAAATTATAATTGTTGGGAATGAATAAATAAATATTAAAAAAGAATAAAGAAATTTTTTTAAAAAAAAGAATGAATAAATAATGTTTAAGTAAGATAGATAAATGATAGAAAATCTGTTGGAAAGTGTATTTAAAAAAGTGAATATGTAAAAGGTAAAAAGAACTGTTCACTTTTCAAACAAAATTTGAAGAGGCTATTGAAGATGCTCTTAGTGGAAAAGTGGAAAAAAAAATTGTTTTTTAAAAGAGAGTTTGTAACTAAGTTTAAGTAGCCAAACATATATATATATATATATATATGGAAATGTTAACCAATGCCAAACATATATAGAAATTAGTTTTAGAAACATTTTATTGGGAGAATGATAGAATAATAGATGTTGTTGACAATTTTTTTTTTAATATTTTCTATTAAAATGGTGTTAAAACTTTCTTGTTATGATTTATTACTATTAGGGTTTGGCTTACCTTTAGTACTTTTTTAACTAAACATGTCTTTTTATTTTAATTATACAATGGTAAGTGGTAGTGGGTTTTAATCTTCACATTTTATTTAGTTAGTAGATGATGTGGCAGTTTCTCATTAAAATAAAAGGAGATTTCAATTAAAAAAGTATTGAAGGTAAGCCAAACTTTATTAACAATTTCTCTAAAAGCATTTATTAACATGGCCCATATATATATATATATATATATATATATATATAAAGAAAAGTGAAAACCAAACAGCTCCGTGTTGACACCAACACTCCACCAGCCAAGATGATGAAAACCCATATGCTAGTACGCCACAACAAATAATGAGTAAATAAAATGTTTTTTTTTTTTTTAAATTAATCGCAGCTCCCACATGCAAACTCCAAATCCCATCATAATGAGAAAGAGATTATTTATAATAAATAAATAAATAAAATAGAAAGAGATTACCATTGTCATCTATGGTTTTAGTTGACACCATCTCGATGAAAATGATGCTGCTTTCAACTACTTGCCTCTTTACTAAAAAACCGGTATAAGTAACCGTTTTGGTTCCCGACTTTTTACCATTTCTAGTTGTTTTTTATTTCTTAGTTTTTTAATATGACCAGACTAGACTAATGTTCCATTAATAGTAAAATTTTCCAGTTGGATTAGGTTTTAAAAATTATTGGAGAAATTACCGCCCATTCTTGGCGTGATGAACTGATGATTATTTCACAAGTATAAAGTTCTTGTGGAGTGGAGAGAGTAAAAGCTCGGGTTCAAGTTTTTAGAAGAAAAAAAAGTAAAGAAAAAAATATTGACAAATAATCCATATTTATAGAAGTGGTTTTGAAATATGGACAGAGCCATGGTTGGACTTGGGGGGACAATGACCCAACAATTTTTTTTTAAAAAAAAATATTAATTATATGTATGAGTATTAATTTTAGCAATTTTATTTTATAAAATTACACTTTTGTCTCTTTAACAATATTATTAATTTTTTTAAGAGTATTGTTATAGTCATAAATTTTTCTACAACATTTTTACAAACTGTTAAGGTAGCAAATTTTTATTGGTTTATATTTGGGCTTACCACTTATATATATAAATATATATATATATATATATATATATATATATATATATATATATATATATTTTGTTTACCAATAACCATTAATCATATCAGTAATTTGTAAAAAAATTTGTAACTCTAGCATTTTTCTCATTTTAAAGACCAAATTTAAAATAAAATATACAAGCCTAAAAAAATTAGTCTACCAACAAAATTACCAATAGTAAAACTTAAAAATATATGATACTAGTCGCTAACCTGTGTAAAACACGAAAAAACTACTTAAAAGATTTTTAAAAATAGTACTAATATTTTTCAAAGAATTTTCCCTTCTATCTCTCGCTCAATAATGGTTGTATCCCTTACTATTTAAATGTTACAAAATTTATAATTTTCTCCATTGTTTGATTTGTCTTTGCAAACACATCTTAATACAAAACATATAATTCATAAATAAAAATTCCATTGTAAGAAGACTACTATTCCTTTTTCGAGAAAAGAAGAATACTATTCTAATGTTGCAATTTGGGTTTTTATGATGAAACTTCTAATTTACTAAAAATACCAATTATGTTAATGGCCCAGTATGCCTAAATGCATATAGAAAAAAAAAATCATGAGGAACAAACCACGACGTTAACTTAAACTAATGCATAAGTAACTTATTTTTTCAGGCACATGTTGTATATCGCAGGGAGTCAATTTTGTGCTAGAGATGATTTTGGTTTGGTGAAGGAAATGATATATTTCGGTATCGATTAACATCATTGTAACGTTTCGAAATATCATTTTATATATACTAAACAGAATGTTCTACAAAATGCTAAAGATACTACAAATTTTATAATGTAACATTTTGTAAATTGATGTGATAATAATTGTGATTGGTAAATAACAATAATATAATATAAATAATAATAAAAATATCAAAAAAAAATTATGACCGATGACATTAAAGACCCGTTTGGTAAGAGATTTCTAATAATATTGTTTAAGTTTTATGGAAATACGTGTATGAAAAAGTGTGTGAAAATATTTATTGTGGTGTTTAAACAACAATTTTTGTTGTTGAAACACCGTTACCAAACGAGGCGTAATTTTTAGAGGGTTTTTTTTTTTTTGTTGTTGTTTTTTTTTTTGGTTAAACAGGTGCATATATTAAACAACAAACAACAATTACAAACTAACCACAGAGGCCAAAGTATTGACAACACGCCTATAATAATACAGCTCATTCATATCAACATCAAGCAAAACATTTAAATCATTAGTGGGAGAGGTATCAAACACAACAAAATTTTCCATAATGGAACAACCTCTCTTAACCAAAAAGTTCAGTGCATTTATTCGCCCCTCTAAACACATGCCCCACCCGGAGTTGCTTGAACCTGACCATGAGAGACCTGCATTTTTTTACCTTATTTTATTCTCATTCACTGATTCTCTCTGCGTTTTAGGTTTTTTATTTTTATTTTTTATTTTTAAACTCCTCCACATGTTTCCCGTCAAAGGAAGCCAATAAGGTTTCTGTTTTGTCTGGCAAACAAAAATAAAAAAATAGATGTACTTATATATTATCATTAAATTATGATGTATTTAGATAATGATAAAAACAATAATATAATAGTACAATAATAATAGCAAAAACAAAAGCCTTTGTTTTCTTGGTTTAAAAAAAAAAAGTGTTAATTTCAACTGAAAAAAAATTAAGAATGTATTTGGTAATATTGTTTTAATAATATTGTTTGTATTTTCTAAAAATACATGTGAATGAAAAAATATATATAAATACGTATAATATTATTTAAATAACAATAACAAATACCTTAAGTGATCCCTTTTTAACAAAGTTTTTGGTTCTTTTGATGTTAGTTTTGGTCCTCTTGTTTTGAGTTTATCATTAAAGATGAGGTTGTTGCATCTTCTTTGTAGTTTTGTTTTGTCCTGTGAATAAAGTTCTTGATCATCAAAATAATAATAATAAAGATTTTACTAATGTGTGCCCTAAACATGAGGAAAAAAATAATAATAACAAATCATTAATTTATAAACCCAAAACGTGGCACTCCCAAGTCCACAACTTTTAATCATGATATTCACATTTCCCAATCCCACCGACCCTACCTTCCCCCACTACCTTCCCCCACCTTCTAGTTTCCTTCTTCTTCATCTTCGTTCTTTTTTAACTTTACTCTCTCCTCTGTACTTTGGTTTCTCCTCCTCCGTTCCATCACCGTTTTAACTTTCAACTAAGAGTTTTGTCTGCAAATCTATGAACCATTAAGCATCAATGGCTACGCAGAATAAAGATTTATGCCACCTCTTTTACTTTTGATCTTCATCTATCTCGTAAACATGTAGACTTACAGTGGTACTCTACAAAATTTTCTTATGATTTTGCGTTGGGGGAAGGAGAAGGGTAGAGGAGAGTGGTCGGGTTTTAGACTTAGGAAATTTAGAGATAAAAATAGATTTTTTTTTTCTTTTTTAATAATAATAATGCTGATGTGTAAAACTGTACTAGCACTAAAAAAAACAGTCATATATTGGTTAAAAACTTCAGTTGTAGTATATTTAGATCAAGAACTTCAAATCATGTCAAAAGGCTTATAACACAATTGATTCCTCCTCATACATAAAGCACTTAAGAGTTGAGGGAAGATTAATTCGAGTCGTGGAGTCAGCGTTACTTATTAGCATTTCTAACCATCTAAACACAAAAAAAGAGGATTTCAAATTATTAATTATTAACGTTTTTTTATTTATTTATAAAATTTGATAGTTATAATGAAAAGGTTGTTTTAAACTTTAAAGAAAAATACTAACTTATGGGTATTGGTTAATAATTCATTTAAATAAAGTTTTTATGAAGAAAAAAAACAATTAATATTTTGACAGCTTTTTTCATTTCTTATAAAAATAGTATCAAATTTTTCTTAAAATTGATTATTAACAAATACCTTAAGAGTACTCATTAGCATGACCTAACTTTAAATATTTTAATTAAAAATACCTGCCACAAATCACTTAAGGTCAACGTGTAAGCATAGTAGTGACAAACAAAGGATATGGTCGTTCCTAAATCAAGATTTGGAGAAATTATATAGTCTTCTGGTGGTTTACGTTATTTGTTCACCATTCCACTAAAAAGCTCTCACTTGTTTAAAATTGCTGAGTCAGTAATCAGTTTATGTTTTAAAAAAAATTTTAATTCAATAATTTTAAACAGATGTGAGTCTTTTAGTGAAATTGTGGATCACATCACTTATCTACCACGTTAATCTTATAATTTCTCCAAGATTTGTGGTTAGCGTTGGGAATGAAATTAGTGAGTCTGAATTCTTTGGACTAAGAGCATTCGCATCAGATATCTACAAACTATTCTATTTTACCATCTCAAAACCTACTTTATCATTTATACCATACTATTTTACAACACTTTCAACATCCCAACTTTTATTTTCCAATTCTATTCAATAAAATAATATTTCTACACAATAAAATAATATATCCCCAATCAGCATATTTTATTTTTTCTTTCTCATTCTTTCTGTTTAACGACCACAAATTTTACAGAAAACACCATCACCATATTCCCACCACCACCTACCACCGTTGCACTACACACACCTGACACCACCATTAGCAACCCATAATCTACCATCAACACCAAAAAAGAAAAAGAAAAAAAAGAACCACTTGCAGAAATCCACAGCTTAACACTGATCACCCATGCCAATCCAAACTCACGCAACCCACGGCAAACCCAAACAAAACCCATGGCAAACCCATAGTCCAACGCCGATCTCCACACAACCACACTAATTTGGAGTTTTGGTGGCTATGGAGTTTTGAGTCGAAGAGATGGAGTGAATGAGTGAGGACTAAAAGGAGAGAGAATCAGAGATTAAGAGACGTGAGATAAAGAAAGGAATTGACACAATAAAATATTAATTTTTTGTTTCAGAATTGTGTTACAGTGCAATTTTAGAGGTAAAATTGTATTGTAGCACTATTGCAAAAAAAATTTACAATAATTGATTTTTAAAAGGCCTGAGAAAGCTTGATTTTTGTGTGAACATGTTAAAACACTCCTTCGTATGGCATTTAGCATGCCCAGTATGGATGTTCTAAAGCAAAACAAATAAGATTTCACACTTTATCTCTCCTCAATAAATGAATAATACTGTTCAATGTGATGACATTTCACACTTTCTCTCTCCTCAATAATGAATAGTACGGTTCAATGTGATGATTCGTAAGCCTGTCCGTTTATAAATGTTTCTTCCAATCATGTGTCATCATCTTTTCCCTCTTTTTTTTTTTTCGGTGTGTGTTTGTTTTCTCAAGGAAAAAAAAAAAAAAAAATGTCATCTCTTTCTCTCAGGCTGAAGCAACTCAAGCAACTACACAGGGCTTCGAAGTGAAATTCTTTCCATTTTTAGAATCATTTACAAGGCTAAGGTAAGCTAAATATTTTCAATCATTAAAAAAAATTATCTAATATCTTTCTCTTTTTTTTTTTAAATTTTATTTACGAGCATTATCTTTCTATATTTCTCACTTGAATGTTGAAATTCACTTCATTGTTGTTTGGACAAAAAAAAGAAAAAGAAAAAGAAACTCACTTTACTGCTCTAAGTGGCAAGGATTCAAATAAAGGTGCTCCTAGCATAGAAACTGACAGTAATCTTGCTTGAGAGGATCTCTTTTTGTTGTTCTGTGTGGACTGTAGTCTGTAGTTCTATTTTGTTGGTCGTATTGAATTTTATTTCAGCCAAAAGAAAAAAAAAAAATCTGTTTTTAATTATTTTTGTTTCGAATTTTAGTGTGAGGGAACAATTAAAGGTGGGTGAATGAAATTTGGACCCATGATTTAATTTGTCCAATCCGGTCGTCATTTACTATTTATTTAAAGAAGGAAATTTAAAATGCCTGCCAACAATTTATATATATATATATATATATATATATATTTTTGGGGATAGGAGTCTGCCGACATTCTTTTAACATCTTGTCACAAAAAAGTCTTGGAACGCACTTCAGACACATATTTTACCGCAACATATTTGAGTGTTAATTAGTGATCAGAGTATTTTAAGTGGAAGGTCATGTGAAGTAGTTTATAGCCAATTTTATTTTTTGGTTTTTGAGAAACAATTAGCCTCAACGAGTGTACGTGAAACAATAATTTCCCTAGCTTATTATCTTGCTCTTGAGTTTGGATGATTTCATTTTTATTATTATTTTTTTTTTAAAAAGAGACAATTTTAAAGCACTATACATAAACAAATAATCTGATTTATGAAGTATAATTCAGATGAGGAAAATTAAAAGATATTAATTATTTTCATAAAAAAATTCAAAAATGTAATAAACCACAAAAGGCAAATAAATTTGGCCGATGCCAAAATGCTAGAGGTTTCAACGAAGTTATCATCAATTTATTACCGTAATAGCTTTGTATAATTGAAAATAGTACTTGTAGGGTCACAAATCGTAGCCCACGCCCGGGTGGAAACAGGGAATGTGCCCAATAAGCTCAATACAATAAATTTGTAAGAGAGTGGGCGAAAGAATTGGGCTAATAAAGGGTCCTACAACAGTTAATGAGGGTTGGGAGTTTGGCCGAGGAGAATAAAACACCCAATCAAGTGATGATCTCAAGTCCGAGGAGACAATTTTGGATAAATTGGTTGTTCCAAGTAATGTCCGAGGGGTAGGTTCTTAGATAAAATGATTGTTTCAGGTGGTGTTCTTCCAGACGCTACAGTAACTCTTCCTTTCTGTTCTTTTTTCTTTTTTCTTCCTCCCTTTTTTACTGGAGGTTTCACTCCATTATATAGTCCTTCATTGTTCGATCTTATCGTCCATTTGTCTGCCATCTAGCCTGGTACTTGAGTTTCTGTTTCTTCCCCCACAGCTTTTTGATTTTCTGGGGATAAAGGTGATCGAAAATACTGTTCAGAGGTCTTCTCCACATAAATGCGGCCAGGAAAGCTGCTGTAATGCATTTAATGCGGTGGTAGCAGCTTTTTCCCAAGATATTTCTGCATCCTTATCCCTTTCATGTACATTGGAAGTCTATCTTCACCTCTGGAACTTCCTGGAAGGTGGACTAAGGGGGAGCCGAGGTCCACCTCACCGACATATGCCAGACCCGAGGAGGGTATTCCTCTCGGATCAATATCCCTGGACACTTACACGCTCTACTGTTAGTCACGAGGTTTCCCTATGATTTCCTCTCCTCGGACGCATTGTTGATAAAATGTGGTACTTTAGCCCACAGCAAGGGCCCAAGTTTTTGCTCCCCCACAATAGCCCCTCAAAATTCTAATTTTTTTCTCTTATCCGAGGAGGAAAATTAGGATTTTGATGTACATCCGTAATTACGATGTAGTCCTTAATAATATTTAAATTCAGGCGCGTGTAAGGGTCATTTCTGCCATTTCGCGAGGGCTTCTGACGCTTGGGAACTCGCACAATCATCATTAAACGCTTAGAACTGCGTTTCGCTCCAGACATCCAACGGTGGAATACAAATCCAACGGTCCAGACCTCATCTTCAATATTTGGGCGGGATTGTGTCTTTTCCTTCTTTCGTCCCAGATATAAAAACCTTTAGACGTTATTTTTTGTTTCTTATCAGAGCTTGCAACTTCAGAGCGTTCATATTCAGGCATCCATCATATCTTCACAAGAAAGAGAGTTTAACAATCTTCTAGAGACAAGAGGGCCAATCCATACTCCTCATCACATAAGTTTCGCACTCCGAACCTCCACTGTATCCTCGGCTAGCCTCCTCGGCTAACCACTCCACATTCCAGAGACTAACAATGGGTAGATTCGAGCGTTTAGTAAACATTCCGGCCCAAATAGAGTTATTCAAAGAAAAGTACCACATTCCCCAGGAGGTGGTGGTACGTCACTGCACCACAGAGGGGGTGGAGTTTGATCGAAAAGTAGGAGAGGTGGTAATCCTTATGATTGCCTTCATAGAAGGGGGAATGACCATCCCCATGGGTAGGATTACACGGGACTATCTTCGTGCCCATAGACTCTGTCGTCATCAGTGTGCCCCCAACTTCTTTAGAGTCCTAGGATCAATCGACGCTTTGGACCGGCATCTGGGGCTAGGACTGACTTGGCACGACGTCGCCCACCTATATGAAGGTCATATAGAGTCTCGGGCAGGCTTTTACCTTAAGTCCCGTAACAATGTAGTCAAACTGATATCCTGCCTCCCCAAGTCTAACAAGGGGATGAAAGACGACTACCTTATCCTGTCGGGGCCTTGGAGTGACGGCCTAGCCTGCCCAACCAAGGCTGGGACACCAGGTGGAGCAACCTAGATTTATGATTTCTAACTTTAGCATTGAGGAGTACTTAGATATTATTTTAATGCATTTACGTTTATTCGTTTAGTTATTTTATATTATTATTATTATTATTGTTGTCGAGGCTCATAATTCTGTGATTTGCTTGCCTGACAGATAAGTTCTTCACCAACCCCAAGCTTAGCCTGATCAACGTTCCAGCGCTGAACTATCTGCTTAGATCAGAAATTTTCGTGAACGACGACGGGCAGCTACGGGCAGTTCATCTTATTTTGGACTTCGAGCCAATTTCGAGGTCATTTTTAGACGTCGGCAACTCCATCCGAGCAAGGGACCATCGTTTGGCGCGCATAGACGTGTCTCGACCGAACTTTCTCGCCCCCTACGATCTTCCTCCAGTCGACCATCCCATCCCACAGGGGATTCCCCTCGCTGCCGAACCATTACGTGAAGTACCCCTTGGGGAGGCCATCCTTCGAGAAGGCACAGCTTCTTCCTCCTCCCTTGAACAAGAGATTGACAAGTTTAGGTTCGAAGAAGAAACAGTCCTTATATTGGAGGCCGAAGAGGAAGCGGACGAGCAGTCGTGTGTGCAAACTCCAGCTCAGGCGATAACCTACATTGCCGATACAACTGACGAGGAGGAAGACATGGCTCCTAAAACTGGTCCTACCTTGAAGGAGTTGATGCGGAATAGGAACAAGGTGCCATCCCCTCGCGATAAAGGCAAGTCAAAACAATCCGCAAATCCTCCTCCTCCTCCACCCTAGGTGCCTGCCGACCTAGGGCTAAAACCCAACCCGGATTTGAGGAGGAAAAGGCCAGTGGAGCCTACTGAGGAGGGGGAATTAGGCCCATCAAAGGGCACTAAGCAGGCCAGACCAACACAAGAGCATCGGAGTAGGAGGGCCCATTCCGTGGAGAGCCGAGAGGAGCAACCAGTGGCTCAAGTTCGTCGGTCACCACGAACTTGGTCGCCAGTACTGGAGGTTGATGGTGCTCCCATCACGATGGATGCCTCTCTTAGGCACTTTTGCGGTGGTCATGCAGGCCGGATGGCTGATGCTCTGCTACAACCCCTCCTCTTACCTCAAGATTTGGCGGCCTACAGGAGTTTCAATCATCTTGACCTATTTCTTTCCCTAAAAAGGGACTTGGCTATGGTAAGTAATTCTGTTCTTTTTTTTTTTTTTTTTTTTTTTTTTTTTTTTTTTTTTGTGCTTGCCTATTATCTCTTAAATCTAAGCCACTTCTTCACTGTGCATAATAGGTCACGCAACAAGTTTATGTGGCTGAGGAGTGGGTGAAGAACTCTCGCGATGAGACGAGGGCTGCTCATGACGCCCGAGAGACTGCCGAGGCTCGTCTAAATGTGCTGAAAGACCAACAAAAGCAGATGGCCGAGCAGGTGAAGAAAGCCATCCAGGATAAGGCCAGTGCTGAGGCTGGCTTAAAGACGACTGAGAAGCAGGCTGAGACTCTTCGTAGCGAATTACACCTCTGCAAAATCAATCTAGCCACAGAGAGGCAGATGGTGAAAGATTTGCACGAAGAGCTTCGCAAGGCCAAGGAAGCTGCACAGCTACTGAAGGAGGCAGCCGAGGCCGAGAAGCAGGCCTCGTACGCTCTGGGGGTGCAAGAGACTCAGAGCAGGCTTACTGAAGAATTTTCTTCCGTTGCCAGGGACTACTGCGATATTACTTGGGAAAAAGCCCTTGATGCCGCTGAAGTCCCTGCTGATTCCAGCCTTAGGAGGCCTGAGAGCATATATTATGATCCTGATATTCAGGCGCTCCCAGGTTCCGACTCTCCTCCCCCAGAGCAGCCAGCCTCAGCATCTGAAGCTCCTGCAACAAGTCAAGCTCTTCCAGCTTCTATGGAAGTCCCAACAGATTCCCATCAAGACGCTGGTCGAGGAAAGAGGGTTGAGGCTCCCCAGGATAAGACTCCAGATGCTGCCCCTTCTCAGTCAGAACAAGTTGTTGAACACCAAGCTCCCAAGACAAAGACTTAGGATATTTATTTTAGTATTGTTTTTTTTTTTTTTGTTTGCCGTTTTAGAGACTTGTACTATGTTCTAATTACCAATGAAGATATGCTCATTTTGTTTTACGTGCTATGGCAAGTAATGGCGAATTATTCTTTCGTCATTTCATTTTTTTTTTTGTGTTATATGCATGACTAATTTGATTAAGAAGCTCTGGAAATTGGGTTAACATATGAACCGAATAAATAAATCAAACATAACAGGAAATCTGAATAATGCCCTTATATTTAAGTTTGAATACTTAAAAGGAAATTGTAACAAGTGTTAACTAACCCGAGTCATCTAGTAAGAGGTCTCCAGTCACGATTGGATCTAAGTTTAAACACCTCATAGAACGGTGAGAGTAAGAGTGCTAACTAATCCAAGTCATCTGGTCCGAGGACTCATGCATGATTGGATTTAAGTTTAAACACTTCATAGAACAAAGAGAGATAGTGCTAACTAATCCAAGTCATCCGGTCCGAGGACTCATGCATGACTGGATTTAAGTTTAAACACTTCATAGAACAAAGAGAGATAGTGTTAACTAATCCAAGTCATTTGGTCCGAGAACTCATGCATGATTGGATTTAAGTTTAAACACTTCATCGAACAAAGAGAGAGATAGTGATAACTAATCCAAGTCATCTGGTCCGAGGACTCATGCATGATTGGATTTAAGTTTAAACACTTCATCGAACAAAGAGAGAGATAGTGCTAACTAATCCAAGTCATCCGGTCCGAGGACTCATGCATGATTGGATTTAAGTTTAAACACTTCATCGAACAAAGAGAGAGATAGTGCTAACTAATCCAAGTCATCCGGTCCGAGGACTTATGCATGATTGGATTTAAGTTTAAACACTTCATAGAACAAAGAGAGAGATAGTGCTAACTAATCCAAGTCATCCGGTCCGAGGACTCATGCATGATTGGATTTAAGTTTAAACACTTCATAGAACAAAGAGAGAGATAGTACTAGAGGCACACATATTTAACATAAAGAACGAGTATTGATCAAATACACATTTATTAATAATAATACCTTTTCAAGTTATTGACATTCCAAGGGCGGGGTACTACAAGTCCGTCCAGGTCTTCCAAGAAATATGCTCCAATACCAGCGTTGGAGGTGATACGATATGGTCCTTCCCAATTTGGTCCTAATTTTCCCCACGCTGAGTTTTTTGCCGAGCCCACGACTTTACGCAGCACCAGGTCACCTGGGGCCAAAGGCCTTGTCTTTACATGGGCGTCATAACCTTGCTTCAGCTTCTGTTGGTAATGAGCCAATTGAACCATTGCGTTTTCCCTTTTTTCATCAATCAAGTCTAGACCTCTTGCCAAGTTCTCGTCGTTGTCTTTTGGATTGAATGAGCTTGTTCTCGTCGTCGGGAACCCAGATTCTAGGGGGATGACTGCCTCAGCCCCATAAGTCATTGAAAAAGGGGTCTCTCCGGTGGACCTAAGAGGCGTGGTCCTGTATGTCCAGAGTACGTGCGGAAGCTCTTCCACCCATCTGCCTTTTGCATCATCCAATCTCTTCTTCAATCCACTCAGTATGACTTTATTCACAGCTTCAGCCTGTCCATTCCCTTGAGGGTAAGCCGGAGTAGAATATCTGTTAGTAATCCCCAGCTCGCCACAATAATTTCTGAACATTTTACTATCAAACTGGAGTCCATTATCTGAGATGAGTACATGAGGGACGCCGAACCGAGTAACAATACTTTTCCAGACAAATCTTTTCGCATCCACGTCTCGGATATTGGCTAAAGGCTCTGCTTCAACCCACTTTGTAAAATAATCAGTGCCGACTATGAGATATTTCTTATTTCCCACAGCTTTAGGAAATGGTCCAACGATATCTAAGCCCCATTGAGCGAATGACCATGGACTAGATAAGGGATTGAGAACTCCCCCTGGCTGGTGTATACTCGGTGAGTACCGTTGGCATTGATCACACTTTTTGACATATTCCAAAACTTCTCTCTGCATGTTCGGCCACCAATAACCCTGTGTAATGGCCCTATGCGCTAAGGATCTGCCTCCAGTATGGCTTCCACAGATTCCCTCATGCATCTCTTCCAAGAGCAATTCAGTTTGATCGGGATGAACACATAGCAAATAAGGCCCAGAAAAGGAACGCCTATATAGCTTGCTATCCTCCGACAGCCAATAACTAGTAGCTTTCTTTCTTATTTTGTCAGCTTCGATTTTCTCTTCGGGTAGAATATCTTCCTTTAAGAATCGCATGACAGGATCTATCCAACTTGGCCCCATTCTCACTTGATTGATTTGAATTACGTTCGCTGTTGTCGAGGGTCGATGCAGATCCTCAACGAGGATTATGCGAGGCAAGCCCAGTGCCGAGGAGGTTGCAAGCGTGGCCAAGGAGTCCGCATGCGCGTTGCCGCTTCTTCGGACATGTAGCAAGCTAAAAGATTCGAACTCCATCTGCATAATCTTAACTTGGCTAAGATAGCCTCGCATTCTTTCGTCCTTGGCTTCGAATTCGCCTTTGACTTGACCAACAACTAGCCTCGAATCCAAGAAGAGTTTTATGGACTTTCCTCCCATCCTTAGGAACATAGCCATTCCCTCTAATAAAGCTTCATACTCCGCTTTGTTATTTGTGGCAGGAAAGCCTAACCTCAGAGACTTTTCAATGGTAACCATCTCTGAAGATGTCAACACTAATCCAACTCCTGCGCCTTTTTGGTTTGATGCTCCATCTACATGCACTTCCCACATCGGAGGGAAACGCTGGGAGATACTACTGACTAGCTTTACATCCCTTTCCCCTTGTGCTAGTAACCCATCCGCTTCAGGTTCGGTGAATTCTGCCACCAAGTCGGCGAGTACCTGTCCCTTTACTGAGGTGTGAGGCATGTACTTGATATCGAAAGCTCCCAGAATTGTACCCCACTTGGCTATCCTTCCCGTGTAATCTGCACTTTTAAGTACGGTCTTTAGTGGGAGTTGTGTAAGAACAATCACCGTATGTGCTTGGAAATAGTGAGGCAGCTTGCGTGTGCCAAGCACCACTGCCAGGATGGCCTTTTCCAGTGGAAGGTAGCGCACTTCTGCCTCGTGCAACGATTTACTCACGTAGTACACTGGCCGCTGTACGCCGTTATCAACTCTTATCAACACCAAGCTTACTGCGTAGGAAGCCACTGCGATATAAGCAAAAAGAACCTCATCTGGTTCAGGACTTGACATGACCGGCGACCGAGCAAGATAGTCTTTGAGTTGCTGAAAAGCTGCGTCATATTCCGTCGACCATTCAAAGCCTTTCCATTTATTGATCAACAGGAAAAAAGGTCGGCACCTGTCTGCCGATCGAGATATGAATCTATTCAAAGCAGCGGCCATTCCGGTTAGTTTTTGCACCTCTTTTGGGTTCCGAGGAGTTCGCATATTGGTGATGGCCTTAATCTGGTCGGGATTGACTTCAATTCCCCTATGAGTAACCATGTAGCCCAAGAATTTGCCCGACCCTACACCAAATGAGCATTTGGAGGCGTTCAAACGTAGTTTATGGCTTCTGAGAATTTCGAGGACAACTTGAAGATCTCCTAGGTGCTCGGATACCTTTTTGCTTTTCACCACCATATCATCTATGTAAATCTCCATATTTTTTCCTAGTAATGATTCGAACATCCTCGTCATCATTCTCTGATAAGTGGAACCCGCATTCTTCAAACCAAAAGGCATCACTTTGTAGTGGTAGTTCCCTACTGGCGTAACAAAAGCAGTTTTTTCTTGATCGTCCAATGCTAAAGGTATCTGATGATAATTCTGAAACGCATCCAAGAAACTCATCTGAGGGTGGCCGACTGTGGCGTCTACTAGTTGATCGATTTTGGGCATGGGGAATGGATCTTTAGGGCAGGCTTTATTTAGATCTGTGAAATCGACACATACTCGCCACTTCCCAGTCTTTTTCTTGACCACTACAGTGTTTGCCAACCACTCGGGATAGAAGACCTCCTTGATAGCCCCTGCCTTTTTGAGCTTCGTCACTTTCTGACGAACTGCTTCTGCATGCTCTTTAGATGGCTGACGAGGGAGCTGCTTCTTGGGGGTCATCAACGGATTAACATTCAAATGGTGACAAATGAAGTCTGGGTCCACTCCTAGAGCCTCATAAGCATTCCATGCGAAGACATCAATGTTTCGTTTAAGGAAATCTACTAATTCCTCCCTCTCTGACTGGGGTTGTTGAGATCCGACTTGAAAGAATTTCTCCGGGTCATCTCCTATTGTGACTTTTATAAGATCTTCACACTTCACTTCCTCGGACAACCCATCATTAGACAACGTTGGGGGTTTTAACTGCTATAACTCCTCCTTTTGAACCTCAGATTCTGCTTCAGGCTTGTGTCGGATTGCTGCTATCATGCATTGCCGCGCCATGGTTTGATCACCCAGTATCTCTTTTATCTTGCCTCCAGAGGGGTATTTGATTTTCTGATGCAGGGTGGAAGAGACTGCTTCTAAAGTATGAAGCCATGGTCTAGCAACAATTGCTGTATAAGGGGAATAAGCATCCACAACTATAAAGTCGACCTCCACTATCTCCGATCCGGCTTGCACCGGTAGCCTGACTTGTCCCTTCGGGATTATAATCTTCCCCTCAAAACTTACTAGAGGGGAATTATAAGGCATCAGATCTTCAATTTTTAAGTTTAGCCCCTTGAAGAGGTCAGGATACATGATCTCGGCCGCATTGCCCTGATCCACCATCACTCTCTTTACATCATAGCCTCTGATTCGGAGGGTAATCACCAAAGCATCATCATGAGGTTGAACAGTTCCAATCTTGTCTTCGTCCGAGAATCCCATGACTAGGGACCGACTTAACTTAACTCTCTTCGGCTCGTGGGAATCATCCTCAGGGCACAGGCGAGCCACAGACATCACTCTGGAGGGGCATGACCCTGTTCTGCCAGGCGCCGCAAAGATAACGTTAATAGTTCCAAGAGGGGGTCTTGGAGGATTCTCCCTTTCTGGTCGAGTGTCGGTCTGACCACCCAAACTGCTGGAATGATGCAACAGATGTTTCAATTTACCTTCTCGGACAAGTTGGTCGAGGTGATCCCATAAACCTCTACAGTCCTCGGTAGTGTGACCATGGTCTCTATGATATTGACAATAGAGATTTCGGTTTCTTTTTTCAGGGTTTCCCATCATCTTATTGGGCCATTTGAAGAAAGGCTCATTTTTAACCTTTTCCAGGACTTGGTGCACGGGCTCTCGGAATACAGCTCCGACTACCTGGCTGTTACTAGATATCTGCTGCTCAGTGTAATCCTTTCTCAGCCGGTTATTATTATACCTGTCCGGCCTAAATTCTCTCCTTTCTTGAGGGACAAGCTTAGCTTTCCCTTTTCCTTGTTGCTGTTGTTGTTGATCATCTTCAATCCTTTTATACTTATCCACTCTATCCATTAGTTGTTGCAAACTGGTGACCGATTTCCCAGTCAAGGACTTTCTCAGGCCGTGCTCAGAAGGAAGCCCAACCTTGAAGGTTCTGACAGCGACCTCATCAAAATCCCCATCAATCTCGTTGAACATCTCCTAATACCTCTCGGCATATGACCTCACAGACTCTCCCTCCCTCATTGTCATTGACAACAGAGAATCTAGGGGTTGAGGAACTCTGCTGCATGTGATAAACCGGGAGCAGAATGACTGAGTGAGTTTCTTAAAGGAACTAATGGAATTAGTTCTCAACTCGTCGAACCATCTCATTGGCATCGGTCCCAGGCTGGAGGGAAACACTCTACACAACAAAGCTTCGTCCTGAGAATAGACAGCCATCCTTTGTTTGAATTGGCTTACATGTTCTACAGGATCGGTACGTCCGTTGTACATGGAAAACGTAGGTTGATGAAAACGTCTGGGAAGCTTCGCCCTTTCTATTCCCCGAGTAAAGGGGGACTTAGAAATTTGGCTCAGAGCCTTCTTCATGACCTTAGTTCCCACCCCCTTTCTAGACGAACCTTCTCTCCTCCTCTTATGAGGGTGTTCATCTTCATAGGAATAGGATTCACTGGGTGGAGTTTTGAGCATTGCTTGTAACTGTCCTCTCCTCCATCGTTGGAAGAAACATCTGAACTTTGAGGGGTTTGATTTCGTTGTGCTTGACGAAGCTTCTTTTTTAAGTTTTCTATTTGTCATTGCAAACCCTCTTCATCAACGTGCTCTTGAACCAAATGGCTCCTTCGTCAATAGCCACTTCTCCCAGCATGGATCGTCCGCGAGCTGCCCTCTCGTTGGTTATCTACGTGATTTTCCCGTTCAAGGTTATGGAGCTCACCTTGTTGATTGACGTTCCCTGATTCTGCATGAGGTGGACTGGCCTGTTGTGGTCCTGAACCTGCCATAACTGTCGTAAATTTTTACCAGCGCTAATTCTTCCCACAGACGGCGCCAATTGTAGGGTTACAAATCGTAGCCCATGCTCGGGTGGAAACAGGGAATGGGCCCAATAAGTCCAATACAATAAATTTGTAAGAGAGTGGGCGAAAGAATTGGGCTAATAAAGGGTCCTACAACAGTTAATGAGGGTTGGGAGTTTGGCAGAGGAGAATAAAACACCCAATCAAGTGATGATCTCAAGTCCGAGGAGACAATTTTGGATAAATTGGTTGTTCCAAGTAATGTCCGAGGGGTAGGTTCTTAGATAAAATGGTTGTTTCAGGTGGTGTTCTTCCAGACGCTACAGTACCTCTTCCTTTCTGTTCTTTTTTCTTTTTTCTTCCTCCCTTTTTTTCTGGAGGTTTCACTCCATTATATAGTCCTTCATTGTTCGATCTTATCGTCCACTTGTCTGCCATCTAGCCTGGTACTTGAGTTTCTGTTTCTTCCCCCACAGCTTTTTGATTTTCTGGGGATAAAGGTGATCGAAAATACTGTTCAGAGGTCTTCTCCACATAAATGCGGCCAGGAAAGCTGCTGTAATGCATTTAATGCGGTGGTAGCAGCTTTTTCCCAAGATATTTCTGCATCCTTATCCCTTTCGTGTACATTGGAAGTCTATCTTCACCTCTGGAACTTCCTGGAAGGTGGACTAAGGGGGAGCCGAGGTCCACCTCACCGACATATGCCAGACCCGAGGAGGGTATTCCTCTCGGATCAATATCCCTGGACACTTACACGCTCTACTGTTAGTCACGAGGTTTCCCTATGATTTCCTCTCCTCGGACGCATTGTTGATAAAATGTGGTACTTTAGCCCACAGCAAGGGCCCAAGTTTTTGCTCCCCCACAGTACTGTTTAAAATATACTGGTTTAAGGTTGTGTTTGGTATTGGTTGAAAAAAACAGTTTTTTTTACTATTTAGCTTATTTTTGTTACTATTTATGGGTCTCATGATACTTTTTAGTACTATTTATGAGTCTCATAGTACTATTTCAACTAGTTTTTAGCTTTATTTACAATACTTTTAGCGAAATATTTTCAGTTTCAACTAAATAAGTTGTTCTCCGAACACTAAATATCCAAATGCAAAATGATGAATTTCACTAGAGCTTATTTTTAAAATATCATGTGTATAATGGGTTTAACCTTTAATAGGTTCCCAAAAAAAAAAAAAAGTGAAAAACGCTTTATTAGATAGTGATACATTGTATTATGGTCAATAAAGATATTTAATTGTTTAGGGTGTTATGGTGGGTATAGGATTGTAAGTATGACTTCACTAAGTTTAATCTTCTGTGTTCTTTAATTTCGTTTATATTTTTGGTATCTTAATGTATCCCATTATTTTAAAAAATTGAAATTTGGCACCTAATATGCATAAGAGAGATTGTAAGAAAATCTATTAATCATTTTATCCTCATTGGATAGCTAATAGGAAGGTATTGATACTGTGGAAATGGAGGAAGATATGAACCAAAAGCTTCTTAGAGAAGATGATGCTGCAGGAGAAATCAGTGTTGTTGATCAAGTGCCACTCAAGGACAAGGTATGGAGCGAGATGAAGAAGATGTGGGTTGTAGCTGTTCCTGCTATATTCACCAGAGCCTCCACCTTTGGGATCAATGTTATCACTCAAGCCTTTGTTGGGCACATTGGGTCTACAGAATTAGCTGCCTACTCTTTCATTTATACCGTGTTTTTGTCATTTGCAATTGGTATCCTGGTATGTTTAAACGTTACTCTTTTCAGAAACTCATGAAATAACTTTAGTATATGCCAAACTGGTATGAACACTGCGTATTTTTAAAGTTTACTCAAGTCAAAGGTACTAATATGTGACCTATCACGCCCCCAACCCAGAGAATAAGCTAAGTAGGTGGGTTTTTATTTTTTATTTTTTATTATTATTTAAGTAATGAATAAGTCAAAAGTCTTCTTAGAACATTTACATTGGAAATGACATATGTCATATGTAGGGAAAATTTAGCATAAAAACCCAATACCCCCCACAAATTTGGACTTGTAAAAACCAACTATTGCAAAAAAATTTGCAATAGTGCTACAATGCAATTCTAAAGGTAAAATTGCATTGTAAGAGCATTTGCAGCAGTGTAGCTAAATAGTTATATTGCTATTTTAGCTACACCAAAACACAAAAAAGAGACTGCAGCAATGGAGCTATACCTAAAATTTTTTAACTTTTTGCTACAGTACACATCTATCTATAGATGTGCACTGGAGCTCAAAGCTAAAATGAAATATAATTTTTTATTCTGTGTTCACACTTTTTTTTTTTTTATATTCTTTCCTTCATTATCCTTTCTCCGTCTCTCTCTCCTCATTGCCTCTCCGTCTCTTCTTTCTTCCTCCACAAACCCACAGACCTTTCTTTCTTCCTTAGAGACCCATCGCCGATCTGCACGAGCCCAGCTGCCACAGACCCGTCGTCGTCGACCCACGTTCGGCCACCGACCTGACCCATTTCGGCCTCTATTCTCTATTTTCGGCGTTTCAGTTTTGTGTTTTGGGCCGTGCTTGTGTTTTCGCTTTGTGTTTCGGCCTTGCTTGTGTTTCGGATTTGTGTTTCGGGCTTGGTGGATTTGTGCTTTGGGCATGGGTTTTGGTGTGTGGTTTCGACGTTTGGGTAACTAGATTTGGGTTTGGTGGGTTTCAGCATTTGGCTGTGGGTTTCAGCGTTTGGTTGTGGCTGATTTTGTGGTTATGGGTTTGTTTTATGGTGTGCTGTGGGTTTGTTGGTGATGCTATGTTGGTGCCTTGGTGGTGGTTGTGCCGCTTTTTTTTTTTTTTTTTTTTTTTGTTTGTGATTGGTGATTTTGTTTGGTCTGGGTTGAGAAAAAAGATTGGAGATTTGGGTTGGGTTTTTTTTTATTTTTTTATTCCCATGGTGGTGGTGGTGGTGGTGGCTGTGGCTGATGGTAGAAGTGATTGTGGTGGGTGCTGTGGATTTTTTTTTTGGGTATTGTGATATATTATTTTATTGTGATGTTTATATTATTTTATTGTGTTGAAAACTAAAATAGATTTACTGCTGCAGCATGTTTGTAGGTAAAATAGACAAAGTAACTTTTAGTGGAGCTAAAAAACTAAATTTTTAGCTGTGGATGCTCTAACTCAATTCTTTAAAAAAAAAAAAAACTAATATTTTATTCACTTTATCAATTCCCCTCTCTCTCATTGGGTTTTTGTTTTTATTTGGGTTTTAGGATATATTATTTTATTGTGTAGAAATATTATTTGAATGTGTTGTATTGTATAATAAAAGTTGGGGTGCTGAGAGTATTGTAAAATTGTATAGTATAATGATAAAGTAATTTTTTGGGATAGTAAAATAAGATAAGATAGAATTTTGGGATGTGAATGCTCTTATAGACTAGCACTTATATTCAAAGAATTTTTACACCAAATAAACTCAAAACTAACCTCAGTAGCTCCACTGTTTGGAACAAAAATCCAGAAACCTTATTTGCATAAAATATTGAACAATAAAAAAAAAAAAAAAACAAAAAAACAAACTAAATACTAAGTCTAAATTATATATTGTGAAAGCTCATTTACACCTTGAATATAGGAATTGATGCCACCATTATTGTACAAAAGTAAAAAGTAGTGAAAAACCAATAGAAAAACTTATCTCAAAGTAAAAACTACTAGGGAGAAATGTCCCCGATAAACAATTCACTATAATAAAAAGAAGTTTAAGATATAGTACAAAAATTTTGTTTTTAGACTCTACAATCCTAGTAGATGAACTTAAAATAAAAACCTTCTACTACTTCAAAACCAATGAACTCTTCTACCATATGAATGCTCCACGGATGATGCACCCACGATTATGATCTGAACCTTCGAACAACTACAAGAATATCTTGAAAATTTGAATCAAAGTCTATGTGGTTTCAACACCAATCCAATACACTCAAGGTAACAAAGTGTTTGAACGGATTTTCCTCTCAAGATATTCAGTGGCAGAGGTTAGGAAAACTGAGGGAACTCTCAGATCTAGTCTCTCTATGCTCTATGGCTGTCTCCCTCTTCTCTAAATTAGGGTTACAAAACCACCTTTAAATATGTGTAAGGTTGGGATTTGAGTGGCTACAAAAAGCCCATAAATAAGCCTAGATTGGTTCTTTCTGCAACAGGTTTATTCAAACAAAGGTTGAGTGAACTTCAGGTGAACTCCTCTGGAAGTCTTTTTGTAAAGTTCGATCAAGCAAAGGTCAGGCAAAGATTGGACAAAGGCCTCTGTTCCTCCGTTTCTTGACGTTGGCTTGATGGTTTCTTGAGCAAACCCTTAAGAATCAACAACTTCACTTTCAACTATTTTATTCTTGAAAACCCGAATGACTTTAACCCAAATGTCACAAATACATGAAAAATTGTTGCAATTGCAATAGATATTTTGGCACGAAATTAGCCTACAATAAATGACCTAATATATTGAAATGAGTTGTGTTAGTTACGATTGAAGGTGAGTATATTGTCACAAAATATGCTAAAAAAGAGATGCTCTAGATCTCATAGATTCTCCAAGATTAGGGTTTAAAGCAAGACAAGTACATAGTTTAATATGAAAGTTAAGAGTGTATTAGATTTGGGCAATGCTATTAACATTCTCATACAAAGCAAAGTTATGTGAGATATCATTGACTACGACTAGTTGTTGTAAAATAGTTGATGCTACCGTTTGAGATTCACAGATACAAATAATAATATATACAATAAAAAAAATTTCTACTGTCATGTTGACTAGGTTAATTATTCTAGAAGAAAACTTTGAACTTTAAGTTAGGCAACCAGCATAAATTATAACTAAAGAGTTTGATCATAAATCAATCTCTCTCTTTTTCTCTCTAAATGTGTGTAAGTGTGGGTTACTGTAATTTTTGTGCATTTTACCCCGTTTATGACATGTCGCCATATCAGTTTCTTCTCATGAAGATGGAGTACGTGATACTCAACCTCCTTGAAAGTAGTTTTAGACTTGAAGCCAGTGCGAGTCTAGGAGTATATATAGAGCCTTTTAAAAAGAGACAAATGAGTCGTCACCTAGCTATAAGTCTAGGAACCAAAACATAACTCCACAAAGGGATCTACCTACTATACTAGGTCCGGAGTTAGGGTGCAACATGGGAAGATGTTAGGCATCCCAAGCCTGCCTAACTGTATCTAGCCTTCATATATTGTTACTTAATTGGATTGAGTGAGAGCTATCCAAAAAGCTCAAATGGATGTGCATTCATCTTTACAGCCTAAAGATCGGTTTACGGGTTATATGAATCAACCAAGAGAAAGTATAAAAAGCATGTTATCAAACAAGTGTGTGGGAAGACAAGCATATCATCATGGAATCACACTCAATCACACAACCTGTAAACATGAAAAGCATTACACCATCAACATCCAAGTGTGTGTAAGTGTCTATCCAATCATGCATGTGCATGTGGATACCAAGATTAAGGGCTTTATTACAGATGAATGATTGAGTTTTATGAAGGAGAGGCATTAATTGAAGTTGAAACTTCATTTGCTCTTAAGTGTCTTTCCTTAATTAGACTTAGATGATCTTGATGCATCATTAGTTGTCTTGCAAGCTTTAGAGATTAGTTAGATTCAATTAATTAATTTTGAATTAACTTGACTTTCATGTTATCATTTAAATTCAAATTAATTATCTTAATCATCTTTATTCTTTAAGACAATCTCCCTTCTTTCTTCAATTACATTTTAATTGAGTTATGGAAATGAGTCGAAACCCAAATTAGCTTTTCAAGCCTAATTACCTTTTAAGTCTTGGAAGGATTTTATTTTGTGAAGATTTTCCTTATATTTGAATAATTAATTGATTTCCAAAAGAGTTTGAATTTCAATTAACTATTGACTTGAATAAGATGAGTCCTTTGTTTTTTCTTTCTTCATTTTTTTTTTGATTTGCTAGTACAATGATAGCCCATAAGATGAGTTCTATTTTTGATAATTATAATCATTTTTTTAATTAAAAAAAAAAAATTGATTATATGAAGTCATATTTAGTGGAAATTCATTTGTCAGGATATAACTTGTATTTTGAGATTTAAATCATGTTTTTGAATTTGGAAGTGCAGTTAGGCATGGCTACGGCATTGCAAACTCTCTGTGGGCAAGCATACGGTGCAAGGAAATACCACATGCTTGGTGTATATCTTCAAAGATCATGGATTGTTATGTTTTTGGCATCAATAATTCTTCTTCCTATATTTATCTTCGCAACCCAAATTCTAGAGGTTTTAGGCCAAGATGAAGATGTTGCAAAAGTTGGAGGAGAGGTTGCTCACTGGATAATTGGAGCAATGTTTGCCTTGGTGATATCTTATTCAAGTCAAATGTACTTGCAATCACAGAGCAAGAACATGCTCATTACTTACTTCGCAGCTTTAGCCATTCTAATCCACGTCCTCCTTTCATGGCTTTTAACTGTGAAATATAACTTTGGGGTTCCTGGTGCAATGTTGTCCACAGTGTTGGCATTTTGGATTCCCAATATCGGTCAGCTTATGTTTATTATGTGTGGAGGTTGCCGGGAAACATGGAAGGGTTTCTCATTATTGGCTTTCCAAGATCTATGGGCTGTTATGAAGCTTTCTTTATCATCAGGTGTAATGTTATGGTAAGACTTTCTATTAATTAGTGAGTAGGTTGATATACCTGAAATTGGAATTTAGAATAATATTGTATATTTTAAGAGTACGCCAAAATAAATACGAGATAGTATATGGTCTAAAAATTACGTAACAATGGTCATTTTAAAATAGGTTCTTTGTTTAACCCTTTTTTTTTCAAAAAAAAGAAAAATTATTATTATTATTTTCTATGTTCAAGCTTGTCTGCATCACTTGTTCTTTGGCTGTTGAAAAACCTAGGAAGCATGTGTGTAGGCATGAACACAAGTCCTAGATATGATCATCAAATATTAATATATATATATATATATATATATATATATATTTTTTTTTTCATTTGAAAAATAGAAGCGACAGATCTGTGATAGAGTGATCTTAAAAGAGAAATATTCTTAGCTGTTTGTTCATGTTCATAGGTGTGATACTTCGGATTGAGTATATTTATAAGTAAATTTGGATTGTGAAGCCATTGTAAGGGCATATGAAAATGAAATAATGAAATCCTTGAAATTTTTCACCATTATGATTGCTAAAAGTTTTTCCTCTACCCATTTTCGTGAATGAGTCAATTGTCTCTTTGCAAGGATGAGTGGCTTTACTATATCAGGTCTGTATTGGGCAAATGGCTAGGCTCTTATCATAGGTTTTAATTCTTCTAATAGTAGTCTTTGCATTAAAAACTTTTCATAAAAAAATGTTCCTGGTGGGGTCAATAAGTTCATGAAAAAAATTTCGATTTATTTATCTCTTTACATATAATGGGTTTGTCTGGACCCATACATGATTTTCTTTTAGTCTTTTTGGGGTCAGGTCTTATATTAGGAGGTATAGGAGTCGTATTACTTACCAACACAATTTATTCTGCCTTTCACACTGATCACAATATTCTTCAACATAGTCTTATGCATCCTTTTGCATAATTGACCAATGATATCATGCTCTGATGGCCCTTTACGCCGAGGCCCTTCTTCTTTAGTGATTTCCTGAAAAATTTGTGTCTCTCTTACGACATAATCAGTATCATAAGGTGCTTGCTAGAGACTAAAATCAATTTGGTTTGGCCAACCTCTGAGGTTGAAGTTAGGCCTTTCCAGTTTGTCTACCTTCGGGTTCAATTAGACAGAGGCATTGTATAGCCTTTGACTCCTCATTGCGATTCTTTATTAATTATGAGCAATCCTTTATTAATCTGTTGAAATATAAATGATTATTTAATGAGATAAAAAAATTTTATATTCCAGTGTAATAAGCAAACTTCGAGTTTGTTTGGGATGTGATAAAATTTCAGTTTATTTAAGTTTTTTACTTCTTTTTTGTATTATTTATAGGTCTTATTACACTTTTTGATACTATTTATGAGTTCCAATTGTACTATTTAGCTAACTTTTAACTTTTTTTTTTTTCTATATTTTCTGCAAAAAGTTTTCAGTTTCAGCTAAATAAATTTTCAATTTAATATTTTATTTTTTTGAACTTTAAAACTTAGTAGTCTTTCCAAAACTGTGGTAACAATCTCTTAATAATTAAACTTATGAAATTTAGGACTTTTTCACACATAAGGGGAGTGCATATATATATGGGTTAGACTTACTTCCAATATTTTTTTAATTGGAGGTTTCATTTTGTTTTAAATACACAATAATAAGTGATAATAAATTTTAATTTCCATATTTTATTTAATTAGTGGATAATGTGAAAATTTCTCATTAAAACAAAAAGAGATTCTAATTAAAAAAATATTAGAGTTAACTCAAACTCTATATACAAAACCATTTAGTAAATAAATGTATTTATCATGACAGTGTGGAGGTTTGGTACAACGCAGTTTTGCTTCTTATAGCAGGATACCTGAAAAATGCCGAGGTCTCCATTGATGCTTTAAGTATATGGTATTTCTCATACAGCCTCTCCTCTCCTCCATTTATTTATTTAAAAAGTTTTTGACCGCTTTGTCTTCTTTATTGTTGTTGTTATTATTATTGTATTTAATTTTTAATTTTTTTAATTTTTATGTTTCCCAACTCTTTTTTTCTCCATATTCCTTTGGTAAAAACATCATTTATGTTCCTATATTTTGACCATATTTTTAATTTGGTCCACAAGTTTTCTTAGCTTTCATTTTGGTACTTATATTTTTAAACATGTTGTCATTTTGGTCTTTGACATTATCTCACTTAAAGAAATGTTACTTTTAAATTTGTAGTGTGGTCCATTAACCAGATAGATGTTTTCTATAAGTGAAGTGAGATGACTATATAGACCAAAATTACAAGTTAAAAGTAATAAACTAATATAAAAGCTGTTAAAAATTGAGGACCAATTTTTTTTTTTTTTAAAAAGACCAAAATATAGGAATCAAATAAGTGTTTTTGCCTATTCTTTTTTGTCTAAATTATCCGTTTGCCTCTGTTAATTTTGCTTCATTCCTACCCGTAGCTAATTCAAGTACATGATTCTGTACAGCCTTAGCATCAATGGGTGGGAAATGATGATAGCTCTTGGATTCATGTCTACAGCAAGGTATTGTCATCATTCTCATGACCTCTGCGAAGACCAGCACCATCATCATCATCATCTTCATCTTCATCTATTAGATATTTTCTTTTTGAGTGGAAAGTGGGGTTAGGATGTTCAATTACTATCACGTTTGAACTAAATAAACATCGTTTTAAAAGATTTTAGGTATTGAAATAAAAGTGATAGTAGAAACACTACAAAATTTACTATATATAAATCTTTGCCACCGATTATTAATTAAAAATAATAAAAAAATTCCAGCATTCAGATATCATGTTGTTAAAGCTTACTAATTACATTTATTGGCATATTAGTGGCATCAATCACAAAAAATGTAATTATAATGTTAATTTATAATGTTTTTGAAGCCTATCAATCATGTTAATTGTTAAATCAGTTTGTAAACTAATAATATTTGTAATAGATATAGCATTTTTCCTACTGATTATTAATTTTATGAATAAATGTTTCAACATTATACTTGTCCAAATATTTGGTTAAAAATATAGTGTTCGAGTATCAAATGAGCTTGGAAGAGGGAGTGCAAAGGCAGCAAAGTTCTCAATCGTGATGACAGGGCTAACGTCATTTACCATCGGATTCGTACTTTTCCTATTTTTCCTTATATTCAGAGGACGTGTGGCTTACGTATTCACTGAAAATGAAGAGGTAGCTTTAGCTTTTGCAAACATGTCTCCTTTCTTGGCTGTCTCCGTACTATTGAATAGCATTCAACCTGTGCTCTCTGGTACTCTTTTTACATTTGCTTTGATGTCTCTCAGACCTGATCATTTTATTTTGGTATAATTGCAAATTACAACCTTATCGTTAAAGAGTTATTAGATTTTATATCTTAAAATTTCAGAATTTAAATTTTATTTCTGAAGTTTGGTGATATTTGAATTTTACATTATAATGTTTTAGAATTTAGATTTTACCCTATATATTTTAAGAGTGTTTGGATTTTACTCTTTAAAATTTTGGGTTGTTTGTATTTTACATCTTAAAGTTTTAGAATTTAAGAGTGTAAAATCCAAATAAACCTAAATTTTAGGGGGTAAAATTCAAGTTCTGAATCATTAGGACGTAAAATTCAAACACCCAAAACTTTAAGAAGTAAAATTCAAATTCATTCAAATCATGAAACTTCAAGATATAAAATCTAATTATCCTCAAACTAGTGTAATTTACGATTTATCTTTTTATTTATTTGGATGACTTTTCGTACATTCTAATCCTATCTTAATAGTACTTCACTTGTTACATGGACAGGAGTTGCCATTGGTGCTGGCTTGCAGAGCATTGTAGCATATGTCAACTTGACAGCCTATTACCTAGTAGGGATTCCTGTTGGTGCTGTGCTTGGATTTGTTTTTGATATGGAAGTCAAAGTAAGCTATTTTTATCTCCTTTAATTTCCACGTTTTAATTCTAACTAAGATAGTTGATACCTTATCGGTATCAACCATTTCGGCCGGTATGTACCATATTGGTATATATACCGGTATTGAAACGTCAACGTTTCATATCGATTTAAATACCGGTCGTACTGGTTATACTGGCCAAATTCATGCAATACCGGCTGGTACGCGCAATATCAGCTGATACACCCAATATCAGCGATAAAAAAAAAAATAATAATAAAAAACTTTTTTTTTTTTTTAAACTTTGTAATTTTTGAATTTTTATAAGAGCAAAATGGTAACTTATTTATATTAACTTATTAGTATTATTTGTTTTCTTAGTATGCAATAAACAATTAAACTTTCTATTTTATATATATATATATATATATATATATATATATATTTTTTTTTTTTTTAAATTGATACTAAAGTCTAAAACCATGAATAATCTGTTTTAAATTGAGGTAATGTTTTATGGTAAACTTTATATTTATTATAATACACACACACACACACACACACACACACACACACATATATATATATAACGGTAAACCTGAAACGGTACAGCAGTATTGACCAGTACCGATATATATCATTCCATTGGTCAAATCGATACAGTTTCCGATACGAGATTGACTTCCTTAATCCTAACCCGTTATAAATAAAGAAGAGGAGGTTTTCTGGTTTCATTGAATTTCATTTAAGATTTTAAACACGGAAACAACGTTTATTTCTTATCAAATCCTTCTCTACAAAAGAAGATATTTTTTATCAGCTAAAGGAATACATGTTAAAGCCTTATATATAGAGGCAACATCGTAACGGATTTGATAGAGTGGCTTTGAGATTTTGATAAATTAGTTTATGTTTATTGATTTTGTGAGAGTTTATGTGTGATTCTTATTCCTAAACAGTATTTTGTTTAGAAAAATATTTTTCTAAACAAAATTTTGTGTGTTGTTGTTCTTGCCATTTTATTCTCCTTTTTTTTATACATGTTTTTTTTTTTTTTACAGCAAATTAGTACTATATTAGACCTATTTGTTTGAGTTCTTGAAGATTGCAAGAACAGAATTGCAGTTGGTGTTGGATGTACATGTGTGAGTAAAGTCTCACATTGAATAAAAATTAGAAGAATGAGTAGTTGTTACAACATACTGGAGCACATACCCATTGGGTATAGGCCTTTTGGGTTAAAGTGTCTCTATATATTATATTAATTATTCAAGGAAGCTCCCCAAGTTGTTTATCTTCCCAATAAGTGGTATCGGAGCCCATGGTGATGTGGGGCAAAAGTGGTAAGTTATCGAGGTTCCTTTCGCAGTTGGAAGTGGGAACAAAGTGTGTGTACTTGAAGCCTTTCACAAATGGAGCAAGGTGGGTCCCTTTCGCAGTTGGAGAAGAGACGATTTGTTGCACCACGCAAGCCTATAAAGCTCACACAAACGATCTTAGAAAAGGCCTAACAAAAGAGTATTATTACCAGTGGAGCTAGACAACAATGAGGTGTGAGGTTCCCATGGAGGATAAAAGATGTGCGGGGTTGACATGTGAAAGCCTATGGATGATGCACTAGTGAAAGAAAAAGGCCATTAGGCAAGGGGGAGCGAGTAGAACTTGTTCATGACCCACGCAAAGGTCTTAAAACCCACCGAGAGATAGAGACCCACATGTGAGGGGGAGATTATTGGGTGTACACGTGTGAGTGAAGTCCCACATTGAATAAATATTAGAAGAATGAATAATTAATATAACATAATTGAGCACATACGTACTGATTGAATTTAGGCATTTTGGGTTAAAGTGTGTCTCTATATGTTATATTAATTATTAAAAAAAAACTCCCCAAGATGTTTATCTCCCCAATAGGATGTAATTATTCAATTATTTCTACAAAAATTGTTAGTCGGTGGCAGGGGCAACTTTACATAGAGCTCAAGTTATATATTCATATCAACATCCTAACTTGCCCCAAAAAAAAAAAAAAAAAAAAAAAAAAATTATATATAATTATTTTTAAACTAACCTATTTTGTTTACTCTAAAAAAAAAATATTGAATATCCTGACTTGAGAATTCCAAGAATTTAGGTTCAATAAAAATAATCTTGGCCTCCAAACATAGTCCTTAACCCTTAAAAAAAATAAAAAAATCAAATAACAACAATAAAAATTAGACCAAATAATAGCAAAAATAGCTCAAACAACAAGAAGATTAGGACAAAAAACAACAAATAAACAAAATATTCAAAAAAATAGCTCATTCAAAAAAAAAAAAAAAAATCCATAATCATTCAAATTCATAACTCGTTCAATCTATTCCATCAAAATAATTCATAATTTCATTTTTCCTAAAAAATTATACCAAGAGAGATATTGTAGCTTTGCAGTCACAACAGCTCTGCACTCTTTAGAGGTTCAGCTTGTAGTTGTAGTAGGTATCATTTGTTACTCTCTCTCTCCTCTTCCATATTTCTCTTCTTTTTCATCATTTCAAATCATCTCTCACTTTATTACTCTCACTGCAACCTTCTCAATTCTCACTTTATCTCTCATTAGTTCATTTTTTTCCTTTTCATTTTGTTAGTAGAAAAAAATTCTAAAATTTCATGTATTTATTTTGTGATGTGAATATATTCAAGTTCTTCTTTTGTTAGATCGATTTTGTATAATTTCAATTTCTTAATGACTACTCTAGAAAACATTTTTGGAGTTGCCACTAGTCGGTGGCTTGACTTCAAAACAAGCCTAAGAGCATTCACATTAAGGGTTTTAAAAATTTTAGCATATAGCATCAAAAAAACCAACTTTATAGCATTTAACACATTACTTTACAATACATCCAACATCAAAACTTCTATTTTTTTAACACTTCATTTAAATATTATTTCTTTATTATTTTTTATTCATTATTTATTCTTCCTCTCTCTCCCTTTGTCTCAACCTAATAGTTCTAAGCACCGTCATCCACCACAATACCAACAACCACCACAACCAATAGCCACCATGCCCAAAACTCAAACATTACCTACAACCACCACGCCCCCACCACCCACAAACCCAACCACCCACCAAAACCCCACCACCCATACCACAACCACCAAAAGCCTACCACCCATGCCATAACCAAGAAAAACCCACCATTGCCGCCACCAGCCACAAACCACAGAAGAGAAAAAAAAAAAAAAAAAAAAACCACCATCGCCCCCACCAACCACATCCACTTGCCACTGTGAACCATGACCCAAATCAGAACCTCGAAGCATTGCCACCATGACCCACAACCCCATCGAAGCACCCAAATCAAACCATCATTAACAAAGTAGCGCCACTGTGACCCATGACCCCAACAACCAAATTAGACCATTGAACCACCGCATTGTGACCCACGATGCAACCACCTAAATCACCATGACCCACTACCCAACCACCCCAATCGGACCAATAAACCACTGCATTGTGACCCAGGAACCAATCAAACCACCAAAACCCACTTAAAACTAGATCGGAACCCACAAAAAGGGAGGAGAGAGATTGAGTCCACAAGAGAGAGGGAGAGTGTGAAAGAGGACAGAGAACGAGAGGGAGAGTCTGAGCTAGAGACAGATGAGAGAGAATGAGAGTGAGAGGAAGAGAGCTCAGTGAGAGAGAACAAGAGAGAGTGAGAATTAAAAATTAATAAAAAATGATAGCATGTTGCTACAGTAAGCTCTCATAAATGAGAGCTCATTGTAGTAAGATGTCAAATTTTTTAGCATATAGCATCTTTGATGGACTAGATTTTTGTGATTTCAGTTGCTAAAAATGGCATTTTAGCATTTATACCACCCTTAATATATATATATATATATATATATATTTTTTTTTTTTTTTGTTGAGAAACCTACCACCCTTAATGTTAATGCTCAAAGGAGTCAAAAAAGATTGGCTTGATTTTTTATCAAGCATTAATGGCATTTTTTGTATCAACCTACATAGACTAGGTGGCAAATATCAAGCCCAGCAATTTGAATGCATGCCTGCCGTCACATGAACAACAAATTCGCGTTACCGAATTTTGTTAGTATACCTCTATATATATGTTAGATGCAGATTGTTATTTAGCAAGAGAAAGTGGTGTTGCACTGTAATTGCAGAGAAGGAAAATAACTTTCTTTTTGTTAATTGTGTATTTGTGAGAAAGAGTAGCATTTGGTGTATTTGGATTTTGGATTTTGTGAGAGTGACATTGCACTATTTGTATTATCCATATTTGTTAGTGAAATATCTCCTCCTAGTCACCACCCGTGGATAGGCCAAAAACCTAATCACATAAATTCTTGTGTTTCCTTTTGTTTGTGTTTGTCTTTATTTTCTTGTCAAGTTCTTTTTGTTAATATTATTTATTTTGTAAATCTATTTAAATCCCATATTATTGTTACAATCAATCTTGTTTAGAGAGAAGATTTGTATGGATACATGTACAACTACAAATTTTTACATCTTGTCTTTCTCAACCCCTTATCTCGATATTATCTTGTAGGGTGTTTGGATTGGAATGTTGTTTGGAACATTTGTTCAAACTGTTGTACTTATTATTATGACCTACAAAACCAATTGGGATGAACAGGTATTGGCTTTAGTTTCCCTCTTTAGCAGTTCAGTCGTTTGAATGAGCCTATTTTCCTATATTACATTAGCCAATTTTTTATTATTATTTATATTTTGTGGATAATTGCAGGTAATTATAGCTCGTAATCGCGTTAATAGATGGACTGTGAAAGATGGCAATGAACCAGACCATACCACATAAGATGTCTACCCTTGAGCTGCTATTTTTTCCTCTATGCATTAAAAAATTTAAAATGCTAGATGAATCTAATGTGAGATTATTTTACTTTTTAGAATCTAGATATCATATAGTCGGTTGCTTAGTTTGGATTATTTTTCATTAAGTACAATTGTTGAATGAAATGAGCTTACCTACTAAATAAATAATGAAATGAATTTAATTTTCTCTGCATTATAATTTATAAATATATAGTATTTGAGTAGATGATTAAATTTCTTTTGCTTTTATCAACTGTTAAGATTATGTTTAAATAATAGTAAGTCTATGACAAATTATTTTATACTATTTTTACAAATTGTTTATGTGACAAAGCTTTACTGGTTCTTATTTGGGCTCTCTATTAGGCATAATTTTTTTTTTTTTTTTCACTTATCAATAACTCCTCCCTGTATCAACAATTTATAATAAAAAAATTGTAAAAAATTTGTTGTTCTAACATTGTCCATATTGTCAAAATTTAGGATAAGTTTTAAGGAGATAATATATATCTGCTTAGATTCACATTTTTGAACCTTTTTAGACAGTATATCATTTTAGATGGGATCTATCAACATTTACAATTTCCGAATCTTAAATATTTTTTCTTTTAAAAAATGCATAAATTGTGGATATTTTGCTCATAGATTATTCACACTTTAGATAATGGTGTAAACTCAATGAGATAAAGCAAACATTTAAGAAAGCTCTAAACCGAATATAAATACATTAATGTACAATAAACAAAACCATTTTATAATATATATATATATATATATATATATATGACATTTACTTTAAACTAACCCTATCATTTTGCATTAGGCTATAGCATAGTAACAGGTAATCAACAACACATACCCATTTCTACCCAAAATAAAACAACGCGTACTCATAAAAAAAATACAACAATAAAGTTATATAAACAAAAATGTAAAGAAATTGGACAGTCGAAAGTTTTTTTTAAGGAAAAAAAAAAGAAATTGGAAAATAGCCACAAATTAAAACACAGCTGCGTAATAGTATAGCACACAGTACCTCAAAACAAAAGCAACAAAAGCAGTAAAGCTAGGCAGTAAATCTGCTACCTAGCTTTCTGTTTACAGGTTAAACAGAGAGAGAGAGAGAGATACCAGTGGTTCTGGCGTTTTGCTAGGTGATGGAGCCCGTAACTGATGAAAGACCACACACTCACATAAAGGGGATTGGCGGCGCGATGGGAAGTTGGAGTATGTAGATTAGTTTGTTTGTTTGTTTTTTTTTTTTTTTTTTTGTTAGAAAATGCATGGAGAATAAGAGGAGACTGAGTAGAATAGAAAAGACCATAAAAGAGAGTGTTCTTTAGGTATCGAAGAATGCGCAGAACAGCAGCATAGTGAGTCAATCGTGGAGTACACAGATACTGGCTCACCTGGTGAACAGCATAGGAAATGTCTGGACGAGTGACAGTAAGATAAACTAGGCTGCCAACCAAGTGTCTGTAAAGAGAGGGATTAGACAATGGTTTCCCCTCTGAGGGAGTCAGATGTGCATTAAGCTCAATTGGAATGTCAATGATCTTACTATTAGTGAGTCCAGCTCGAGACAAGAGTTCAAAGACATACTTGGCTTGTGTAATATAAAGTCCATTTGTAGAATGAGTGATTTCAAGACCCAAGAAGTAGATGAGAAATCTAAGATCCTTCATCTCAAATTGCTGAATGAGAAAATCTTTGAGTTCTTGAATGTCACTGTGGTCATCACCAGTTATGATCATATCATCCACATACAAAAGAAGTAAAATAGTTAATGCAACGAAGAAATAAGACAGAATCATAATGATTGGCCATGTAACCTAAGCGAGAGATGGTAGAGCTGAATTTGGCAAACCAAGCTCGTGGAGCTTGTTTAAGGGCATAAAGTGCACGTCAAAAGTGATAAACCTTGTTGGAGTCAACAAAGAGACCGGGAGGAGATTGTTTATAAACTTCTTCACTTAAATCCCTATTAAAGAATGCATTTTTGACATCTATTTGAAAAAGGTCCCATTTACTGGCAACAACAACAGCTAAGAGGGCACGAACAGATAAGATACGAGCAACCGGAGCAAAGGTCTCTCTATAATCAATCCCATACTCCTCTGTAAGACCTTTTGCAACGAAACGAGCTTTGTAACGCTCAATGGACCCATCAGAGCAAGTCTTAATCTTGTAGATTCACTTACAACCAACCACAGATTTCTTAGGGGAAGTGTCACCAAATCCCAAGTATGGTTTTTAGATAATGCATTAAGTTCCTCTTTCATTGCAATCTGTCATAAAGGGTTAGTGGAAGCCTCATGATAGGTCTGAGGCTTGTGTAGTGTAGCAAGGGCAGTGTAACAATGATAGTAAAGTAAATGTGCAGAAATGGATCTTACCCAAGTTGAGTGACAAGGTGGAATGTCTTGTGCAAGATCTTCAGGCAGAGCAGGAGCAGGGGACCCAAGCTCAGGGTTAGGGTTAGGTAGCTCGTCTTCAACCTGTTCATCTTCCACCTGTTCATTAAAGGATGAACTAGGAAAGGGATCAATGATATCTAGTGGTTGGACAGAGAAGTCTATAGGAGAATCAAAAGCAACTACAGGAGGATCAGGAGTAGCTACAAAAGGAATATGTGCCTCATTTGGAAAAAGATCTAAGACAGAGGAGGAAGATAGGGAAGAGGGAAGTGAGAGAGCTCGACAAAGAGGTGATGTTCCCAAAAGACAACATTGCGGGAGATACGAAGACGATGAGAGATAGGATCATAACACCAATACCCCTTTTGAGTTTTGCCATAGCTAAGAAAATAACAAAACCTTAACCGAGGCTTAAGTTTGTTATGCTTATGTGGCTGAAGAAGAACGAAACAAGTAGAACCGAAGGAGCGAAGGTGGTGATAGTCTGGAGGTGACCCAAAAAGGCGCTCATATGGAGTTTGATTTTGGATAACAAGGGTTGGAATGCGATTAATAGCATGAACAGTATGAAGAGTAGTTTCGCCTAAAAAAGGAGCAGAAACTTTGGTAGAGAGAAGGAGAGTACGAACAATGTTAAGAATATGACGAAGTTTTCATTCGGCTCTGCCATTTTGCTGAGAGGTACCTGGACAAGTTAGTTGGTGAACAGTGTCATAGGAATGCAAAACAGCTTGGAAAGCATATTGAGTGTACTCAAGAGCATTATCAGATCAAAAAATTGTGATGCATTTGGAAAACTGAGTTTCAACCATTTTTGCAAAATTAGAATATACTTGCAATAATTCAAAACGATATTTCATATTAAAAATCTAGCTATAGTGAAAGTAATCATCAACAAAGACAACAAAATACCGAGACCCACCAATATTAGAGACAGAGGAAGGCCCCCAAACATTAGAATGAATAAGGTCAAAGATATCAGTGGATATTGATTCACTAGTATTGAAAGGCAAAACTGGTTGTTTTTCTAATTAACACGAGACATAATCAAAATTTTCTATAAACATTGAACCTAACAAATCTCTAGAAGCCAATTGTTGTACTTAAGAGGAAGATGCGTGACCAAGTCTAACCTGCCAAAGTGCAAGGGAAGGAACAGAAGAAACTGCAGCAGCTGTAGCAACAAAAACAGGAGCAATAAGTGGAAGACGAAGGTTGTTCACGGAAACATACGCCCAACTCTAGGACCGGTCCCAAGCTCCTGTCTCGTCCTTGGATCCTGCACAATACACCCAGAATAATCAAAGATAATGCGATAACCCAACTCAGCTAATTGTTCCATAGAGAATAAATTGTAAGAAAGGTCAAGAACATTAAAGACCCCAGGAACCGAAAGGTTGGAGGTCAAAACAGAACCTATATTATGACTAGACATTGTGGAACCATTTGTTGTGCAAATATTAAGAGGGTGTGGTGCAGGTTTAAGTTCAAAAAATAAAGACGAGTGAGGTGTCATGTGATTGCAACAAGCAGAATCCATAAGCCAAGAGGTAGGAGACATACCAGATAAAACTGAGAGAGAAGAGGAATAAGATGCATTACCAACCATGTGAATGACATTAGCGATGATGTTTATAAAGTCATCTCTGGAAATGGTGAAAGTGGATCCAAAAGATTGATACTGTGTAGAGACGGGAGCCATTGGTTGGACACTCTCAGTATTAGCAATAATAGTAGTAGAAATTGAAATAGCTGATTTGTTGCGATGATAGCAAGTCTGAATACTATGGCCAAAATGTATACAAAAATTACAAAAACGTTTGCTGGATTGTGGGCGATGATTATTGCAACAAGAAGAAGACTTGTCCTTATTCTTCATTTAGAAGCAAAATATGCAAAAATGGACTACAAAAATGAAATCTACATGAAAAATTGGGTAAGGAGCACCTAGATTGCAAAAAGTCAACTCTGGCCAAAAGTCAACGGTCAAACCTAGTTAGCAGGTAACCTAACGGCGCGTGGGGCGTGTGGATCAACTTTGCCTAAGCTTAGGGTGGCGCGTGACGGCACATGGACTATTTGATGAAGTCGATTATCTTCCGAAGATGCAGGTTAGAGAAAGACGATTCTAATGGTATTAGCGGCAACAAGATCGGAGCTACCCTGGTGGCGTGTGAAGTGCGTGGAATTCTTTGCCAAAACTTTGACTGCGCGTGGTGGTGCGTGGAAGGTCAGATGTGGATGTTTCTGGCAGCTATATGTAGAGCGATTGAAAATCTACATAGAGATATATCTTATTTCCTAATCGGAGGTCAGAGGTGACAGATCCGATGATGGTAGTGGTTTTGGTAGTGGAGGAGGAGCTTCTAGCGGTGGAGATTCAACCCTGAGGACCTCTGATGGCAGCGAAGTAGTTGGGAGAGGGTAGTGAAAAGGTTTACTGACCACAGAAGTTGAGGCAGTAGAAAATACCGACAAAACAAGACTGTAAGACACAAGAAAATTAGGGCAGTGGCTCTGATATTATGTTAGAAATACTGAATGCAATAGTATTACATTTCTCAAATAAAAGAATATACATGAGTGCCTTTATATAGAAGGCATATAAGTGCAATACAAGTAAGAATGTGTGCTATACAAGTAATCTAGTTGGGCCTGAAGCCCACAACACTATACATGTTAACAATTTTATTTTTATTTTTTTAATACATTGATGATATATGGTAATTTGGATTTTGGAATGTCTTAGGAGGAAAATTTGGTTTTTTCTTTGGAGGGTCATGGGCTAGGGAATGGGCATAGTTATTTTTTTGGTCTTTACGTATCATTTTAAAAAAAAAAAATTATACCAATTAAATTACTTGAGTTTTCTTGGATTGCTTTGACAATTTCAGTCAAATTCTGAAATTTGAAGGGGGGGCTAAGGTGTAATATTTTTGGGTAAATCATGATATGTTACCCTTTCTAAAGGAAAATTTTGAAAAGCTAGTGGGGCCATGGCCCCGAATAATTTAATATTTATAACTAAATTGTGAGAGTCAAATCACAAGGGGGTCACTTATACTTTTTCTTAGTTATACATTTTTGTTTTGTCAAGTCTCCAAAAATTTCTTTCCTATCTCAATTGATTGGTGTCTCAGTATTGAGAAAATTTGCTAATTAGGGTTGTGAACAAGTTGAGCCAATTGAGCATTAAAAGTCGAAAATTGATTTATTCAATTTTATTTGAATATTAGTTGAGTTTCAGCTCATCACCAAACTAAATTATATGTTCAAGTGGAAATTATTTTCTTGTAGAACAAACTTAAACTTATTAATGAGCTACTTGATTAATTTAGTCTTTTCCTATCTATATATGGTAAATACCACAATCAAAATTTTTCACTAATAATTAATAACTATATCATAGTTGAAATCATAATATCTAAGTTATTTAGATAGAATGTTTTCCATTTATGAACTTATAAAATTAGATATAACAATGTGAAATTATTAAAAATTATATATATAACTTTTACTATAAGATGGATCATTTATATTTTCAATAAATTATAATTAATATTGATATCATACACACTGTTTTTATGAGGAGATCTTCATCATATGAGTGTAAGTTTATATTCTGGCATTTGTATGTGTGAATATTTCGTAGTTTGATCTGATATGTACATGTTTGTGACAATTTGATCTATATAAACTTTTATTTCGATGCAATTTAGAGTTATTATGATAGAATCAACTGATTTCCTGTGATATGACTTTATTGAAGATGTTTTTCCTTAGTTTTAGTTCAATCGAGATGATTTACTTCGTGCTCTATGATTTCAAGATGATGCAAATTGCTTTGGTCAATTATGTAACTTAGTAAATTTAGGAACTTAGTCATTTAAATATTTCGCATTCTCTTTAGTTGTTAACTTGTGTGTATTTCAAAGATCTTATTAAGTTAGGCATTTTCAAACCCGAGACCCTAGTCTTCAAGGTAAGATAACACTTCAAGATAGTAGTAATATCTTGAGAACCATCTCAAGGTAACAACAATCCTTCTATAATCATTTTAAGTAACTTGAATAGGTAATTAACAAACCAAGATTAATCTAAAATTGGTTTTAGTTCAAACACATATCAAAAGCATTTGAGCATTAGGAAACCCTAATTATAAGGCTAGCACATTCATTCTATTCCAACAATTCAAAAAGAAATGAAAAAAGTGGATTTAATTCAAACTATCTTGATTTACCGTTTATACTTGTATGCAAGGTTGATTTTTCCAAAATGGGGTTATAGTTAACTTTAGCGTCCGTTTGGTTAGGAAAATGGAAAAGTAAGAGAATAGACGATTGGGAAGGGATAGAAAAATGGGAGGATAAAAGATATTTTAGTTTCCCTTCTTTGTGTTTGGTTGGCGGTGAAAAAGTGGAGGAATGGAAAAAAATGAGTGTATAAATTTACTCATATGCCTTTGTTAAAAAATAATGCCCAATTAAAAAAAAAATGGCAAAAAACCAAAAAAGGGCAATCGCCCAAATTTATTAAAAAAGAAAAGATCATGCACACAAAAAAAAAAAAAAAAAAAAATTCAAGTCTAGTTAAACCCCAAAAAAGAAAAAGAAAAATAAAAGAAAAGAAGAAAAGAAGAAGAGCAAAAAAAAAAAAAAAAAAAAAAAAGCAATATCACGCCCAGGAAAGCAATTAAAAAAAAAAGAGCAACCAATAAAAATAAATTTGGAGAAATATAATTTTGGTAGGGCAGGGGAGAAAACACACAAGCCTCACCAATTTTCATCCTCTACTTCTTTTCAACAAAATACCCATAAAATCAATTTTTTCTCAACTTTTCTATCCCCTATTTTCTATCCGCCTTATTTCACCCCAACCAAATGGACCCTTTGAATCAAACTCCTACCTTTACATGAAGTACCTCTTTTCTATGAATATTTATCTTAAATTTCCCCTTCAATCTCCAAAAATCTGGTCAGAGTGAGGACTTATTGCTAATTGATTAATGTTGAAAAAAAAGGTTTGACTAATGATCCTAGGAAGCTAGAGTTTCATGTTTGATGTGGGAAGATGGTTGAGCATTATTTCAAGGTGTTTCTAGTGTTTTTGGAGCACAAAATTTTGTGGCTTTTGAGAGGAGAGAGAGGTTGTAATTGATAGAATAGATCAACAGTCAGCTAATATCTCTTGTCAAAAGCTCTTTGCAAGTGTGCATAGTCTACTTTGGAACTGAGAATCATTTTTTTTTATTTTTTTATTTTTTATTTTTTAGCGGGATTGCCAATAAGATATTGGAAGATGTATTTACTTGAAACTTGAGGGACCAAAGACGTCCACTTAGCAAACTTCAAAGAATAAGAGCAAGACTTATGTACAGTACTTAGGTGTTATTCCTTATGTTCTCATTTAAAAATTCTGTCATGTGGATTTTTTCTCATAAGAAGGAAGTGTATTTTTTAGTTAAGTTGTCATATGACAGAATCTTAAGAAGGGAACTTAAGGAACAGCACCTAAAATATTGTACCTAATTTTTGTCCAAAGAATAATTAGTTTATTTTGGCCTACATTTAAATTGTTGTAAATGATGTTTTATCAATTTTAAAAAATAATAAAGACGAATTTTGTTGTTGTAAATGATGCTCTTTATCATTAGATCAAGACACTAAGAGTATGTTTGGTAACTTTTTTTTTCCCTTATTTTCTATTTTCAAAAATAATTTTCTATTTTTGAGACTAAAAAACTTATTTGGCAACCCAAAATGGACAGAAAACAAAAAATGTTCTCAAAACTCAATTTGTGAAGAAAACTAAAAACATGCAAAATACTGTTTTCAGTTTGTAATTTTCAAAAATTAATGAAAATACGTATTTAATTTAAGGCGAAAACCAAATTTTCATCCCTACATTTTTAAGCGATTCCCACTTTGGTCCCTAGATTTTATTTTTACCACTTTTAGTTTCTATTTAGAAAAATGCCATTCATTTTAGTCCTTTTTGTCATTGCCCTAATGGCAAAGTCCTAGGTGGCAGACGGAACTATTAAAATTATAATAAAAAATTTTATTTTGTCATTAAAAAATGCCACGTCAGCATCTAAATTAAAAAAATTAATTAATTAATTTTAAATTAATTTATTAATTTTAACTAAATAAAAAAATTAAAAACAGAATTAAAAACCAAAAATCACATGAATTGAGATCTAAATGTGTCTTAAACAAGAACAAAAAGAACACAAATCCAAATCTAAGAACATAAACCCAGAAATAAAATATAAAAAAACACACACACACTTAGATCTGAAATGCAGAGGCACCAAATCCATGAATAAGAACAATGCGAAACCCTTCTCCTTGCACCACATAATGTAAAGCCCACAAAGTTTTCACAACCAAAAGATATCAGAAATATGAATAGGATCGAAAAACAAAAAATGGGTATGCAACAAAACAACCATTCTGACAAAGAAGTCTCAGAGACAATAAATCAAACACCTAAATCGCATAACCAAAAAAAAAAAAACACAAAACACACAACACATAACACAATCTCACAGATCAAAACCCAGAAACAAAAAACAAATAAAAAGCACGTAGAAAAGTGATGTGGAGTGAAGGGTATACCTCTCTAGTCTTAGTGAAATAGTTGTAGAGATAATTCTCGTCCATCCAGTACTGGAGGTCTCCGATTCGGAGAGTGTGGACCTCGTCGGAGCTAATGGACTGGGCTTGGGCTTGAGTCTCGTGGTGGAAGTGGTGTTGTGCCGGTGCCTGAGGGGCCCACATTTGAGGTGGGGCTTGAACTGCCGCACCAAGCTGGGCTTGTGGTGACATCATCATGTAGGGTTGTTATGGGTCTTGTGGTTGTTGGGTTTTTTGTTGTTGTGAGAATACACTTAAATTTGGGTTTGTGTTCTTGTTTTTCTTGTTCAAGACACACTTAGATTTCAATTAATGTGATTTTTGGTTTTTAATTTTTTTATTTAGTTAAAATTAATAAATTAATTTTGAGGATAATTACACATAACCCACCTGTGGTTCAGGTGAAAATCACTTTGCCTACTCGTGGTTTGAAAAGTGTCACTTAACCCACCTGAGGTATGTTTCCATCAATCTCCGTAACCCACCTTGGTCTCTGCCATTACAAAAACACCTTTTAACCCCAAAACTTAAAAACTTTTTGAGAGAGAGACTTGAGATGCGATCTGCTTGTTCTTCATGGTTTGGAGCGTTTGGAGGGGGAGAAAATACTTGTTTTGCATCATCGAAGCTAGGCAAGGTATGTGTAACTATTGTTCATCTGCATTTGGGTTCTTGATGTCATTTTTTTATCACGACCCACCCACGTAGTTAGGTTTTGCTGTTCATCTGCACATTTAAAATTTTTTTTGTATGTTAAATGTGCATTTTGCTATTTATATGTAGAATCGCTTAGGATGTAGCTAATGTACTGCTTTGGTTGTTTATATAATGGGTATATCTAAAAAAATCAAGTTTATTTGTCAATGATTACATACATTGATAGAGATTGACCCTGACAAGTTGAGTTTCTTTGAAATTTGAGATTTATGCCATCTAGTTGGTGCTCCTAAAGAACACAGTAAATATAGGTATTTACTTCCTGAAGGTGGTTTACACCATGATTTAAGAGCCATAGAAATAGATGTAGATGTGGTAAACATAACTACCCTTTATAGGGCATGGGCAGCTGAAAAAATCATAATCTATACTGACATAGATGTGAAGCCACTGGTAGTTGAGTATCTTGATGGAGGGGGAATGGCAGATGGTGGTGTAGGTGGTGATGGAGGGGGAGTGGCAGATGGTGTAGGTGGTGATATAGGTGGTATAATTGGTGATGCAGTAAGGGATGAAATAGATTTGGAGAGTGATTTATGATGAAGATGATTAAGATGATGAGAATGATGAAGAAGATGTTGAGGATGTTAAGGATGGTGCAAGAGATGAAGAACAGGATGTTGAGGTTAGTGCAAGGGTTGAAGAACATAATGTTGAAAGAGATGATGATGATTGGCTAAATGAAAGCCTAGAGGGGGATGACTTTGGTGATGACATATTTGCTGCTCAAAACTCAGCTTTACAAGGTTTTGCTCAAAACTTAGCTCCACAACCATGTGCTCAAAACTTAACTCCACAAGGTTCTGCTCCTAATACAGCCCCAGAATCAAGCAACGCACCCCATGTAGACCCTGATTGGGCTGAGCCAGCCCTTGAGGATGACTTGGTAAGCATGGATGGGTCTGATAATGAGCAGGTAGAGTTTAATGCTAAGATTGACATGGGAAATGTTATACTGAAGAAGGAGATGAAGTTTCCTAATGCAAAGGTGTTCAGAGTTGCTTTAGGGGAATATGCAATCAAAAAACCTATTGACATCAAATTTAAGCTTAATGAGAGGACTAAGATATCAGTTCACTGCAAGAATGGGTGTGGGTGGAGATTTTATGCCTCTCAAATAAGTGGAGAGCTAACATTTTAGATTAAGACCTTGACTGATGACTGTACTTGCCCGAGTCTTTAAAAACAGCCAAGCAACATTAGCTTATGTTGCTAAGAGGTTCATTGAGGATTTTAGCAAAAATCCAAATTGGGAGGTGAGTGGTGTATACAACCATGTGTTGCAAAATTTATCTGTTGACCTAAGTGTAAACCAAGTGTATAGGTCAAAGAGAAAAGCAAAAGATTTGATCAATGGAGATGAGCAACTGCAATATGGTGTCCTTAGGGACTATGCACAAATAATAAGCACTGTAAACAAGGGGAGTAGGGTTATACTGCAGACAAAAATGGCTAATGAGACTTCTCAGCCAAAATTTAAGAGGATGTATGTTAGATTCAATGCTCAGAAGGTAGAATTTTTAGGTGGATGCAGGTCATTTATAGGTTTAGATGGTTGTCAAATAAAGCACAAATTTGGTGGGCAAATCTTATTTGCCATTGCCAAGGATGCAAATGACAACATTTTTCCAGTAGCCATGGTTGTTGTGGAACAAGAAACCAAGGAGTCTTGATATGGTTTTTGGAAATTTTTGCTGATGATATAGGGAGGCCAGAAGAGCTTCGGTTGGTCTTCATTTCTGATGGGCAAAAGGTATGCAAGTTTTGTTTTGTTTAGTTACACTTGAATAGTTTACTTTGTTTGCTGAACTAACCTATTTTGTTTGTTTGTTTGGTTATTTGCAGAGGCTTATACCTGCAATAAAGTCATTATTTCCTACCGTGGAGTATAGATACTATGTGAAACACATCTACAACAATTTTAAAGTTGATCACAAGGGATTGGAGCTGAAGGTTGCATTGTGGAGGTGTGCTGCTGCCACAATAGTAAGGGAGTTTGAGAGATGCATGCAGTACATAAGGGATTTTGATGAAAAGGCATATGAGTATCTTGCAAACATTACACCTACACAGTGGACAAGGTCACACTTCACTCCAAGGGCCTTAACAAATTGTTTGGTAAATAACTTGAGTGAGTCTTTTAATGCAATGGTATTGAAGTCTAGGGACAAGCCTATCTTGGCAATGTTGGAGTGGATTAGGGTTAGACTTATGACTAGGCTTTACACAAAAAGGGTAGGGATACAGAAGTATGCTGGAAAGTTGTGTCCAAGCATACAAGATAGGTTGGAGAAATTGAAGGTTGAAAGTAAGCCATTTAGTGCTACCCCAGCTGGTAGTTTCCTTTATGAGGTAGGCAGTCAGTATGAGAGGCATGTAGTTGATCTTGTTAAGAAGACACGTAGTTGTAGGTCTTGGGATTTAAATGGCATTTCATGTAAACATGCCATAACAGCTAGCTGGCAGTTTCCTTTATGAGGTAGGTAGTCAGTATGAGAGGCATGTAGTTGATCTTGTCAAGAAGACACATAGCTGTAGGTCTTGGGATTTAAATGATATTCCATGTAAACATGCCATAACAGCCATTTATACAAACATTGAGACACCAAAAGACTACACCCACCCATGCTACTTCAAAGAAACTTACATGGAGATATATAAGGAGGTACTTCCTCCCATGCCTGGCTAGTTAAAATGGGTTGAGACTGGACAACCTACTCCCCTAGCACCTCACATATACAAACCACCAAGCAGGATACCCAAGCAAAGAAAGAGGGCTTCTAATAAGTCTAAGAACCCTTACAAAGCAAGTAGGCTGAACAGACCTGTAAGGTGTGGGAAATGCAAAAAGGAAAGGCATAACTCAAGAGGCTGCAAGGCTGGCATCACTAAGGAAACACCATAGCAAAGGTGACAAAGGCTTGAAAGAGAAAAAGCTGTAAGTAATTGGGATTTAAATGGAAAAAAAAAATTTTATTTTTAAACTTACAAAGGTATTTATGTATTGAAACTGGGTTTTGTTGCAGGCAAGGGGAGGGGTGCCTGCACCTAGTACCAAATCTACACCTTAGCCTACACCCTAGCCACCATCCCAGCAGCCTACCCAGCCCTACAACATGATGTTTGCCACTCAGCCTTCATCCTCACAGCAAGGAAATCAAGTTAGGCCATCTCATAGGAGAGCAGGATGGTTCTCTTCCTCACAGCCAGAGTTTCACACACCTAGGGAGACCTAGGATACCCTACCAAGTTCTTCACAAGTACATAGGAGCATTGGTGGATCTATTTTTTAACAAGCTGGGATATTTTTTAACAAGTGGATCTATTTTTTATTTTGTAGCCTTCACATGCAAATAGGAGCACTGGTGGTGTGAGGACTAGAGGACAGCTTGCTGCACAAAGGCCACCAAAAATGAATTTAGTAGGTGGAAAGAGGAAAGAGTAAAGAGTAAAGGCAAGAAATGAATGAAGCTAGTAGGTACGCATGCCAACATTGGGAGTAAAGCTAGTGAGAACATGTGGGCCTTTTTGTTTTTTTTGTGAAGACCATTATTGGCTTTTTGTAATTATCAATTAGTGTAAAAAACAATCACCTTTTTTTGAACAATTATATGTGTGTGTATATATATATATGTGTGTGTGTATGTAGCTGGCCTTGGAATGTGCTTTTTTGTAATTTACTAGAAGTTAAGGTACAATACACTCCAAGTTGTTATATGGAAGTTGTGGTATTACAGTTTGTATGGAATAATATTTGTCCAAACTAGATTATATAGAAGTTCATTTATTGCTACTACAGATTGTGTCCAAGTAGATTTTTCCAATATAGATTGTATGGAAGTTGTTATTGTGGAATGGTTGTTATGGTATGCGCAAGTAACTGTATGTAACATTATTTGTCCAAACCAGATTATATGGAATTTTATTTATTGCTACTACAGATTGTGTCCAAGTAAAATTTTCCAATATAGTGTATGGAAGTTGTTATTATGAAATGGTTGTTATGGTATACACAGGTCATTAATAATTGACAAATACTTCTTTCATTGAATGATTGCTATGGTATGCACAAAATACTCAATAATTGACCAAATCTTCATTCATTGACACATCAAAACATTACATCAATAGGCTAGTACTATTACAATGCAAATTCATTAACACCATTGCCATAACTATCTCTACTAACCAATTAACTACTTCAGGGAAACAATCTAGGTCTCTTCACTCTAAAGAACTCAATTGAGTCGAAACACAACAACATAACAATAACAAAAAAGATGCATGACAAAATGCATGCAAAATTCCACATTCTCTGCTTCTCTTCAGCAAACATGGCCTTTTCCTTAGCTTTTACACATACAGCTCGAGCCTTTCTCTCCCTTTCCTTGACTTTGGCTTTCTCTTCAAGAGCCTTTTCTACCATTTGCCTAGCTTCTTCTGCCGTTTCCAGAGCTGTCCTTTCCCTCTCATTAGCAAGTTGGAGAGCACTTTGAAGCTTAGACATCTTCTTTAGAGCCAAAGGTGCGGTTTCATTCCCATGAGGACAGATTGGGTTATCAACCCAAACAAAGAAATGACACTTAGGACCAACCTTATAATGGTTACAACCCAAGAACCTCCTTCCAAAATTAAACAAACTCAAACTTGTTCTCAAAACACAACTCTGCTCATTGCACATATGCCCACATGAACCCGAGAAATTACCACTTGATGAAGACATATCAACAAAACACGATTCTTGGGAAGTACAAATTTAGACTTTCACATAGTAAGTTCGCACTTGAACAAAATTTGAAACCCTAAATCGAGAACAGACACAAATATGTGGGTGGGTCACGATGAACAGCAGTCACACATACCTTTCCTAGCTTTGATAATGCAAAACAAGTGTTTTCTCCCCCTCCAGACGCTCCAAACCCTGAAGAACAAGCAGATCGCACCTCAGGTCTCTCTCTCAAAAAGTTTTTGAGTTTTTGGTGTTTTGATTTGCGTTATGTTTTGTTTTGGAGTTAAAAGGTGTTTTTGTAACGGCAGAGACCGAGGCAGGTTACGGAGATTGACGGAAACATACCTTAAGTGGGTTAAGTGACACTTTTCAAACCACGGGTAGGTAAAGTGATTTTCGCCCAAACCACAGGTAAGTTATGTGTAATTATCCCTTAATTTATTTGATTTAGATATTGACGTGACATTTTTTAATGTTAAAATAAAATTTTTTTATTATTATTTTAATAGTTTCATTTGCCACCTAGGACTTTGTTGTTAGGGCACTGACAAAAAGGACTAAAATGGATGGCGTTTTTCTAAATAGGGACTAAAAGAGGTAAAAATAAAATCTACAGACCAAAGTGGGAATCGCTTGAAAATGTAGGGACGAAAATGTTATTTTTGCCTTAATTTAATGAATATGTCTCATTTAATGAGTTACCATTAAAGTTCAAATCTTTGTAACAATATATTTTAGTATTTTCTATTTTTTTCTTCAAAAAACTTATTTTATTTTATTTTATTTTTAATTTTAACTAACCAAACATGTTTTTGATTTCAAAAATACAATATATATATATTTTTTAATTTATATTCCCAAAAACAAGTTTTTGAAAATAGAAAACAAAAACTGTTACTAAATATAACTTAAACGGTTTTTGGTGTAGGTGGAAATCGAATCCCAAATAACAAGAAAACACATATAACTATAACGAATTCCCGAGTGCAAATCAATTATTAGTGAGCAGTATATTTAATTTTTTCAAAAGCTAGCATGTATTGCAACTCATAATTAAATACTTTAAATATTTATTATTTCTTAATTTGTGCCTTAAGACAATCTCCTAAATTGTTCTACCTCCATCCCATATGGTTGGTCATGTCTAAAAAATCCATTTTTTAAAGGAATATTATTTATTGCAATGTCTTTCAAATAAAGAAATGTACAAAACAAATCTTCAACATTAACCATTATAATTTAAACTCTAGTAAAAGAGGGGTATTGACTTATATACATGTGTATGTATGTAATGTGAGTGACAAAATGTCAAAGGCTATTCTTAAATCGAAAGTTGTGGTTATTTTTGGACAAAAATTAAAGAAAAGGAATTTTTGGAAATGAAAAAATAAATAAGAGCTGTCCCTTTTTTTTCTTTTTCTTTTTTCTTTTTTTGAGAATAAGAGTTGTCTCCTTAGGAGGTAACTTTATTTTTGTTTATTTTTTTGTTTTTGTTTTTGTTTTTGTTTTTGCTTTTTTGTTTTGTTTTGTTTTGTTTTTTTGTTTTTTTTTTTAAATACAAGATAAAAATTCTACTCTATCCTAATTTAAGTGTATACATAGTTGTCAAATCATGAATTGATTTTTTACCATTCTGTATTATGTATCGTATTGAATCATGTATCATAAAATACACAAACACCTAATAAAATTATAAAATAATTACAGATATACATATATAAAAAGTATATTCATTAGAAATTCGAAATATATTCAACTAATGACCAATTTAATCATTAATTTTGTAATAAAATTTAACAAAGCTAACTAAATAAATCAAATTAACTTATGTTTATTACATGCACATTCAAATTGATTAAACTCAGAAGTAATACATGATATATAAATCAAAATAATAATATATTTTCATCATCTTGGCTAATCAACTCTATCTAAGTCAATGTTATCATCATGTTCAGCATCTTGCAAAATTATTTTTTCATAGACATTTTCTTCATTATTATCTACATTTTTTTTATTCTAATAATTTTTCTTTATATTTTTTCTTGGCATTCTAGCTTTTTAGACTCAAAATAATAATAACAAAACAAAAGATAATTATATTTTCATTTAATACATTTTAATAGCATAGAAAATAAATATGCACATATGAAAGTGAGTGTTATGAGTATAGTCTAAATTTTGTAGGAGAAAGAGAAGGGAGGAAAAAAAACTCATGAACTTACTATTTTATTAGACTCAATTAAGTTTCCCAATAATTTTGTGTTAAAAAAGTCTAACAACTTGTTTAAATCAAATAAAACCACAAATTTTAACCAAAAAACTTATTTTTAACTCACATGTGTATGTATCGTACGATACGTATGATTCACTAATACAATACGATTCATATGATATGCACCAATGTATCGGACGATTTATGAGCACTAACGATATGCCTTTACGATACAAAACTTTTTGTAAATGATACAATACGTATCATACGATACGTATCACGTATCGTACGATACTGATAACTATCACTGATACGATACGATTCATACGATATGTACTTATGTATCAAACGATTCATGAGCACTAACGATATGCCTTTACGATACGAAACTTTTTGTACACGATACAATATGTATCATACGATACGAATCGCATATCGTACGATATTGATAACTATGAGTGTATATGTGTGTGAACCTTTCTCCTGAAGATTTGAATCCTAATCCTTACCACCCATCTTTTACAAGCACTTATACTCATAAAATGATCGTTGCACTAAGAGTATGCTGTGGTTATTTTTGCTTTTGATTCTTTTTGTTTACTCGTGTTGTGCAGTGTACGCAACTATATATATGGTATATATATACATAGATATTACTAAAAAATGCAAAAACTTATCTCTCTCTCTCTCTTCATAAATTTGGGATATTTGTCTTTCTCTCTCTCCTTAAAGACTCGTTTTATGGGTGAAAAAGACTAGTAAGACTCGACTCATCTGCTTCTATATTTTCCTTCCATGACATCCATTCTCTCTCTCTCTCTCTCTCTCTCTGTTTGAAGCAACTACAGGACGCTTGAAGTGAAATTTAGTCCATTTAAAAGGCATTTTTACAAGGCTAATTAAGGTAAGATATTCATTCCCTTGTGCATAAAAATAGTTACATAATATCTATCTTCTCTGGGTTTACACTATTGTTGCATTTCTCATTCTCTGAAGTGAACTTTCGAACTCACTTCATTGCTGCTAAACCCAAAAAGGAAAAAACATCACTGCTCCTGGTAGCAGCTCCTGCTCGTGCAATTACTTTGGGTTTGTGAGATGTAAAAGTTAGGTAAAAAAAAAAAAAAAAAAATGAAGCTTAAAATTCAATGACTGAGATTAAGAGTGAATTTTCAATTTTCAATCTCAAGTATTGGTTCACTATTGCATGGTGCAACCAGATCCGGATCATTGAGATCCTAATGTAGAGCTTTTTTAGATTTCAGGGTAGGCTTAGTTGGGTGGATTTTAGGGAGAATGAAAAAAAAAAGAAAAAAAAAAAAGAAAAAAGAAAAAAGGGGATAGAAAACATTTTTTATTAGGGGTTTGGTTAGAGAGGGGAGAATTTTTTTTTTTTTTTTTTTGGGTTTAGGTGTTTTCGCATTTAAATTTATTACTGAAATTACTTTTTTACCTACAAATAATAAACAATAGGGTAGTAATAACCTATCACTTAAAATTTGTTGTGAAAATGTTGTGAACATAACATTCTGTCAAAGAATTTTGAACCAAGTTGGATTCAAATTATGAATTCTTGTTAGTTTAACTGATAAAGTCTCTGATGGTTATATCTGGGATTCAATTTCCACTTATACCAAAAACCAATTGTTGTCTTAATCTGATAATAAAGAGCTATTCTAAACAAACACTATAGGTTAAAACTCTCTTAAAAAAAAAAAGTTGGATCTTAGTTGATTCCTAGAGGTCATTATTTCCATAATAATATCCAAACTTTATCCTTTTGTTTTCTTTTGTTCGTACTATGTATCTGGTGCTTTGTTAGAAGCAACTAAAATTGTATTTTCTTTTTCTCTAAATATTTCTATTTTTCCCCTCCAAAAGTTTTGCACAAATCACGCGTGTTCCTTTTTCGTAAAATGGGAATAAATGAGTTTTTTTTTTTTTTTTTAATTTTAATTATGTAAACACTACGACAACTATAAATATAATTACTAATTACTATTGCTTTACGGGATACCGAATGTTGGAAAAGAAAAGATCATCAAATTAGAATTGTCACTGTCATCACGAACTTCATTATAAGAGGAAAAGTTATGGTAATTCAGAAGGCGGGGTCGAGGTGATGAGTGTTGACTGTTAGGATTTTATTTATTTATTTATTTATTATTATTATTATTATTATTATTATTATTTTGTGGAGAAGAGGTGTTGATAGGAGCTTGATGTACGGTTTGGCCGACAAATTAAATCTCCACACGTTTTCTAGTTAATTGGGTGGTTGGTGGGCGCAAGTGGGGCGTTGGGGGAATCATTTATGGGTTTTGTGCGTCAGGTATAGCATCATATATATATATATATATATATATATGAAATTCGTACAATTTTTCACATCAATACAATATTTAAATAAAATTATCATTTTATTTAAATAAAATTATTTTTGTTTAGTCTAAACTTAACAATGAATGAAACTCTATCACTTTAACAAGTCTAACTTAAACTCAAACTTATCATTATCATTTTTTAAACAAAATTATTTTTGTTTAATCTAAACTTAATAAGGAGTGAAACTCTATCTCTATTAGTCCAACTTAAGCTCAAACTCAAATGCATTTTATTTAAATAAAATTATTTTTGTTTAGTCTAAACTTAACAATGAGTAAAACTCTATCTCTCTAACAAGTCTAACTTAAACTCAAACTCATCATTATCATTTTTTTAAGCAAAATTATTTTTGTTTAATCCAAACTTAATAAGGGGTTAAACTTTATTTCTTTAACAAGTTTAACTTAAACTCAAACTCAGATGTTAATAATTTATTTTCAAATTTACGAGATTAATCATGAATACTATAAAAGTAATGCAAACATTTTTTTTTTAAAGCCAAGTAGAGGTACGAGCTTTTCTTATATTATTTTCTTCTCCTCTATTTTGTTTATATATATATATATATATATATATATATATATATATATATATATATATTATGGTTTTTTATGTATATTTTAAAAAGTAATTTTCGTAAATGAACCACCAAATTCTTTTTATTCATTTTTTACAAGATAAAAAGCTTGTAATAATTGAAATTATTCTTTTGAATGTAACCCATCTTTCTCTTATATTTATCTATTGTTTAGTCATATAATTTTGTTTTTTTAATAATTTCTAAGTAGTGAATCATCTGATTTTTTAATATTTTTTGGACTTTCAAAAGTTTTAATTTCTGAATCTAAATTTTTGATTTTTTTTTTTTTTTTTGCAGTATCTGAAATTATCTGACAAATTTTTTGTAAGCCATTGCATGTTCAAGTAATGGCTTATTCATCAAATTGTAACACAAATTAAAGTCATATAAGAGCAAATCATGCAATGGTATAGTTTCTTAATCAATTTAAGATTTTATAAAACTATTTTAATCTACCTCCCAAATAGGTAGTTCCCACGACTAGTTTATCTAATTATTCTGCAAGAGCATTTTTATGTGCAAAATTTTTTGTCTATTTTAGCATAATAAGTTAGGGCATGTTTGGTATACTGTAATAAGCTGTGTAATGTAATAGTTATTCCGATGGTTTAACTATTCTTTAGTTTGATTATACTTTTATTACAAGAAATAATCATTCCTTATGAATAGCTATTCTTCAAAATGAGGAATAATTATTCTTCTTTAAAATGATTGTATTAACTATTTTTTAGTAAGTGTAATAATTTTAAAACTTAATATAATTCTAAATGAACAAACTTTCCATATAAATTTAACAATTATAAAATTAAAAATTCATAAAAAACAACATATATCTCTCTCTTAAATTTAAAAAATAACAATTTTTAAGAAAATATAATTGTATGAGCAAGATATTATCCCAAAATAAATCTTAAGTTTTATTATATTGTTCTAACTCACAATCAAATTTATGAATAAGTTTAGTTATTATATTATAACACATTTCATTTTTAGTAATAAAGATTACAATTCATGCTGTAATCTCCGTTCAGTGTACCAAACATACTAAAAAAGTTATTATGCTAATAATGAAAGCTTTGTGAAACATAATGAAAGTTTTCCATTCATGTTTTTTTTTTTTTTTTTGGTTGCCAATTACCACCTAGATTTGAAGAATACAAATTCTAACATAAATTCAATTAATGATTTTATCATCATCGAATAGCTATTGGTGTGGACATGGAAGGAAATATCAACCTGCAGCTTCTTGGAGAAGTAAGTGTTGCTGATCAAGTCTCATTCAAGGACAAGTTGTGGAGTGAGACGAAGAAGCTGTGGATCCTGGCCACTCCTGCTATGTGCACCAGAGTCTCTACGTATGGGCTTTATGTCATCACTCAGGCCTTCGTTGGGCACATTGGCTCCACGGAATTAGCGGCCTACTCTTTCGTATATACTGTCTTTCTGAGGTTCGCAAATGGTATACTGGTATGTCTTTACTATTACTGGTGCCTTTTTATTTTGATTGTAAAAAAAAAAAAAATCCCACGTTGAAACATGCACCTCTTGCATCAAGAATTAAGATGTAGACCCGGTAACTAAGAAAGAGTATATAAAAATATATGCCCAGCGGCCAAATCAAGATTTTAATTCATTGGGACAAGATTAAAAGCTAAGTTTTGAAAGAAAAATTAGTTCTTGAATATTAATTAATTATAATTAATAAAAAATTTGGAAAAAAAATGGCTTTAGAGAATTGAATTATGCTCACCTCAGCCAAATCAAGGGTTTGGAAATTATTTGTAGCTATAGAAATTATGTTTACTACAAATTAGAGTTAACAAGGAAAAAATACGCAAAATACATTCTCATGGCTGTTGGAATGTTAAAAAAATTATCACTTTGAATTTGTATCTTGAGTTTGTATTTTTCAATTGTTGATTTGTTGTACATCTTATCATGTACTTATGATAAGATGGTGATGAGGGATTATATATGATAAATTATGTCTTTGATCTAACTTGGTATAAGAGGATTCAGAGCCTATTTATTCATCATGGAATCCACCAATTCTTCTATCCGTTATTAATTCTGTTGATTCATTTGTTAGTGTCGTTACCTATTCCTCACCAACTACTCTCACAAATGTCTGCTTTCACATTCTCAAACTCACCAACACTAACTATATTTATCGGAAAACTCAACTTATCCCTTATCTTCGTGGCCAAAATCTTCTTGGCTTCATTTGATGGCTCAAATCAATGTTTACCTCCTACCAACACAATTAATATGAACAAATACCCAATCTGGCTCATAAAACTTGGACTCTTCATGATCAACTTCTTAAGAGTCTGATCATTGCCTCCTTATTTGAAGAAATCATGCCTCTGGTTGTTGATCTCAAAACATCTCATGAGATATGGACCAATTAATAGTCCTCTTTTGTATCGTACTATTAAAAAACTATGATCCTTCAAATCCACATCCAACTCCAAAGCCCCAAGGAAGGTGATCTCTTTGTGACTCAGTACTTACACAAAGCCAAAGCCTTGTCGGATGAATTAATGACAGTTAGTCATCCTTTTATCTCTCCAAGAATTCAACATTTAATGTATTCAAATGCCTCAACTCAAAATTTAGTGACCTTATCACAAAACTTTCTACTCATCCTGCATCGATTACTTTTCCTGAGTTGCACAATCTATTCCCAAGTCATATATTCATCAATTCTAATGCATTTTCTTCCATCAATATATCATCACTTGATGTGACTCCTCAGGCAAACTTTGTACAACATGGTGCAGCCCATAATGGCCTTGGATGTGGCTGTAATTCTCGTTGATAAGTTCGTGGATAAAATAGTGGCTCTCTCGATCTTTTGATTACCGCAACACTAAATACCACAAATGGTGATTTACGTCAACTATGCCAAATTTGCAATTGTATTAACCATACTGCAACTACCTACTACCAATTCTAATTCTATACCCATACCATGCCTACATTCGCCAATTTTGTTAATTATGCTCCTCCAACTCTAAGCGTTTGATTGGTTTTCTAATATCATCACCACTCATCATGTAAGCCAAAACTTAAGTACGTAGTTCAACAAATCATGGAAAATATCACGTCCTTGATCAACTATGTGTTGGTGTTAGAGGTAGTCGGTTTGTGTGTGTAGGCCCAAGAGGCCCAATTCCATTGTAAGCCCATGTATGAAATATGCCTAACCCTAACTCTCTCTCCCTATATAAACCCTACTTAGGGTTCATTGTATCTAAGTGAATTGATATTATTGTAAATATGTAGCCGTCAAGGCTTTCTCTCTGTGGACGTAGGCTTTTTACATAAACCTTGTATTCTCTCTCTTCTTTATACTCTCTCTGCACTTCAATAAATTTAACATCTCTAACAGTTGGTAATGGTAAAGACTTTCGTATTCCTCACATTGGCCCTACTTCTATTTGTTTTCCTTTCTCTTCTTTCTGGTTATTTAATGTTACCCATGTTCCCTACATGAAAATTTTACTTTATGTATATCAGTTTAGTAAAGATTCTTTGAATTTCATCCCTCATATTTTCTTATCAAGGATCAGGTCAACAAGATAGTGTTGCTCTAAGGGGAGAATGACTCTGGCCCTACAAACTTCCTAACTTCTCAGTTGCACCTTCCACCCTTGTGCTCATCTTTCTAAACGTGTGGTCGTCTCTGCATGATGGCATTGCAGGCATGGGTATCCTCATCATCATGTTGGTCATCAAGTTATTTTCTCCAATACGTTTTTATGTTTTGGCAATAAAATGTCCTCTTTCTGGACCAATTCAAATTCCAAATTTGATAACTCCTCTCTTTCAAATTCTAAATGGAATCCATACCCTATAAATTGTCTCCTACACCGCACTATATTCTCCCCATTCTTGGCTTCAACTCTCTTCACCGAGCTTGTCCTCACTTCTTAGGACTTGCCACTTAATCTAATCCACATCTAACAGTTCCTAATTTTTCACCCCTTTCTCTACCTGAACTCTCTAAGTCTCCCACCAACTCTACTCCACATCTCATGACTTTACTCTCCTCTCAACTCTCCTCTCAACTCTCGACACCTAAAAATTTCATTATCCCCTTTTCCCTCTTCCCTTCAAAATTCAAAAGGAATTAATTATTTTATTTATTTTTTTATTTTTTGTGATGGGTAAAAGAATTAATTTGATTGTTGATTTAACTAGCTCTCTTGCCCAACTCATTCCCCTTCCCTATCTTTAATTCACAACGTATTCACCATTAACAGATACAAACCTTGTCTTGTTACCAATGACTTTCATCTGATCAAATCGACCTTGTGTATTTAGATGACATTTTGGTTACTAGCAACAAGCTAATGTATTCGACCTCTCATTTCAAATTTGAGTTCATAATTTTGTTCAAAGGGCCTTGTATCACTTCTTTCTTAGCCTTTTGAGGCTTCCTCCAAGTTCACCGAAATTCATTTATCTAAACAATGATACATCTTTGATCTACTTGTAATCAAATGAACTGCACTCCTTTGAATATGTACGGAGTCCATTGATGAAACCACAAGGAAGGGGATGCTAAAGGCAAGGCTAGTGACTGGAGTAAAGTTGTAACAAGGAAACATACTCGAAGGTGTTGGTATTGCCAAAGCTAATTTCAGTATCTAGCAAACTTTTTGTTGGGTTATAGATTGACCCTAGTTAAATTAACTAATTACCCAAGTTGATTAATTAAATCAAATTACATGAAAATCTAATTAAGGCATAATTAAATTACAAGCTAAACTAAGTGCAGCGGAAAATAAGTTTGACATGACGATTTGATCACGATGGGGAAAAGGAAAACCCTTGCAAGAAAAACCCCACTAAATGAATTTTAGGTCATAACTCCCAAAGAATACACTAACAAGAATAGAGGTCACAAGTACAAGGGATCTTATCTTATTTTGAAGTACCTACCTACATTAGAACCTATTGATCTATAGGGAAGCGCAACTCCAATCCCTAGTTGGACTACTTCTAGTAGAAGACTTCTTCTTTGCACGAATCTCCTATGCAAATCTAACACCACAACAACCGCTTGATTGTTGAAACTTTTGCAATGTTCTTCAAATCACGATGTGATAAACCAATGGTATATTGGTACAAAACCCTAAGTGCACAAAATGTCGTAGCAACTCCTGGAATGCGTGTGTCTCTCTGTGTGTATGATAAAGACTAGAAAATATACTTTTTATATGTTTTGCAACCTTAGTGCACAAATTCCAAGATAGGCCAAGTCATTATAGGCTAAAATAGAAATTATTGTTCAGGCTTCTCGTAGCTCAATAAATCAAAAAGTGTCGAGCTAGGTATTGAGATTCATTTATTCTCTGATAAATCGGCATGTATTGAAGTCCTATTTCTCAGCTTTTCTTAAGCAGCATTGTGTGCTCAATTTGTACTACCTATTAACAACTTCTTGTTATTCTTGAATACACTTATAACTAGGGCTGTCCATCAACCTATGAGGCTTGATCCACCAGTCCGACCTGAATGACCACGGGTGAATCCAAATGCAAAAAGGGTCAGATGCGGGTCTATTGACATCTAACCCGCATAAACTGACCCGCCCACCCAGATTTCTTAAAACGAAAAAACATGGTTTTTAATTTCTCCCATTCTACATTCCAATTTCCAATATATATATATATATATATATATATATATATATATATATATATAAATTCCCTCTCACGTTCTTTAATATCTCACACTCTCTGATCTCTCTCAAACATCCCTAACCCTAGCTGCACTTTCTTCGATCTCTCTAAAAAATCCCTAACCCTAGCCGCCGCCAAGTTGGGCCCTATTTCCGCCCCTAACCCTAACCCTAGCCTCCTTTCTGCCGCCGCTGCTAACTCAGACTTATTGTTGCTCTCACTGTCCTTGGTTGAGTCTCAATCTCCACAAACCGTCTCCTTTGATCTAATTGAAGCTCTAATCTAAGCAAGTTGATGGTGGGTTAGTAAAAAAAGTTTTTATTTTTTTTTATTTTTAAATTGCATTGATCTTGTGCTGGATGTAGTGGTGGCGTCTGTGTGTTCTTCTCAGTTTTTCATTTTAGTTTTAGTCTTATAGATCTGGGGTTTTTGTTTGGATTTGGATTTCTTTGTTCTTTAGGTTTTGATGTCTCTTTTTCGTTTGTCTCATAGATCTGGGTTTTTTGTTTGGATTTGGATTTGGATTTGTTTGTTATTTGGGTTTGATGTCTCTTTTTCGTTTGTCTCATAGATCTGGGTTTTTTGTTTGGATTTGGATTTGATTGTTGTTTGGGTTTTGATGTCTGTTGTTATGGTTGAGACCCGAAATCACCCGATGAATCTGACCTGCTCAACCAATGACTCGATTTCCGATCCGTTTGTCTCATAGGTCCGTTTTCCGATCACCCGATTCTATCAGTTCGGGTGTGGGTCAGATCCAAACCTGATCCGACCAGACCCGTGGACAACCCTACTTATAACTAAGACTCAAGATACATAAAAAGTGGGTTTTGACTTGGATATGTCAATACACAAAATTATGATTCTTACACTTTCCAAGATTGGTAGTAATTCATTTGTCAAATGTCAATCCTTTACTTCACCATCAGATTGTTGGTGTTCTAAAATATCTTTGGCCCCTACATCAAGGTTGTATATTTAGAAGTTACCACTTATTTATTAAATGGAAAGTTAAGAAAATTACAGTAACATAATTTCTTCATTTTATTGATTGAAATGAGAATTCATATTTGATTGATGATAAAAAGAAAATTATAATGCTTCAATTCCTAGGTACAATTTAAAAAATACATGGCTTTGATTTCCTAGTTGCATTTTAAAAAACGAAAATTGGTTTGATAAGACCTATTTGATGAACTAGTGACTTAAAAAATACATTGTAGTTGTTCCTCTGGGTGTGATGCCCACACCGTCATGTCATGTTATCCATTCATTGAATGTGTCATTAGGCAAAAAAAAAAAAACCAACAACATGACGCCATTCACATTTGATGCAAATGTACGATGTTTGAACACAAAATGTGAATATTTGAAATTAAAACAGAAAAATAAAAATCTAGAAAGCTTTGATCCTTATTCAACTCATATCATCAAAGACAAACATGTTTTTTGACTGAATGAATGGCAATAACAATGGTCAAACAATCAAATGGATAAGAAATACCAGTTGCATTCGGTTTACTAGCTTCCTGTTTAGGATGAATTGAGCAGAATTTTGTTGTGTTTTTGGGCTTTGAAAAGTAGAGGATTTAAAAACAAAGTCAATTGGATTACCAGCCACAGTATCACCTTTCTGAAAAGCTTCCTCTGGATCTCCAGGAAAAATTGTGTACTTTAAACTGTGAACCTCCCTCTATTTATAATGTGGGGGAGGGGGGCATTGATTAATGAGTTTGAGTGAGTCTCAGACTCCCCAAAGCTTGAATTTTAAGAATAACAAGTCAGATTTAGATGGGTTAGTGTTTGAAATTGGGGGGAAAAAATGGCAAAATACCTGAAAATTGTAGTTAATGGGCAAGTGCTAATCAACACTAACGCTAAGGATCTAAACGTCTAAGTGTTGATTAGTACCTAGACCCAGAATCCAAGAATTGATCATTACTCGTACCCCGAGTCTTAATTCAGTTATGTTCATTTTCCTTTGTGATATCTGACGTTTACCGATTATCTTTTAGTTCTAATCCAACTTTGCACCTATTTTTTAGCCATTTAAGAGTCAAAATATGTTATTGAATATTTAAGAAATTTAAATACTAATTAATTACCTTTAATTGATAATCGCAAATTTTGACTGAGGTTTCACAGAATCAATAGAACCAAAAATCAAACCCAAAATAATAATAACTATGTTTTATGCAAGAGAGTAAGAGAGATAAGATCAGAAAATGACATTCTTTTACGTATGATTACAGATCGATCAGCAATACCTTTGATTAAAAAAAATGCATTGTTATTTAATTGAGTATAAATTTATTTGCATAATAATAATAATAATAATCGAACACATGATTATATTAATATTTTTTTAATTAATAGCTAAAGGTAGTGTGTGTATATATATAATTTTAATTTTTTTTTTTAATTTTGCTATTAAAAATTTTGGCTTTATGAAACATTGATATTTTCTAAGTATGTGCTAAGGAATAAAAAATAGAGATGTATATTATGCCAAATTTATCAATTTTCTTTTAGGTTTTTAACCATTCTTTAACGTATATCATATTATTGATTTTCACCTTATTAAGTATATTTGTTTCGTTAATATAAATGTAATGATTTATAATGTACAAATTACATTATGCTAATGCAGAACTTTATAATTTTATGGATAAGTTCATAATTTTAGTGATTAATCAACATATAAAGTAAATCCGATCAAATCCCTCAACGATCCTGTGTAGGGTTTTGATTTTAACAACCTTGGTTGGGTTTAATCAAGCAAATAGAGGAGGCATTGGAAAGTAAGGTTTTGAAACCCGGACCGAACCGTACGGTACGACCAGAAAAACCCTAAACCGTTCAGCTTTACGGTCTGTTTAGGGTGAAGAACCGTTCCATGCAAAAAAAGCTGGGACTCGCACGGACCGCGGTCCGACTGCCCGGTTCTATGAACTGTGACTGGTTTTTGAGGTTCGGACGGTTTTTTTTTTTGTTTCAGCTTTTCCGATGAATTTTGGCCAATACACCGGTATGAATTTATGATCAGATCTAGAAGAAATGAAAGAACATGAAGAAGAACAAAGATCGGAAGGAGATCTGATAATTTCAGATCTTGAACAAAGGGATTTGTAAGGGAAAAAAAAAGAAAGAACCAGAGATCAAAAAAACACAAACTACATTAGATCAAAAAATAAAAAACAGTCGCCGATCACGCTTGCTCAGCAAATAAACAGCCTATGCCAAAACAAACTCCACACTTGCTCAGCAAATAAACAGTAAACACAAACTACATTAGATCCAAAAAAAAAAAAAAAAAAAAAAAATTACAATAACACGTATCTTCGTCTTCTGCCAACACAGTCGCCGATCACGCTTCGTCTTCTACTGCTGCTTCTTCTTTCTTCTTTTTTTACTTCTCTTTCTTTTTTCCATTGATGGAGCTCTGTAATTTAACATGATTGATAAGTGCATTAAATATTTTAAGTATTTTTAAGAGTAATGTAGTATTTTGAAAGATGCTATATCTACAATATTTTTACAACAAATCACAAGTGGTTAGTTGTTATTAGTTCAAATTTGAAACTAACACTAAGATTACTTTTTTGCCCGAACGATAACAACTAGTAATAACCTGCCACTTAGGATTTATCGTAAAAATATTGTGGACATATCATTTCTCTAATATTTTACACAATTTTTTGCTATAATTTGACATAAGGCAAAGTGTGAGTAATGAAAAAAAGAATTATGAGTTTACATCTCTACCACTCACATCTTATCACGTGGAAAATTATGGCAAAATTTGTATAAAATGATATATTCCTATTATTGCTCTAATTTTAATTAATATTTATAGTTAAGCATATAATAATTATTAAATAATTCATTCTCAAAAAAAATTATTAAAAAATTATTTCAATTTAAAATTATTAAATAATTTATTTTTATTTTATTTGAGTGTCTTTCTAATTCTTATATAATAATAATAATAATAATAATAATAATTATTATTATTATTATTATTATTATTACAAGTTTAACTAATCAATATATAAATAAATAAATAGATATTATATTTAAATTTGCTTAGGATTTGATATTTCTTATTTTCTTATTTGTCTTGTAAAAGTTATGATATGAAAATATATATTTGAAATATAGATATTTATATTTAATTGGATTATTTTAGTTAAATTTTCTATTTATACTAATTTAATATATTTATTTATATTAAAATAATTATTAAATTAATTATGACGTCATTACGGTTCGACCCCGGTTCAACCTCAAAAACCTTGAATCTCTTCCTTTTACGGTTCAATAAACGATCCGAGTCTGAAAATCTTGTTGTAGAGATCAACAACACCAACCAATTTTTTAATATTTGGAACCTTAAAAAATTACCAAAAGAAAAAAATTAAATAAATAAGAACAAATTTTAGTAATAGGGAATTTCATTATAAACAAATGGTTGATGTTATATATATCACTCAATTTGAAGGATAGTGGATATATCAAATATAGTGTGCTTTTGAAATAATGCTCTATTCAAGCCCCATTCCATCTTATTCCATTTGAAATTCTCACAAGTAGAGAAATATATTACCCATAACCCTAGGGGGAAAAAAAAAAGGAATGTATATGTGTCTGTTTTTGACGCCATAAAAGTATCTAAATTAGAACATTGATGTGAGATTAGATTATTCTAATGAGAAATCATATTGCCCTACAACAAACATTCTAATATTGATTTTGTTTTTTCAACAGATCATTTTGAAGCTTTTTCTTTATTTCTGTCGATGTTCAATTGTAATGTGCTTTTTTCTATTAATAAACTGAAAATTTTATTCAACATAAAGCAAATTATAAGGAAACAAAAGAGGCAGCCTCCGTATCTACATGATTATACACACTAGGTGGGTAGTATCTTGTACTAAAAGATCTAAACCAACCTTGATTCCTAGACCATTTAGCTAATTCACAAGCAGTCATATAAATAGAATTATTAAATATTTATTAACATTTACAGTTTCTTAGTATATTATATATTTATGAAACAGGTGTGTGACTAGTCCTTTAAAGAACCAATCTTAATCTTACATGATCATCTCTAATCATGAGGGAGCATATTAAGTGCACGTTTGGATACACGTTTTTTCCTCCACATTTGCATTCTGTGCATTTTGTGTGGGTCATGTGTACTGTTATGAGACCCGCAAATACTTATTCAGCAAAAACAACTTTAAAATTGGGTCCCACGACACTATTCACACATTTAAAAATTATTTTGCTATAGTGTTTTCAGTTTTTAGCAATAAGCAGTATTCAAACAAACCTTAATTGTTAAATCTTGATTTCGCTTTAACTTTTAATCAGATGATCTGATTTAAGCACACAACATTTCATTTTAATTGTAAAGACTTCTAGATTTGTTTTCAATTGATCAAGTGAAAATTCAAAAGTCTTAATTATGATTTTCCTTATGTCTTATAGTGGCAATTTCACCTTTGATGTGAGGTTAAATGGAGGTGACAAAATGGGGTGTCGACATCTGTGATTGTTGTTTGGGGCTGAGTGTAGTTTTAGTTTGGTATTGCAAAGTATTTGTCAATTATCTAGTTGGTTTGCCTTGTGGATGTGTTGGTTTTGTGTCTGTGATGCAAATTCTCATTGTCATTTGTTGTATTAGGAGTTAGGGCCATTTGGAGCTCCGGTTTTTGTGTTTGAATAAAATTCTTTACTGATTCATCAAAAAAAAGAAAAGAAAAAAAGAAAAAAGAAAAATTGTGGCTTAGATACATTGTTGATTGAGTAGTCACGTTTTGCTTGATTTTTTGTTGTTGTTGTTGTTGAGAAAGTCATTTTGCTTGATTCATGTAGTCTGAATTATTTTGAATTATTCTCATATAAAAATCAAAAAAGGAAAGAAAAATCAAAATAAGAAATCATCAATATATATATATATATATATAAAGTAGAGACCTCATGCGGGAAAGCATGAAGTTCTGCAATGTGACGCACTCTATAAAGAGAATTGAAATAGTCTTAAATCACACCAGAGATAACAACAAATTTAAAAATAGAGACTCTTTATTTCCTTTGGTTCAATGTTTTAAGGCTACTTCTTGTTACATTTTTTATTCAATGTTTTAAAACTACTATTTGTTTCATTTGATTCAATGTTTTAAGACTTTTCCTCTCTCTCTCACACCCAAAAAAAAAAAAAAAACTCTTTGAATTTCCATTCACCATTTTCACTTCTACTCTTTTATATACACATACCCACAACCTTTTATGTCATCCCATCTCAAATACACTCAGACAAAAAATGATGTCATTTAGCTTCAACCTTTCAACTACACTTACATAACTCCAACATTGTGGTATCATTTAATCCTAATTCATATGAGTAGGCTATGACTAAGGAAGGGGGCTTATGTTTTTTTTTATTAAGTGACAGTAGCTTACGGTTTTGATGTTGAAATCGGACGTTGTGGATTTTGTGAAGATTGTGATTCACTTTGGGTGTTTGGGAAAATCATAAATGTATTTTGTTTTAGAACTAAAGAAAGAGAAAAAGAAACATTCTAATTGATTATTTATGAAGTTAGCTTTTTTTTTTTTTTTTTTTTTTTTTTTTTTTTTTGTGTTAGAACTCATAATTTGTAGGTCTTTTTATTGCTATTTTGTGCAGTATAAGCCTACAGTGATAAAAATAAAAATAGATAATGATTTCAAAGTATTTTCCATTTTTTTTTTAACATATGGAAACCCAACTAAAAATAAATAAATTTTGATAAATGGATGTGTTTTTAGCCAATTTCTCTTTGTTTAATCACATTCTCTTTATGTTGATATTTATAAATGATTTCCTTAATTTCATTAAGATAATGGATTTGGTGTTTGCAATTGAGGTCTCCATATTTGGTTGTGAGAATAGAATGATTGAGGAAGTATTTGGGAGGTTGCTTAAATTTATGTAATTTTAGGATATAAATTTAAATTCTTATTTATAGATTTCAAAATCATTTAATCAATTTAAAAATAAAATCTACTTTTAACGGCAAATATTATAATATGTTATAGTCTTATAGTGTTAATACAATTTTTAAAAAAGATAAAATAAAATATGAATTAAGAAAATCAAGTATCAACATATTCAACAATATTGTGGACAAACATAAATATTATACAACAAAATAAGTATTATATGTAAGTCTTAATATACATAGTAATAATTTCAAATGAAATTGTAAAATAGTCCGCGTATCACGTGAGACATCATCTAGTTACTAAAGAAAAGAAGGAAAACTATTTATTATCACATTGTAACATTGCATCAAATAACTACCCACACTGGATGAGTTCTTTGTTTTGATGATTGCATCCTTTTTGTGATTATAAACTGCAACTGGATATTAAAAAAAAAAGTTGTTTGCTGAATGGAAATTCAATTTGCCTAGCAGAACTTGTTTAGTGAGATTTATGTAATTCTTGTGAATTTGGAAATGCAGTTGGGCATGGCTAGTGCATTGGGAACTCTCTGTGGGCAATCATATGGTGCAAAACAATACCACATGCTTGGAGTATATCTTCAAAGATCGTGGATCGTCATGTTCGTTGCATCAATTTTCCTTCTCCCACTATTTATCTTCACAACCCCGATTCTAAAGCTTTTAGGCCAAAGCGATGGTATAGCATATATAGGAGGAGAGGTTGATCGGTGGTTAATTAGTACTTTGTTTGCTTTTATTGTGTCTTTTACATGTCAAATGTATTTGCAATCACAGAGCAAGAACATGATTATTACTTACTTGGCAGCAGTGACAATTGTAATCCATATCTTCCTTTCATGGCTTTTAACTGTGAAATATAAGCTTGGGATTTCTGGTGCAATGTTATCGACTGTGTTTGCATTTTGGATTCCCAATATTGGTCAGCTTATATATGTTATGTGTGGAGGTTGTCGGGATACATGGAAGGGTTTCTCTTTATTGGCTTTCAAGGATCTTTGGCCTGTTGTCAAGCTTTCTCTATCATCTGGTGTTATGCTTTGGTAAGGCTTTCTCTCTCAATTAGTGAGTTGATGCAGTTAATAAATTTGAAAGACGAACTAGGAATTTAGTAACTTTAAAAGTACAGGCCAAAATCAATACGGTATGGTATATGGTCTGAAATAAATAAATAAATTATTTCAAAATAGTTAGTTATCGTTTTTGTTTGGCTAAATTGCAACCTATATTATTAAAGTTTGAGGGTTTTTAGATTTTACATTCTAAAATTTCATAATTTGGATCTTATATTCTGTTTGTATCAATAGCTTTTCCATCCATATTTTTTGTTAAATGCCACATAAACTTGTCACATGTATTTAGTTTGTCCAATAAAATAATTCTACGTGACATAATGAAAATGATATGGCATCATTTTTTTGGACTAGCTAAACACACGAGGCAAACTTATGTGACATTTAACAGAAAATATGGTCGAAGGAGCTACTAATGCAAATAGAATATAACTTTAGGAGATAAAATTCAAGATTTGAAACTTTAAGATGTAAAATCCCAAAAAACTCTAAACTCTAGAGTATAGTTTGCACTTTAACATTTTTGTTTAAAGCCTCTTTTGTTCTATGATCAAGGCTCCTCATGGGGTTCCTTTGTTATTCTTTGAAAACTTTAAGACCTCACTTATCTGACATGTCTTTGATTATTATATCTTTGTAAATAACTCTTTTGAAGTTTATGACTTTGTTACTCAAAAAATTAAAAATGATAGATATATATATATATATATATATCAGGTATCTAGAGCTTTAAATATAAGTAAACGCCAAGTTTTTCATTTCAGTTTGGAACTTTGGTACTACACAGCATTGGTTCTTATAACAGGATACCTGAAAAACTCTGAGGTTTCCATCGATGCTCTAACTATATGGTAATTTTCTTACAAATCTTTGTGTGTGCTTCTTATCTCTTATGACTACGTTCTTATTGGCTACATTATCCATCTACCTCAGCCAACGTTTTTCTATACCCTATGATATTTCAAATATATGATTCTTTACAGCCTTAACATCAATGGGTGGGAGATGATGATATCTCTTGGATTCATGGCTGCAGCAAGGTATTACCATCATCTTCATCACCACTATCATCATGGTCTTCATCTATTAAGTATTTCTTTTCAACTAGAATATTGAGCTAGGAGGTTCCATCAATTTCTAGTTAAAACTAAAACTTATGGTTCTTATAGATTGTAGATATAAAATAATACAATAAGTTTAGCAATATAAAATTTTTCACAACTGTTACGTTGATATGTGTTGAGATTGGTACATAATAAGATAATGTAAGTCGTGGGACATGTGAAAATGATGTTACTATAATCACATCTTATTAACTTACCATCTGTAGCCTTTTGCAAAATAACATGTATTAAAACTAACTATTCTATGTTTTGAATGTTTGGTTGATAAATGTAGTGTTCGGGTAGGAAATGAGCTTGGAAGAGGGAACTCAACAGCTGCAAAGTTCTCAATTGTAGTGTCAGTGTTTACCTCATTTATCATTGGATTCGTGCTTTTCCTGTTCTTCCTATTCTTGAAAGGAAGACTTGCTTACATATTCACTGAAGATGAGGAGGTGGTTGAGGCTATCGCGGACTTGTCACCTTTGCTTGCAGTCTCTATATTATTGAATAGTGTTCAGCCAGTGCTCTCCGGTACTCTTCCTCTTATCTTTTGTTATCCCTTTTACTATGATTATATAGGCAAGCTACTCACATTTAGTAATTATATCCTAATGACATAAAGTAATTGACTTTTGTATAGATTGAATATGCTAAATTTTGTGAGCATTAATAATTCCAATGTGTATCACTTTCATGGACAGGAGTTGCTGTTGGAGCTGGCTGGCAAAGCATTGTAGCATACGTTAACGTAGCCTGCTATTACATTATAGGGATTCCAATTGGCCTTGTGCTTGGATATGTTTTTGATTTGGGAGTCAAAGTGAGCTATCTTTACCCCATTTTCCAATAAGTTTGAATTTAGAAGTTGCATCTTCTCTATATAAAAAAGAAGAAGTATATTCTCACTACTCTTAATTAAAAATGGATATAATGCTCTAATTAAAATAGCACCTCTGATTTGTTGAAGGGTCTTCATTTTTCAAATGGAAGTTTAGATACCTCACAGCATACTTTTCTCTTGGTTGTAATTATGCTTTATGCAAGTACCTTTGAAAAGATTACTTTTGTTGTTGTCATTTAATATTTTTCTTCTTGTCATGTTGTAGGGTGTTTGGATGGGAATGTTGTTCGGAACTTTTGTTCAAACCATTGCACTTGTTATTATCACCTACAAAACCAATTGGGACGAACAGGTATTAACTTTTGCACCTTATTTACTTAGAAATGTGGAGCCACTTTTTATTTGTAAACATTATATAAATGTGCATCTGTGTAGGTAATTATAGCTCGTAACAGAGTAAAAAAGTGGGCTGTGGATGATGCTCAAGAGCCAAAGCTTACCACAACAGATGTTAGCTAGAAGCTACCTTTCTTTCTTCTTTACCCCTGCATGTTTGGAGGCTTCCCTTTTTCTATTCTTTTTTGTTACTTAATCTTACATCAGGTCATGTTTGAAAAGAAGGATGGGGAGAATGGGAAAGAGGAGAGAGGGCAGGGAAATAAGGACCCCTACATTTGCTTTGTCGTTTTATAATATAGATTTAATAATCGTACTTTTCTTTGTTAAACTTTAGCAAATATATGTAATATATTTGTGATACCCATATTATTTGGATAAGTTTATTTTGTAGGCCTATGTAGACTCCCACAAGAAGTTTTTATTAAGTCAAATTGGGTCATTTAAGTGTTTTACATAATGTAATACTTTTGATGTATAAGTGCAAATCTGGCTAGACATTTTCCTCTGATCATGATGAATGGTATAAACTTTATATTTTTCTTTTTGGATACAGTACCGGCTATATAATTAGGGTTACTTAGAATCCATTAACAGTTTAACACACAGTTTATACCAAACAATAATATCTAAAAACCACATCTATCTTTTATCTCATAAAAAACCAAGGAGCAGATAGAATCCCATCAATTTGATGGCCTGCATGATGTAGTAAAGGCTAATTTTCTCTAAATCACATATAATGAGAAACAATATTTACTTTAGTATAAAATTTTGCCAAGCGGATGATTATAATAACACTGTAAGGTTGAAGCCATTGCCCTGGAAAATGGTATCATTCTTGCTCATGATATGAACATCCCCCCATGTCATTTTTGAATCGGACTCCCTCTCTATGGTGCAATCTGTTAATGCAAAGAAAACAGGAGGAACGCTCGGTCACATCTTCAGCGGAATCCATAGCTCTCTTCTCTCCTTCAGCAGCTGGAGCCTCCATCATCTGAAACAGGAACACAACAGAGCAGCCCATGAACTCGCCCAACTTGCAAAATCTGCAGGTACTACTCAGGTCTCGAAAGGAACCATGCCCCCACTGCCTCATTCCCTGCTCTACCCAGACCCCACATAAGCATTGTAAAGTCATCTTGAGCTTCATTTGCTCTTCTCTGTTGTACTTCCTTTTCTTCCTGATGAATGAATGAAAGTATCCCTTCAAAAAAAATAACTCCACAGAGTAGTTTCTATAATTTTTTTTTTATCAATTTTAAAATGAATAGATTAGATTTTATCATGTCATAAAAAATTTAAATAGAAACCAAAATAATGATAATCAACTTTTGTTGAAATGTTGATGAAATAGTAAAATTCAATCCACACATTTCAAAATGAATGGAAAAGACTTCAAGAATTTCATAAAGGGATTGCCGCAACAATTAAAAAAAAAAAATTATATATATATCCTAATCCATCAAGTGGATGTTAAAAGCAAAAAGAATTTTAAGAAAAGATACTGACAGCGGTGGCATATCATACCTCCATTATCACGAAATTGATAATTGGATCATTTTCCGAGTATATCCAGATTTTGCTACATAGCCTTTTTTTTCTTTTTTTTGAGAAACTGCTACATAGTCACCTAGAAACAAAGGTAACATCCTCAAGACACAAATCCTCTTTAAGGGTAATCATAGAACAACACAAATTCTTAAGAAAATAAATAAATAAAAGTAAAAAACATACAATTTAGACCGTGAACATAATAATGCAATAATCCAAGTCTCAACATAAAATACAACATCGTAAACCAGGTTTTAAGTATTGAAAGACTACAAACCACCAAACATCTCACACTACAAACATGTTATAATTTGATCACTAATTGAACTATTAGTTTAGTTACCTTTAATTTCAATGCCTCCAATGTCTTTGGATGAAGTCTATTACGGTGTGGACCCAACAATCGCTCATTAGTACTAAAAGGGGATTCTAAAGCAACTGTTGACACCGGAACAGCTAGAATATCCCTTGCAATGCGTTGCAAAGTAGGATACTTCACACCATTACGCTTCCACCATGACAAAATATCAAAATTTGTGGTTCTTGGCAACACTCCATCCTCAATCTAATGATCAAACTCTAATTTCACATTCCTACACTTTATTTCACTACTAACAAACAAATCAAACTCATAAGCATGGACGGAGCCATGGTTGGACTTGGGGGGCAATGGCCCCCCCTAATTTTTTTTAAAAATATTATTAAATATATGGGTACTAGTTTTAGCAATTTTGTTTTAGAAAATTACACTTTTGTTCCCTTAAAAATATCATTGATTCTTTTAAGAGCATTGTTATAGTCACAAATTTTTCTATAACATTTTTACAAACGGTTAAGATAGCAAATTCTTATTGGTTCGCATTTAGGCTCACCACTTACATTATCAGCAATTTGTAAAAAGGTTTATAGTTCAAACATTTTCCACATTTTAAAGACCATTAAAAAATATTTATAAGTCTAAAATCTAAAAAAGAAATATACAAGCCTAAAAAAATTAGTACAACAACAAAAATTATCAATAGTAAAACTTAAAAAAAAAAAAAATAAGCCTAGTCAACCAATTTTACTTAAAACAAACAATCTGACACTTTAAAAAAATTTAAACAACTAGCAGCTCTGCGACTAAGTAGCAACGAAGTCGAAAGCCGAAATCACTGCACACAACTAACAGTAAAACCGCCCCCCTAACTTTAAGTTCTGGCTCCGTCCCTGCTCATAAGTGACTTAGATTGAGAACCCTTTGTCATACAGAATGAGGAATTAGAAAAACTGTCTTCTTTATTCATTTCCTTAGAATGGTACTGCTCAAGCAAGTCATAGAAAATTCTCCTAATCTTCTCAATTTCTTCATAAGCTGTGTTGCTATAAATTGTAGGGAAACTCCATTCTAACAACTTCATCTTAAATCTTGGATCTAAGACTGCGGCGACACCCATGATACGGCCAACCACATTCCAATAACTATCAAATTTTTCCAACATGTTTGATGCCATCTTCCTAATCAACTCATTTGAAGATATGATACATTCAGATAACTCCATTTTCACTTGGCACATATAATGAAAATACATGCTAGCTTTAGGGTAGGTAGTTCCAGAAACAAACTTTGTCATGTCGTAAAATAATTCCAATGTACCACAAATATCTTTTACTATCTCCCAATTAATCTCACTTGGTATGCAATTATAAGATGAATCGCATTGTCTGAAGTGAAGAAAGACATCTTTATAAACTAAAGCAGTAGAAAGCATCAAATGTGTAGAGTTCAACGAGTCTTTGAATCAAGAATCAACTCTTTAGTGCTTGAAATATGTAATTGTCTTGCTGCTTCTTCAAATTTTTTATTTCTCTTTTTTGATGTTGTCCAAAAGAGTACACTTTCACGAATCTTGTCAATACTTTCACCAATAACAGCCAAACCATCTTGAGCAATTAAATTAAAAATATACGCAGCACAATGCATTGGCAACAATGATCCATGCAATATAAGTGAACTAATTTGAAACTTGTCCAAGAGAATTTTTAGCATTGCATCAGTTGTACCATAATCATCCACAACCACAGTAGATAACTTCCTATCAACATTCCATTCTAGTAAGCAATCTAGAAGGGCATTAGAAAGAACTTCGTTTGTGTGTGGAGAAGGTACATAAATAAACCTAATACAAACAAATCAAATAATTACTATATAACTTGATTAATATAATAATCAATGGTGGAATAAATATAATAGAATAGCTTAATAAATAAAAATGCACATAAAACAATTAAGTTCCTCATAACCCGGCTTTCCAAAGTCCAATAGTCATCAATATAATGTGCTTTGACAAGCATAAACTATTTCCTTTTGTTGCTTGAAGTCCACATAGAAGTTGAGATTGCAATTCTACTTGGAATCTTCTCCAACTCCATAAAAGTCTTCCCCCTTTCATGATCATAAATTTTCAAAATGTCTCTCTTTAATGTGTTTTTACAAACCATCTTAAATAATGGTTGAAGAGAAGCTGAAAATTCTCTAAAAACCAATGTGTTCAACTATGTTTATAGGGTACTCATGCAAGATGACCATGTTCGCAAGCTTCCTCCTCACAAAGTTTGGATCAAAATGATTACAGTCCATGCTCACTTGTTGTTTAGACTCACCAACCAAGTCCTCTTCAACCTTTCGTTTCTTACAATGATTCAATACAACCGATATTCTCTTTCCTTTACTACCATCTGATGGAATTTCAGTAGGACTAGAACAAGGTGTTGAATCAACATCCTGGGTAGACGACAAATCATCTACCGACTCCAGAGATGGACTACTCCAAATTGGTAGCAAATGTTTAGAGCTATCATTTCTAACATCATCACAAAAGTTATCAAATGAATATGTGAATTACTAATAATAATAATAATAACAATAATAATAATAATAATAATAATAACCGAAAAAATAGAATAGATTCATTCTATTGGCAGTGACAAAAATAAAATTCTTAAAAGACTTCAGATCTTCAGAAATTACTTTTTACTATTAAATAAACTGAAATCAATAATCACAAATCAACATAACAATTTCTCTTCACTAGTTTTGGCAACCAATTTTTGCCAAAAATAATCTAAACATCACAATTCACGCAATTTAATTTAAAAAGAAATACTCATCTAGACACTTACCCTTCGCTGGGAGAAAACAATGGCGAGGCTGAGCCAGACAAGCACTCGTCATCTCTCATCTCTTCACTTTGATCCATGTGGGATTAATCCATGCGTGCAACAGCTAGAATGATAAGAGAACTAATTACAAACAAGCTTCAAAATTATATGACTACTAATTTTTAAGAAAACCATGAGTAAACTTTGGGGTCCTAGGAAAGGCTATGGAAATATTTTTTCTTTTGAACCATTCATATATTATGTTGCAAGATAAACCTTAGTAGTGTATTTTTCAGCCAGGAAATTATCTCTGTTGCAACAAATGAGGCTTAGACAAATTCCTTGTCCTTTATAAGAAAATTGAATGAATACTGGATACTACAAAATTTTGAACTCTATATGGTCACAAAATTTTTAAAAGGGCAAATTACAAAATTATCCCTGGGATTTGAGCTAATGCCCGGTACTATTTAGATTTTTCAAAAATATCTAATTTTATCCCTGAACACAAACACCATTTGAAAGTTTCACTGCTCCTCCAAGCCTTTTTTTTGTTTCTTTCTCCATCTCTAAATTATCCATCTACTATTTACTACACAAACACTCCATTGTGCATATTAGTCACAATACAGTTACTATGGGACTGCATTGTGGCAATTAAACTAAATTTTTGGGAAAATAAGTACAAAAAGTGTTAAGTGCGGTTTGTGTGTAGAGTGAAAATTGGATGTTTTTGAAAAGTTTGGATAGTGCTTAGCACTAGTCAAAACCTTAGGCGTGGTTTTTGTATTTTACCCATTTTAAAATCAAACCATCTAACTTCCATTTCAAATTTAACTATTAGTAATAATTCATACAAAATTGTATCTGTATAGACAAGAATCTCAGCTCAAAACCTCTCATATTCAGACCCTAATGCCCTGTTTGTTCACTAAGAAAAATCATGCCAAAACGGAAAACTACCTAAAAAAATAAATAAATCAAACCATCCAACTTCCATTTCAAATTTAACTCAGAAAGCTATTCATTTCTTGTATTTTCCTACAATCTCTTAGTAACCAAACAAGTTTAAATAAGTAAAATAACAAAATTGATCATGTAGTAAATAAGACCAGAACCATATAATAGAAAATAAAAATAAATAAATTTCTTCAATTGAGCAACAATTATTCAGTAAGTGAATACTTCCATATGAAAATTAAAAAAAAAAAAAACTAAATATATTGAGCATTTTCATTACCTAAAAAATAACAAATGAATGGATGAAATTATAAACTAAGCATTAACAAGACTTGTAGGCAGAATAGACTGAAAAGACTTCTTGGGGGGGGGGGGGGGGGGGTTGGGTGGTGTTTGTGTGGGGGAAGCCAACTACACAAGCACATAGATAATGCGATGTAGGAGAGTATAAGCCCCAAGGAAACCATTAATCATTTGTCTTTTATTTCACTATGTTATGTTAATTTATTGTTATGTCTTTATATTTTCAAAGGTCAAAACTTTTAATGAAGTTGGATGAACAGAAACTAATTGGTTTATGGAAGATAAACAACTAGGATTCTAGGGTTACTAGGCTGTTATAAACAGTCTCTTTTGAGTCATAGGCAGCTTTTTCTTATCTATTATATGAAATTCATCCAAAATATATATATATGAGATGAGTTCAAGTTACACCTAGAGTTACACATTTTTTAAACCATTAGATTAAAGTAGATCCAACGGTCCAAAAAAGACTATTATTAATGCTAATATTTTAATTAATCTCATTTATTATTCCTTATTTAATACATTCTATTCTTATTTCTAAACCCAAAAAGATTTGTACGGCTGACTCTTTCTCTCTCTCTCCTCCATGGCTCTTCCACCCCCACAACCATGCCAAGTCGCTAGCAGCCAAAAAAAAAAAAAAAAAACCACAATCTGCCGTACATGTTGTTCTCCACTGCATTTCTGTCTTTGGTCCTTTAACATGTAGATGATAATTATCGTTGGAAAGCATTATTGTCCTTGGTTCTCTTTGATTCTAAGGAGATTGAATTTAACCATACTTTTAAAATTATAATAGGTTGGAGACTGTAATTACTTTAATGTGATTATATAGGTTTTTTAATAGGCTAATGTTAAGTTCTTTGAATTTGAACAATGAAAAGAAAAATAAATCTCAGTAATAATCATTACTTCAGTTTTTTCTACATTCACAATGGCACAAAAGATTTTGAGGATAAGACCTCAGAATATGCTAAAAAAGAGAGTAAAAAAATGCTAATAACTGAAGCTAAGAAACATTTTATACCGTGTCCAATGACAAAATTCAATGCGCTACCATGCCAATGACAAAACATTAACAAGTATTGCTCCATCTGTTGAATTCGTATCCACTCCTCCTCTGTGATGTTGACGCTATTTCCATCCATGACCAATTGCTTTTAGGCAGACGGGTTCCTTTATTATTCTACACCACTCTTGTTTAGCCTCGTTACCATTAATGAGTACTACACCATTTGTTGAATCCGCACCATATGTGGCTTGTTTTTTTTCTTTTTTGGTTGCTGGCAATTTGACTGTGGAGGTGGAAGAGCCTTGGAGGAGATAGAGAAAAAAATGTGCAGAGGGAAAGAGAGAGAGATGTGCAGCGGAGAAAGAAAGAGTCAGCCGTACAAATCTTTTTGGGATTAGAAATAAGTATAGAATGTATTAAATAAGGAATAATAAATGAGATCAATTAAAATATGAGTATTAATAATAGTCTTTTTTGGATCGTTGGATCTACTTAAATCTAATGGTTTAAAAAAGGTGTAACTCTTTTAGAGTTACACCAGATGTAACTTGAACCCATCTCTCTCTCTATATATATATATGAACTCTCATATTTGAATGTTTCTTGAACTCTTTGAACCTAGAAATTGATGTGATTGTTTCAAATCCAATCCTATTATCTTAATCTTTGCTGTAATATAATTTTCTGTTAGAATTTTTTCTTAATCTAGAACTATGTTCTCCTCACCATATCAAGTGATTCAAAGCAAAAGATCATAAATCTGAGCCACAAAACTCAGATTTGAGTCAAAGATTGCAACATTAAGCTATGACTAGTCAATGATTGGTCATGGTAGAGAGTGTGGGGCAAAGGAAATAAAGCTAACAGACAACCATGGCTAAGATGAGGTGTATAATTGAAGATATTTTGTGGATTGAACAAGCAACAACAGGAACTAGCTCGAGCCTGAATGGAGATTCCAAAAGGTGACCACAAACGCTGGAAAATAGCTAAAGTAGGTCTTGAGAACAAGAATGATAATATAAAAGAAGAAAACCCCTTTAATTCTTCTGGATGCCAGATCCGTAGAAGTTGCAACATGAGACGGATAAAAGGATGTGTGCAGTTGAATTTAAAGATCAAAATTTTGAAAGAGATTGTGTTGTAAGCTGGGATTTTTCTCCGATCTATGATGTCTATTAATGATGGTGATTTATAGGTAAGTACTTCGGTACATATTAAAGAAACTATTCAAGAGAGAATGCACAAACAGTATTCAATGCAAGCCATAAGAGTGTTCTTTAGGACATGGAAGGTTTGCATACACATGTTGATTTAAATAACCCAATAGTGGTCAATGAGATTCCATTTGAAGTAAAAGTAGAGAGGTTTTAAAGGACTAGGAATGAGTCTTTTAGTGTCAAAAAGGGAAAAATCTGTAATCTCTACAATTCATGCAAATAAGGTTATTTTAGTACTCTAGTTGAGTCTAGAAATTTCTAGAAAATCTAAGTATCTAAGGTTCTATTTTCTTTAGGTCCAAGTTAGTCTTTTGTTAGGTTTTTAGTTCACTCAAACTTGGAGTTCTAATACTACTAAGACAAGAAAGAGTCTTCCTTGTCCTAGTAATAAGATAAAGGGGTAGAATTTTAGGGTTACTAAGCAATATAAATAGTGTCCTTCAAGTCATTGTATGCAGCATTTTCATATCTATTTATGAAATTTCAAATTTGAATATTTCTTAAGCTCTCTGAGCTTAGAAATCAATATTGGATTGTTCCAACCTCAATCCTATCTCATTTGTATCCTTAACTTTGTTGTTGGAATTTCTTCTTAAACCATTTTTTACACAGAAAATGTTTATTGCACACACTCACTTACCCACACAATACACACTCTCACTTTTTTGAACTAAAATCGTGACTTCATGTCACAATTTGTGTGTAAAGTGGTGAGTGTGTGTACTACGTGCGTAAATTCGAGTGTGAAATAGACATTGCTCATTTTATGCTAGACCCAAAGAAAATATTTGAAACTACCTTGGTGTATAGATGGGCTAGCTCCTTGCTAAGGACTTAAAAGGGTCAGACAAAACCATAGCGCACATTCACTAAATAGGTAAAATGATTTGAAACCAAAGAAGGATACAACAGATACCATATATGGTGACCAATCAGTATCAATCAAATATTTATGAAATAAAGAATAAATACTAAAATTATGAAATTGTGAGAAATCCAAATGGTAAGGAGCAAAAACAGAAGGAAGGAAAAGGAGTAAAAGAGAGGGACCCAATAGTAATATCAATCAATTATTAGACATTCTCCTACATTCTTTACCAACAATAGAAATATAAGTAAAACAAAACAAAACACACAATCCCAAATGCTATGATTCTGTAAAACCCAACCTCAAAAAACAAACAAACAAACAAACAAACAACGTTTTAGATGCAAATAAACACATATACAAACAAACCCACATAAAAAAATCACACAATAAGAAAAACAACCGAAGGTGGTGCAAAGAAAAATAGACTTTGGATGGTAATCCTTGGCTACTAATTCATTCTTAGATTAATGTACTTCAAAAGTGGGTTTAGGAGAAGAAACACAGACCTAAGAGAGCTGGAGAAGGTTGTGAATATTGAAGGGCAGCTGAGTGGCTGAGTATATATAAGTAGGGTTTAAATTGATAGAAAGAGCGCGGGTTTTTTCCTGTGGGGATTTCCATTCCCTGACCCACCCCACCCCACCCCACCCCGCTAGCTGAAAACATCCACTCTTTTCTTTTTCTTTTTATCTTTTTCCTCTTTCTTTCTTCTCTTCTCTCATGTTCCTCTGATTCTCTCCTTCTCAATCTCCGCTACTTTATGGTGGTAGCTTGGCGTCGCCGATGATGACCCGTTGCCAATGCTTTTTTCTTTTTAATAATAAACTAGTCACTTACCCATGCGATGCACGGGAAAATCTTATGAAAGTATAATTTATACATTAAAACTTTTTAATTTTACATGAACTATAATAGTTTTAATAATATTTGAAAAATAAAATAAAAAGTGAAAACTCAAGCCAATTCAAGATGAACCACTGCAATAACAAAGGCAGTCCTCCCATTCATTCTTGCAAGCCAATAGCAATTGCAAGGGCTATCATGAGAGCATTCCATTGGATAGTTTTGACCCAAGTATGCTCCTCCTTTATTTTAATCCTATACATCAACAATTTGAAGTGAGTTTTCAGCAAGTGGTATCAAGTAAAAATCACGTTTGCACAAAACCTAAACAAACATCAACAATTTTACCAAGTTTTTTGCTAACTTCATAATAATTATGGAACACCTTGCAAGCTTTAAATCACCGCTGGCACATCATTGATGTTGAAGTTTATACATGTTCTGCATGTGGTATTAAGTTTTAGGGTTTTATAGATGTGGCAGCCAAATGATACATGGAAAGACTTTTATCACATAATAATGATGCAGCAATCAATATATAATTATATTGTGTAACAACATTTAAAAGGAATGAATAAAAAATAAGTGTAATTGTTTTGAATTATCCATTCATCTTAATTAGAATTTAACAAACTAAATTTCACAAAATGGTTTTCATATGAATAAAGCTTTATAAAGCTTGAGTATAGTTTCCTCTTATTTCCAAAAGTTTCCACATAATTCATCCAACAAAGTCTACAACTCTTCCCAGAACTTACCAAACCTAGAAGAAAAGAATGAAAGAAAACTTTAAATCAAATAATCATTCAGAGGAACAACTGCAAACAACCATGAAAAATTTATGACTTGAGTTTTTATTCATTGAAATTGAACATTTACATGTTTCCTCCCATAAGGTTTTGGATTCTGACTCCAATTCCAAATGCCATGTCGCTTAATGTAAAGTTGTAAACTGTCAGCTTCTCATCTCTTTTAGGAATCCATCACCTCTTCTCAAAGGCATTATCCTAGCACGCTGAGCCTTCACCATCTATGTTAAACTCTATCCCAAATAACTATATAAAGATGCTTGAATCCCAAACATACTAAATAAAAATCCAAAACTTATCCCTACACTTTTTTAATAACCAAACCAAAATTATTATTAAAACAAAAAATACAAACATGCACATAATGATACAAAAAGAAAGAGAGTGTTTATAAGAAAACTCAAATAATACCCAATTGTGATAATCAGAGTCCACTAGCAACCTATGTAAAAAATACTTGTAGTCAATAACAATGCAATGCAATCTGCTACATAGATTAAGATCATTCATCCAAAAAAAAGAAAAATAAAAAAAATGCAAAATGGGAAGGGACATAGATAATAAATTTGAACATCTTTATGAAAATTTCAAAGTAATCTGACTTTCAAATGAAAATTTGCTAGAGCACACATCAAGGAATTTAGGATTTTGAATAATATTGAGTCAAGATCTGTAACAATGCACAAAATAGTCCATCAGATTTGTGTAGAAAAATCATCAAATTTAAATGGGATTAATTCTAAAACTATTAACATCAAATGGAGGAGAAAAGAGAACTCCATGAGAATGAAGATAAACTAACTCTTCTATTGTTTGCGCATCACAAGTAATTCTGAAAACAATGCACACATTTTTAACTCTCATTGCACCTTTGCTGTTAGACATAAAAAAATAGAAGGAAAATGTTTAAATTAAACACTTCAACAAATTAAAATAAATATATAGAATAGATTAAAAACTATCTTTTCTATGGGAGGTAAGGTTAATTTAAAAACACAAACTGGTCAAGTTTCAGATTCTTCCTAAAAACATATTACCAATGTTGATGTAGCCAGAATTAGTAGAGATCGTCACTGATATCAACGGCAACAACAGTTCCTTAAATCTCAAACATTTCAAATATAAAATTTTCTCTCACTTTGAGTAAACATGAAAAATTCGTACCAAAGTCAACAAAATGTTTAATTGGACATGTGAGAACTCTAAAAGAAAACTAAAAGAAGCACACTTAGCACAATTTTTTTTTTTTTCAATTTCTTCTCCCAAATGAAATCTCAAGGTAGCTTTGATATGGTAAAATCTGACCACCCAATAACTAGAAGGCAAATCTATGTCCAACACCTCAAGTAGCCTATCACCACATATTGACTTCAATACATAAAGGCAAAGGCAAACAGTACCACATAAAGGCATGGCTTAGTTCATGTACTCAAAAAAATTTATTATGAGAGGGATTTGACTCTAAATTAAGTACCTATTCTCTCATCCATACCAAAAAAATATAATTTGGGTATCCCTAAATTCATCAAAAACATGAAGTTTAAACCACTATTTGCCTATTAGATTCAATAATCAATATATCAGCTTGGATTGCAGTGAAGTCTCTCAAAATATGCTTCAAAAATAGATATGGAAGAAAAAATAACACAGCTCTACCTTTTCAATTTGCTATTGCTGGAATTTGTAGACAGCTTCTAAACTTTATAGGTTCAATCCTTCGTTGTGCATGGCAGAAAGCAGAAAATAAAGGTCAGTAGTAGGAACAAATCTTAGCTTCCATGGTTATACCAAAATTTAAAATACGAACCTTACCATAACTAACAAATAAAAGTTGTAGATAAATAGCAAAGCCAAGGTTGCAGAAGGAAGACATTGGAAAAGAAGCTGGGGTCTGCAATCAAACAAAGAATCAAACAAAAGCCCTCAAAAATCTAGATGCTGCTCTTAAAGAAGATTCTAATCAAATTTATTTATAAAAAAAAATAATAGCATGATTCTTTGATAAAGTACAAATTCTACATACCCATAAAAATTAGATAAAGAAGTAATAAAAACAATGGTAAACTTGAGATGAAATAATAATTAAACTAAACATAAAACATGCACGGGGTAAACAATTATTAGTTTTTATTTCTTTGAAATTGAACCAAAAAAAAAGAACTGTACATATGTGAGGACAGTGAAAATGATGTCGAATATTATCGTTATGAAGAAATTGGAAATTCACAACTACCTTAAATTTAAAGAACAAAGATATTTATTTCACAACATTAAACTAAATGATTAAAACCCTTAAAAATGAGTGAGGAGGACAAAAAGTTGTGCAAACCAAGAACTGAGAGTAATTTAGTAGAATTGTAGAGTAACGCCTTCTTTCATATGTAAACATATCTCCAAAGTACAAAGCATCTAATGGAACCATAGAACATGAAAATATATATTCTTCTCACTAACATACAAATAGCTTAATTAAATTTATGACTAATCAACAACAGCATGGTGTGGAAATTGTTTACCAAAAAAAAAAAAAAAAGGAATATCTAACAATCAAACATATGTATCAATTAATTCTAACCATAAAGCAACTACAACATGAGAATCTGGGTCAAAGTATTTAAACAATAACTAAATTTACAAAATGCCCTTTATATATATTTATAGTGATGGTGTGATGCCCCACCAACAGTGATAGGGCCTCACCTATTCTACATATGCTCACTGTCCATGGAGGTCTTCCTAGAATTCCTATTTTGCACTTCACTAAGCATCTTATTTGCATCTCTCTTCCTTAAAAAGAAAACAGAATGAACAGCATGAATAACATTCTCCAATGAGGGTTTCAATTACAAAAACTCATCAAGATTTACAAAAAAAATAGAAAAGAAAAGACAAAACTAAACATTTTTTTTTTATAAAAAAAATAGGGCATTAACAAATTAGAAATTCAAAGCCAAATACCAATTATTATTCAACATCATGAAAGCTATGATGAATTGATAACAGATTTTAAAACTCCTAGTAATGAAGAATGGCAACCCCCCAACACAACAACATTTTTGCCAAAAAATGCATATTGCACATCAAATAGTTTATTATAACTATCACATTGAAATCTGCTCTCAATTCATTCAAGTAAAAAAAAAAAAGGTTAACTCTCCAAACTGTTAATTTTTTTAATTTCAAAAACCTCCAAATATAAGAAAGACATTTAATGAAATTAATCATTCACAATGGGAACAATGCATAACCCACATATAAATTTAGGGCTGGACAAACATTAAAGGGCTTTTGAGCTAACCATAACATCACTCTCAAAATAAACTTAAAAATCTTTTGCTAATGTCCATATCATAGTAAAACAGAAAACCTTCAAAACCCAAAACTATTGTCACATTCACTTCAATAGATGAGGTAGTATAAAATATAGCCCAATCATGAAACCATAAATCTCAGATAGACAAAAAATAAAATAAAAATAAATAAATAAAAAGCCATGAAACTGAAACACATGAAAGCAAAACCTATAGGATTGGGAGGCTAAGATCAAAACTAAATACTGCCACCAAAATAATTCAATAATCTACAACAAAACATTAGTTATTCAATAACTAAATTAATATACTTGCATTTGTATATAAACCCAGAAACTTAAATTAAATCCAAACATAAACAAATGACTCACAAAAACATCAAGGGCATGCCAAGGATGTTCATCTAATAAAAGGACCATCACCATTTTTTGGGTGCAAAATTCCTTACACAAAACATAACAAAATTATTATCAATGAAACAGAATAACACCTCTAAATCCTAGATGGATTTTCTTGCCACCAATAATTGAAATTAATAAAACCCACTACGGCTCCAAACCCATCAATCTAAACTAATCATTCAAAAGAAACACTCCCAAACGAAACCCTAAATCATATTTAACAACTAAAATTATAGAACAAAATAAAAAAAAACTTACCGGTAATGTTTGCGGAGAGAATTTGGTTTGAAAAAAAAAAAAAAAACAGACGCCGACAAATATAGAGTTGGAGAAGGGCGGTGCTAGAGAAGGTGGAGCCGTTGAGTTGTGGGAGAGAAGGACTGATAGTGGCTTGCTTTTTGGACTGAAGGTGGAGCCATTGAGCTGCGATTTGCATGTGGGGGAATGGCAGAGCGTGGTTTGCATTTTGGAGGAAGGAGAAGGCAGAGCGTGTTAGGGCTTCTCTAATTTTGCGTTTATGTTTTTTTTTGGGCAAAACTACATTAGTGGTCTCTAAAGTTTGCTCTGTGTGCACAGTTGGTCCCTCAAGTTTGAAATGAGCACAATTAGTCTCTTAAGTTTTAAAACTAAGTTGTATTGGTCCTTTTACTAACTACTGTTAACGGTGTTACTTACGTGGCTAACAAAACAATGACTTGACGCTTCTTTTTTAATGATGTGGCATGTTTTAATTAAAAAAATTACTAACAAAATTTACATGTTAACATCAAATAACCTATTCTTCAAATTGTTCCAAATAGTAGTGTGCAATATGGGGCCAAACCGGTTCACCCTCTCATCGATAAAGGGTTCTGGGTTCTCAGTCTTGTAAGCTGAAATAAGCTGCAGTCTCACCAATAAGGGGAAGCCCAAGATTCTCAGGTGGCAATCTTAGCCTCCGGCAACATGAGGAATGAAGAAAGAAGAAAAGGGTGGTAGAGAAAACCACAAAGAGAAACGAGTACAGAAAGACCGCCATGAAAAAGTTTCAGTTTTTACAGCGAAAATTGGTGTATGTAACACATGTGGGATATATAGGAAGTGTTTTTAAGAAAGGGTTGAAGTTATCAATAAGAGAGCATTAATGGGTGATAGAGAAAGAGAGGAAATGAAAGGAGCACACGGGTGGGTATCTGGGTTATCCATGAATCTAGAGAGAAAAAAAAAAAAGAGAAGGTTGTAAGGAAAGAAATTAATGTCTAGATATTTTGAAATCTAACAACTTTTCTATAATTTTTTAATTAAAAACATGCCACATCGTTAAAAAATATGCCACATCATTAAAAAAAAAAATGTCAAGTCATTATTCCGTTAGCCACGTAAGTAACACCGTTAACAATAATTAGTAAAAGGACCAATACAACTCAGTTTTAAAACTTAAGGGACTAATTGTGTTCGCTTCAAACTTGAGAGACCAATTACGCACACAGAACAAACTTCAGGGACTAATAGTGTAGTTTCGCCTTTTGGGGGGGGGGGGGTTAGTTATAGAATAAGTGTTATCGGGTTTTTTTCCGGTTTTATTGTAAACTTTGAAGTAGCAGAGAATTTTTTTCCCAGTTTTATTGTAAAATTAGATTTTTTTTTTTTTTTTTAAATTTAAGTGATGCTAACTTGGGAATTATAACTTGCACTATAGTTTGGAGTATTTTTGATTTTGTCTTTTAAAATTAAAAAAGACAGTTTTGGAAATTATAATCTGCACATAGTGTTTTGGAGTATTTTTAGAGTCATCGTTATAAGGAGAATACATGCATACTTGGAGAAGTCGATGCAACCTTGTGTGCTTTGGGTTTTTGTACTAAGCATGTTTGCAATGTAAACACCTACACCTATACCTAAAACTTCTACAATCAAGAAGTTTGATTATGAAGTCAATCACGAATGGGAGATTTGTGCACATTGAAGAAGTTTACTAGAAAGAGTAGTCTTATTGGGTTGCAGTTGCTATTGGATAGCACAATAGGTTCTACCATAGGTAGGCACTTCGGGCTTGAATATAATAGATTCTTCAAGACATTTAGGACTAACAATGCTACGTGGCAAACTATAATTGGTCCACCTCATATATGTTTGACATGTGTTAAATTTATTGCTTAAATATAAGCCATGTGTAAAGCGTTAAATTTCACACCATAAACAATAATAATAATAATAATAATTCTGCACTTTATTTGCATCATTTAATGATTCCTACACAAATTGATATTTTCCTAGCACTATTTTTATGCATGATTTTCAAACCCAGGCCGTTCAATGAACCGTAAAAGAAAGAGGTTTAAGGTTTTAAAATCAGATCGAGGTCAAACCGTGATGATATCATAATTAATTTAATAATTATTTAAATATATAAAATTATTATAAATAGAAAAATTAACTAAAATAATCCAATTAAATATAGAAATCAATCTTTTTTAAATATATTTTTTCATATCATAACTTTCACAAGAAAAATAATAAAAAAATATCAAATCCTAAGCAAACTTAAATGTTAGGACATATGTGATTCACTTGTTAGGAACATATGTCACTATTTTATGTAATTGGCTAATCCTTTGACAAAACGCACTTTACTTGTATTTGGGTAGAACTAGGATGTGTTTAATACTTTAAGAAACTTTGTTTCAAGATCAAGTGTTAAAGCCATGCAAGTTTGTCCAAGATTCAAGTTTAAAAAGTGCTTGTCATTAAAACTCGACAGCTAGCCATCTATCGAGTTTGAAGAGCTGTTCCAGCCCCATGGCTTGACGGCAACTCGACAGATAAGGTATCAGTTGAGGTTTATGAAAAATAGAATTTCAGATCTATTTTGATTCTAATCCGTGATTATGTGTTTAGGCTTTCTTTTCTCACAACCTTAGACATACAAAAAAATTATTTTAAGGGCTGTCAAAGGGGACACAAGTTGTATAAGTGTTGAGCAAAATTTTGTTCAAGCAAATTGTGACCAGAGACAGAGTTTGCCCTAGTTCATCGTTCTTGTGTAGAAGTTGTTGTGTTTGTACACCATATGGTTTTGTGACCAAGCATCTTCTTGAACTTCATCGTCTGGATGAACTGAAGAACTTTGCAGTCAACAACCTTCTCTAGTTGGTGATTAAAGTCGCATATTGGGATCCACACAATTGGTTAGTCACGTACTGGGAGCCATGCATTACAAGAAGAGATTGTCACTACAGAACAAGTCCAATTGGATATTGAGGTAAGGGTTCAACTGTAGGTTGGTATAAGGTACTGAGATTCCTTTATGAAAGTTCAATTAGTGTATAAAACACTATGAACGTTTAGACCCCCAATTTACAAATTACCAATTTAAGCTTAATGTCAAACAATTAATATGCGGAATATGAACACAAGCTTAACACAGAATTGATAAACAATCTAAACCAAATAAAATCACATCCACAATAGAAATTAAATGGAAAAGATTAAAGGAAGAGAGATGCAAACACAAGGACAACACACGATGTGTTATTGAAGAGGAAACCGAAGCCCTCGGCGTAAAACCTCTCCGCGGCCCTCCAAGCGGTAAATAATCCACTAAAGAATGTAGTTGGGATACATGAACAGCAGAAGACCCTCCAAGCCTAATCTACCTAATGTACCTAAGCCCTCCAAGCTCCTACTCCAACGAGGTTCCATCGAACCTATTTCTTCTTTAGCTTACCGAATTCCGCTACTTGACCATAGCATCTACCAATATGAAATTCGTCCATTCTTAACTGTTTCCCAAAGCACCAAACAACCTTCTCACAGATATGGATATGGTAAGAAAAGGTTTTGGTAATGTACCTCTCAAGCATTTAACAATGGAGAGGAAGAGAGTAGAGGAATTTGAAGAGTTTCTATGTGAAGATTATGGATGAATCAATCTTGTTTTTCTCTAGGGTTTCTCTCTCAAAATTCTCTCTAGAAGCTCTCTACATTTCGTGGATATAAGGGTCTATATATAGTAGGGTGAAAAGGAATGTGAAAAGTCAGTTTTTCCCAAACAAGGTGGTCTGGCGACTTGGCCTCGCGACTGGGCTGAGTCGCGAGTTAACAGCCTGGCCAGCCTGGGATTTTTGGCCTGTAGTGCAACAGCTGGCATGACTCTTCAATCTGGGACTTTTGGCGACTTGCCAGTTGCGAGTCCAGCCATAAATCTTTGCATTCTTGCACAATCTTAAGCATTTCTTCACACTTTCTCACTTACTACCCTTACAAGATTCCCACCTAAATACAGGGTTACTAATTGCTAAAATACAAGCAAATTTGGCACGAAATAAAGCCAACAATATGGTTGATAAAATTCAACTTTTCAATCTCCCCCTCTGGCTATTCCGTGATAAAACCCTAAAACAAACTCTAGACTTAAAATGTGAGTAGGGAACAGTTGAACAAAACTCACTCACACCTAACTCTAGAATCTGATAAGCTCTTGAATCATATGAACAAGAATCTCCTAAAACATAACAACATAGTATCGTCATTGTATATAGAAAAACTTGTAATTGCTTATGAGACAAGCACAATGCGATCAAGTAAAATGGAATGAGAAATAAACCATGGCTTGACCAAACAGGCAATCACTATAAAATAGTGACCACAATGCTCATTTCCACTTGGAATGAACATCCCGACATACAAGCCAATAAGCACAATGCAAATCACTTGCATGCCCAACACTCAACCAATGCCCAATACATAAAGTATATGCATCTAGGAACAAAATCCTACAAGGACACAAGAGTGAGAATACTAAAATAAAATGCAAAACATTTAGCTAGAAGTATTAGGCAACAAAACATAAAGACTGCATAGCATGGTACAAACCATAAAAGCCTACAAAACACTCATGGAAACAAACCCTAAAAGCTTACAAAAGCAACATGGGAACAAATTCTAAAACCAAACACATGGAAATAAAAATATAACATAAGTTCTGAAATATGCTAATGTGAAAAAAAATATTAAACATAGGCCTAATGCTTAAATCTCCCCCTTTCATAGTGCTCCCCCTATCAACAACATCTTCCCCTTTTTGTCATGGAATAGCTAGTCCTCATTCCTTTCTAGCTGTCTTTGAATTTGGTCCAACTGTGTTTGGAAAGAAGTGAACTTTATATCACACTGGATGGTATGATGGTGCACAAGAGAAGCGAGTCCAGACATCTGAGTGCTCAAATCATGGACAGATGTAACAATGTAATCTAGCTTTTCATCAAAGGAGTATAAGGTAGAATGTGATCCACTGTGTGAAGTTTGTGATTCTGATTTGACTCCCTTTTTGCTATGACCAATGCTTGCATTTAGTATCCGAAGGTTGATTGGACTTGGCTTTGGATGAGAAGACTTATCTTTTGATGGATAGATGCCTTTAAGTTTCAAAATCCGTGAAACGAGGCAGCAGAAAGGAATGTAGATTCGTGAATCAATCCGCACTACAGTTTTTTGCAGGATATGAAAGATATGAGCACAAATGTCAATCTTTGCATCAGATATCAAATCATGAAGGAACAAAGCTCTCCCTAGGTTCATACACCCGGTGCTAGATAGAGGGTATAGATTGTGGAACATGATGATTGTGAGCACCCTTAATTCAGGAGATAGAGAGGTAACATTGATTGAGTTTCCATTTGGTGAGAATTCCAAGTCTTTACCAAGTGCTTCTTGAAGAAAATCTTCTTTTGGGTACAAATCATCATAGACTGGTGGTTTTCTCAGCATTGGCCTGTTGATGTGAAGTATTTCTGCCAGATAGGCAGGAGTCACGGAGAAAGTCTTTCCTCGAACCCAGCATTTGAGTTCGTCCCCTTCAACTATTGCATTAGCATAGAATTCTTTCACCAAATTCTCATAGGCATCATCAAGTGTGGAGAGAAGGTAGTTCCAATCTTTTGTGGCAAACCATTTAGGGATGTTAGTGTCAAATAGAGATGACTGATCAAGAGCCCTTTCAAGTAGTGGTTTGGCATCTCTAAAATATTTTTCATGTGTGTGAAAGGCAGCATAGGTTCTAAATTTGTTGGGATCATATACGCCCGACGATGACCTGTTCCTTTTTAACCTAGGTTAGAGATCATCAACATCAATCACATGTTCTTTGCCTTTACTGTTTCCTCATTTCACAGCTGCTCTTTTGAAGGGAGACATTGTCACACTGCATCATGTTACACAAAGGTGCAAGAAGAACTACACAAGACAACAACCTTTATTAGCACAAAATGGCCCCAAATCAGAAAACTGAAATAAAGCCCTAAATTCATGGGAATTAGGTCTGAATCATGACAATGTGTGTGTGTGTGTCTCAAATAAGACATTATACATGCAAAGCAAAGAGAATCACTACATAAACACCAACAATACACACCAAATCCATCAGAAATCAAATACCCATATTCAACTCTCAGATATACAACAAAAACACACAATCCAAGAGGTATATTACAAGATATGTAACACATATTGAGAAAGAAACAAAACCCATACCTTTACTTGAAGATTGGTGAAGGGGGATAGAGAATATGGAGAGTATTAGGATTTGTGTGTGAACACTGTGATTTAGAAAGAGGTTCAGACAAGGAAGACAATGAATAGTCACAAATGTTCGAGGGAAAACTGAAAACGTTTAAAAACTGACCTATTTGTGCAAAACACGCAATTTTCACGACTAAGTCAAGTCAGGAGAAAGTCACTAAGGCCAGTCACCAGAACACTCAAGACAAAAATTTTGAAAAATTTATCAAAGTGTTTTCTGCGACTGGAAGTTCTACCCGCGAGGGAATCGCGAGGTAAGCCGTGAAAATCTTTGAGTCTCCTCGCGACTGGACCTTCCACCCGCAAACAACTTGCCAAACTAAGTCGCGAGGAACATTAAAAACCCAAATTTTGAAAAATATTCTAAGTATTTTTTGTGACTGGGGCATTGACCCGCCAATGAGCTGCAAAAAATCTCTGTGTGGGTTCGCAACTGGGACATGCAACTGGACCAACTCGTGACTGAGTCACCAAAACAGGGCAACACTGTTTTTGAAAATTTTGGCATTTTTTCAAAAACAAAAGACTTTCCAAAAACAACTAAAATACTCAAAAATCTTTTTGTGTTTGATCAATAATGATTGAGCATGTGAAAACAAATTTAATCAAGTAAAATCACATGAATGAATATGGCATTCTTTGAACATAAACATGTGTGTTGTGTATGAATATCAAAAATGAGATGGTCCTTAGTCTAATGTGAAGCTTCAATGATCAATTCAAACAAGGCATACACAACTAGCACTAGATAATGTGACTCATCTCAATTATAGAAATATGCATATATGATCTCCCACATAAACTTGAGTACAATATCTTTGAAACTTTTCATTTGGCTCCATGTTCAACATATCATTTGATCTTTTTGAATCAACACATCTCATTGAGAGATCGATGCTTGAAATTTTTGATATTTCACTTTGATGAGATAGCCTTTGGCTTTTTGGGCATCATACAATTTTATTTTTGGTCGTTTTTCCTTTTTCCTAGTCAAATACTAGTATGTGCGATAGGCTTTTGCAGCTCTATATCTTTTTTTATTTGGAGATTTACATTTGATGAGCTCTTTTAGCAAAAAATAAAATAAAATAAAGAGTGAAAAAATATATAGACACAAGTCTATGCATATCTCAAGATCAACAAAACCATTCACTAATCATTCATGACAAGGTTGAAGATCTATTTACAATAGTCACATAGATTTCAAGATTTTTCTCACAATGATATAAGTGCATAGGAAACAAGCTATGCTCGTAGATGCACAAAGCCATTTGCATAAAGGTACAAGAGAAAACATATTTTGAGACAAAACTTCAACAATGTCGATCAAACTTTTTGGATTTTCTACGTTTTATGAGGTTTTTGGATTCTTGACACACAAGAAGGAAAAGATTGATCCAAAAAAAATGTAAAAACATTTAGTGCAAAAGCAAACAAACATTCAACAAAATAGTGTGTGCTCTAGACAAGAGTAATCAACTCAAGACAAATAAACAAAGCACACATCACACATGAGATTCAAGGAATTGTACCAACACCAATGCTCTTACGGAGTGATTCAAACCGTGGACCATCGAGAGGCTTGGTGAAGATGCCTGCCTTTTGGTTATCCATATGAATGAACTCAAGATAGACAACTTTATCTTTTCACCAAATCCTAAATGAAGTGGTATCGTATCTCTATGTGTTTAGACTTGGAATGCTGAACTAGATTCTTAGAGAGATTTATGGCACTAGTGTTGTCACAGAAAACACACATTATATCTTGCGGAATCCCATAGTCATGAAGTAGCTTCTTCATCCAAAGTAGTTGTGTTCAACAACTTCCAGCAACTATATATTCGGCTTCAGTTGTAGAGAAAGACACGGAATTTTGTTTCTTACTCATCCAAGAAACAAGATTGTTTCCAAGATAGAAGCAGCCACTTGAAGTGCTCTTTCTATCATCCACACTTCCAACCCAATCGGCATCTGAATAACCAGCAAGACAGGCATTAAAGTCCTTTGAGTACCACAATCCATAATCCGGAGTTACATTGAAATATCTTATGATTCGCTTTACTGCAGTTAAGTGAGATTCTTTCGGAGCAGCTTGAAATCGAGCACAAACACCCACACTAAAAGTAATGTCAGGTCTACTTGCCGTGAGATAGAGCAAACTTCCTATGATACTCCTATACAATGTTAGACTCACTTCTACTCCAGAAAAATCAACATTGAGCTTAGTAGATGAACTCATAGGAATAGAGGCATGTTTCTTGGAGTCTAATCCAAACTTCTTGACTATATTTCGAGTATATTTTTCTTGAGAAATAAATATGCCTTCCTTCCTTTTTAACTTGAAGACCTAAGAAGAATGTAAGCTCCCCCACCATACTCATCTCAAACTCTTTCTTCATTTCCTTAAAAAATTCTATGGCTCAAGCATCAATAGTAGCTCCAAAGACTATGACATCAACATATACTTGAGCTACAAGAAGATAATCTTCATCATTCTTGAAAAACAGAGTTCGGTCAGCATACCCTCTTTTAAATCCTCTATCTAGGAGATACTGAGTAAGCCGATCAAACCAAGCTCTTGGGGCTTGTTTCAAGCCATAAAGTGCTTTCTTTAATCTCAGCACATGGTCCGGAAAGTGAGGATCTTCGAAGCCTTTAGGTTGTTCAACAAACACTTCTTCATTCAGATAGCTATTTAGAAATGCACATTTCACATCCATTTGGTAGAGTTTGAAGTTCATGGTGCATGCAATTGACATTAGAATGCGAATAGACTCAAGCCTTGCCACGGGAGCGAAGGATTCATCAAAACCAACTTCTTCTACTTAAGTGTATCCTTGAGCCACTAACCGAGATTTATTCCGGATAATCTCAACATCTTCATCGATCTTGTTTTTGAAGATCCATTTGGTGCCAATAACATGAACACCTTCAAGCCTAGGAGCAAGTTCTCATACATCATTTCTCACAAATTGATTCAGCTCTTCATGCATAGTCTCAACCCAATTTTCATCTTGAAGAGTTTTTTCTACCCTTTTTGGCTCAAATTGAGCTAGGTAGCAATGATATGTCACATGATTGGCCAAGAGTATGTTTCCTTTTCTAAGGTGAAGACCTTCATCTAAAGATCTTATAATGTTGTTATTCAGATGATTTTTAATCACTCTTGATGATGGCTTCTTTGATGTGGAGACTTCATCATTTTGAGAGATGGGAGGATGATCTTTCGAGCGAGTGAGAGGACTTGATGTTCTAGATGTTGATCTTGTTTCCATTCTTGGGTTCATGGGAATAGATTCCTCTTCCGATGTAGATCCTTCAACTTCTATATCAAGAGCTTTGACCTCAACAGTGGGTTCTTTGGTGCTTGGTCTTTTCCATAGCTGTTTTCATAGCCATAGGGTCTAGGATTGTACTTAGGTAATTAAACCACAGCAAGTGCACCTGCTCTGATACCAATTGAAAGTTCAATTAGTGTATAAAACACTATGAACGTTTAGACCCTCAATTTACAAATTACCAATTCAAGCTTAATGTCAAACAACTAATGTGCGGAATATGAACACAAGCTTAACACAAAATTGATAAACAATCTAAACCAAATAAAATCACATCCACAATAGAAATTAAATGGCAAAGATTAAAGGAAGAGAGATGCAAACACAAGGACAACACACGATATGTTATCGAAGAGGAAACCGAAGCCCTCGACGTAAAACCTCTCCGCCGCCCTCCAAGCGGTAAATAATCCACTAAAGAATGTAGTTGGGATATATGAACAGCAGAAGAATCTCCAAGCCTAATCTACCCAATGTACCTAAGCCCTCCAAGCTCTTACTCCAACGAGGTTCCGCCGAACCTATTTCTTCTTTAACTTACCGAATTCCGCTACTTGACCATAGCATCTACCAATATGAAATTGGTCCATTCCTAACTGTTTCCCAAAGAACCAAACAGCCTTCCCACAGATATGGGTATAGTGAGAAAAGGTTTTGGTAATGTACCTCTCAAGGATTTAACAATGAAGAGGAAAAGAGTATAGGAATTTGAAGAGTCTCTATGTGAAGATTATGGATGAATCAATCTTGTTTTTCTTTAAGGTTTCTCTCTCAAAATTCTCTTAGGAAGCTCTCTACATTTCGTGGGTATAAAGGTCTATATATAGTAGGGTGAGAAGGAATGTGAAAAGTAGTTTTTCCCAAACAGGGTGGTCTGGCGACTTGGCCTCGCGACTGGGCTGAGTTGCGAGTTCAAGCCGTGAGTTAACGGCTTGGCCAGTCTAGGACTTTTGTCCTGTAGTGCAATAGATGGCATGACTCTTCAGCTCCCCTGCATGCTTCATGCGTGTGCCAACTTTAATGGCTTGCCAGTTGCGAGTCATCCGCGAGTCCAGCCGCGAGTCTCTGCTTCCTTGCACAATCTTGAGCATTTCTTCACACTCTCTCACTCACTACCCTTACAAGATTTCCACCTAAATACAGGGTTACTAATTGCTAAAATACAAGCAAATTTGGCACGAAATAAAGCCAACAAGACGGTTGATAAAATTCAACCTTACACTTTACTTGTAACCACTTATTTTGATAATAGTGGATTCTCGGGAATGATGACCTTAAAATCACCCGATGGGCTTTTTGCTGTGTTGGTTTTCTCCATTCGTAAACAAATCACTGTGTCAATTTATTTTCCGCTGCACTTTAGTTAATTGGTGATTTGTTTGTGCTACCACGTATTTGCATGTTAATTTGATTAATTAATAAACTTAGCTAATTAATCAATTAATTCATCACAAGGGATCAATTTGTTTTTGGTCTATCATTAAATACAGTATTTATTTATTCATTTATGTATATGTTGATTAAATAAACTTGTGATAATAATAATAATAATAATAATCATCATCATCATCATTATATAAGAATTAGAAGGACACTTGCATTAAAAAAAATATTTTTTAAATGATTTAATAATTTTGAATTAAATAATAATTAAATATTTATTATATACTTAATTTTATTTATTTCTTTTTAAAAAACTATAAATATTAATTAAAAATAGAGTAATGCTATTACTACACATTCTATACAATTTTTACCACATTTTAACTACTTATATCTCATCATGAGGCAAGTTATGACATAAATTGTATAAATATTATAGTACCAACGTTACTCTTAAAAATACTTAAAATATTTATTGCACACGTCACATCATATTGGGCTAAGCTGAAAATTCCATCTATCAATGTACTTCACATTATTTTGGGCTAAGCTGGAAAAAAGCCAAATCTAACAAATAAAATTTTTTGCTTCTATTCAAAAATTAGAAGCATTCATCATTTCCAATGTAAGTCACGTGAGAGGCTTAGGAATTCAAAAAGAATACAAAGGAAAAGAAAGAAAAAGAAAGTAGAAACGCAGTAGTATTAAGCTAAAAAGAGAGTAAATTGCAGAGTGATGGAGAAGAACAAAAGAAAGAGAAGAAGAAAAAGAGGAAAGAAGAAGAAGCAGCAAAAGACAAAGGCGTGACCAGCGACTGTGTTGGCAACCTGCTTTCTCAACTTAGCGTAGCCCTGCTTTGTTGTCTTCTTCTTCTCTATTTTTTTTTTCTTAAAAATTCTTTTGTTCAAGATCTGGAAAAAAATCTAAAGTGCATGCCAGTCGAATATTTAATTTTGGCTCGCATGGGTCGAAATAATAAGGAACCGTGAGAACTGCAAGAACCATTCACGGTTCTAAGAACCGTGTGGTTGAACCGCGGTTCGTACCAGTCCATGCTTTTTTGGCATAAAGAGGTTCTTAAGGTTAAAGAACCGTTAGGCTCTTTTGGATATACACCACTTTATATTTCTTTAAAAAACCTTCTCCCCTCTCCCTATGTGTGTGTGTGTGTTAAAAAATACTTAGTATTCTAAAAAAAAATATTAAAGAACTGCAAAAATGAGGCATTCACAGTTAACCGGTCAAACCGTACAGTCCGTTCCGGGTTTCAAAACCATGTTTTTATGTTCACGCATTGAGCATTCTCAAGTCCAAATCCAATAGTAGGCTCATTCAGCTGATCGCAAGATAGATAGGCCCATACCGATCATGTATGAGTTGATCGGGGTTGTATTTACCGAGAACAACCCATGACCTCGGTAGCTTGATATTGCCTTAGGGAATATTGGCATCGAGCAACCTTTTAGAGGCAGGAACCAGTTCCAAAGTCATCTCCACCATTTTCCAAGAAGCATATCCCATGTCGGGAATAATCAAATTAGACCCCACCCATACTAGTGAGACTAGAACGTAATCATGCACACTCTAACAACCTTAAGCTATAAATAGGCAAAGTGAGTAGAGAGAAGGGGAGGGGGGGGTTGGCCATTCTGAGCGAAACAAAGGGAGCTAACGAAAGATAATACTAACGACAAAGAGGAGCTTAGAGGAGAGGGGAGGGGGAATTTCGCGAGGGCAAAGGAGGGCAGCCAAGTAGTCTGGTTGGGAGCTACCCATAGTAGGAAACTCATAACCCACCATATAAATAAATTGTGAGCCCAACACTAGGCCCAATCTAGCGAGGAAAATTGGACACACACAATTGGCACCATCTGTGGGAATCTCTTACATAGTTGTAGTTCTGCTGGGGTTCACGTAAGAAAGATGTCTGGGAGGCATTCGAAAAGTTAGGCCAAAAGTGGCTCTAGAGGGTCTTCTCGGGGTTCTAGTTGGTGAGAAAGAAGGCAGAAAAGGGACAAAGATCAAAGGTATGAACAGAAGGAGAGTATTTAGGTCCTGAAGAGGGGTCATTTCAAACGTACCTAACAATGTTCGGCACCTTTGGCCACGAACATCTTGATAAAAAGGATGAAGAGCTTGAGCATTTTTAGAGATTAGTCGAGGAGTTAGAGTTGGAAGCACGAGGCAGGCGTCGAAGAAAAGACCACGGAGAGCATGCCGAGGGGTTAATGAGCATAGGAAGTAGTCATGGGGAGGCATCCCATCAATTTGGTTCCCATCAACACAGGGATTGGTCTCAGGAGTATAAGGATAGGGATTTAATTTCCCTAGAGGGGCGATGACCTAGGAATGCTCTAATGGACACAATGAGCCGAGCTTTATGTAGAGCTGCCCGATCACCTTTTTCGGATGAGATTGAGCAAGCGTCGATGCCGAGCAGATTTACCAGGCCCCCGTTTAACTCTTATGATGGGAAGACAGATCTTGTAGAGCATGTAAGTTATTACATTCAGATGATGTCTTTACACAGTCGTAATGATGTGCTGATGTGTAAGGTGTTTCCTTCTAGTCTTGGGCCAACTACTCTGAAGTGGTTTAATGGGTTAAGGAAGGGTTCAATTTGTAGTTTTGGACAGTTAATTGAAGAGTTCGGGGTCCAGTTTATGACCTATAGCCGAGTACCACAACCTGTGGACACGTTGCTGTCTATGAAGATGGGAACCAGGGAAACCCTTCGAAGTTACACTAGCAGGTACTAGGAATTGTACAACGAGATCGGAGGGGGTACTGAATAAATCGTAACAAGCACTTTTCAGTTGGGATTGCCAGAGGATTCTGAGCTACGAGATTCGCTAACAAGGAGGCCTCTTGAGGATATGAGACAGCTTATAAGGCGTATTGAGGAGTACAAGAGATTAGGGGATGATCAGCAGCAAAACAAAGGTAAGGCTCCAATCACAAACCAACCCAAACAAGGGGGTTTCCAATCAAGATCTCGAAGGGATTTAAGAATCCAGGAGCCGGGCACTCAATCCGGAGAAGTAAACGTGATGTTCAAGGAACGAGTGCATAGAATTGTGGATCGGATTAAGAAAAAGCCATATTTTCGATGGCCGAATAAGATGGGGGTGATCCCACAAGAAAAAATCAGAATTTATACTGCAATTATCATAGGGATAAAGGATATACCATCGAACAATATAGGGTGTTGAAAGATCATTTGGAGCAATTTGTAAGGGCGAGGCATTTAAAAGAGTTTGTTGTAGAGCCAAGGAATCAAGAAGCCGAACAAGGTGCCCGACCCCGAGGGAATCCTCTCCTGCCCCTTTCAGGTGTGATCAAAGTCATCCATGCCGCTTCAATGGGAACCTTGGTGGCCCGAAGAAAAGGGGTATTGACTGTAGTCCTGGTGGAGGATGGTCGGGACATGCATCCCTTCAAGAAGAGGCTGAAGTATACCCGTGAATCTATCGCCTTCAACAATGATGACCTGAAGGGAACGGCCCAACCACATAATGACGCATTGGTGGTCACAGCCCGAATAAATGGTTTTATAGTGAAGAGAGTATTAGTAGACCCAAGGAAGTGGAGCCGAAATAATGTATCCTGACTTGTTCAGAGGGCTTGGTTTGAAGAATAAAGATCTATCTAACTATGACACACCCTTAGTTGGATTTAATGGTCGGATAATGACCCTAGATGGGCAGATTTCACTCCCCATGAACATGGAAGGCAAGGAAGTGATGGTGACTTTTATAATGGTTAATTCATTTTCCCCATATACGGAAATTCTTGGTAGACTGTGGATTCATGCAATAGGAGCAGTCCCGTCCACATTACATGTCAAGGTCAAATTCCACACCGAACATGGTATCGCTATAGTAAGGGGAAACCAACAAGTGGCAAGACAATGCCTAGTGGCTGCTGCTAACTGAGAGATTAAACAAAAGGAGTTTGTCGGGGAGGTCCCATTACAGCAGTTACAGGAACCCCCAAACAAAAAGGGGGCTAGTTGTACCTAGGAGTTGATAAAGATGATTATATTGCCAGATGAGAATAGGAGTTTTCAAGTAGGAGCAGGAATGTCCGACAAAGATAGGGTAAAGATCTTGTTGTTGCTTGTACAAAATATAGACGTATTCACTTGGAGCTCATACGAGGTGCCTGGGGTGGCTCTGGAGTTTATAGTCCATAAGCTTAAGTAGATCCACTTTTTCCTCCTAAAAAGCAAAAGCCAATAAGGTTGGCTAAAGAGCATGTTGATGCTGTCAAGCAAGAGGTGAAGAAGTTAAAAGAAACAGGGGTGATAAAGGAGGTTTTCTTGTCGGAATGGTTAGCAAACATTGTGGTGGTAAAAAAGAAGAACGGGAAATGAAGGGTATGTGTCGACTTTACCAATCTGAACCGAGCATGCCCGAAAGACCCCTTCCATGTACTGAAGATTGATCTGTTGGTAGATGCAACATACGGACACCCAATGATGAGTTTCCTGGATGCTTTTTAGGGTTACCATCAGATTGCCCTTTCTATTGAGGATCAGGAAAAGACAGCGTTCATTTCTCTTGATGCTAATTATCATTACACCGTGATGCCATTTGGCTTAAAGAATGCTAGGGCAACCCATCAACGGATGATGACAAGGATGTTTAAAGATAAGATTGGGCATACAATGGAGGTATATATTGACGATATAGTGGTGAAGAGTAGAAAGGAGTAGGGGCACATTGATGATCTTTGGGAAATGTTTGAAGTACTCCGACGACACAAGTTACGTTTCAACGCCAACAAGTGCTCCTTTGGAGTGGGGGTTGACAAGTTCCTCATGTATATGATTACTCACAGGGAATAGAGATTAATCCCAATCAAATCAATGCTATAGAATGCCTCAAACCGCCAAGCAATCCGAAGGAAGTCCAGGTGTTGACTGGCATGCTAGCTACCCTAAAATGGTTCATTTCTAAGTTCGCAAACCAGTGCCATCCATTCTATCAACTTCTGAAAAAATGGAAGGGATTCCAATGGACTGAGGAATGTGAAAGGGCCTTCTAGGATTTAAAGGAGTATTTGATGTAGGCACCAATGTTGTCGGCTCAGAGCCTGGGTGAGGATTTGTTCATGTATCTTTCAGTGTCCAAGTATGCCATAAGTGCCGTGTTGTTGAGGGATCAAGGTGTACAATAGCCAATATATTATGTTAGCAAAACCCTGGTTGACGTTGAGACAAGATATTTGCTTCTAGAGAAGTTGGTGTTAGCCTTAATGCATGCCACAAGGAAGTTGCCCCATTATTTTTAAGCCCATACCATCTACGTGCTGACCGAGTATCCCCTACAATCCTTGTTAAACAGATCTAATTCCATAGGCAAGATAGCCAAGTGAGGGACCCAATTGGGTTCTTTTAATATACGGTATAAACCCAGAAATTCGGTGAAAGGTCAAGTGCTTGCTGACTTTGTTGCAGAAATTTCCCCGAAAAGGGGACTGGAGACTATTTGCCATATAGAAGTCCGTCCATGAAGGGTATTCATTAACGGTGCTTCCAGTGCCTTGGGAGTGAGGGTAGGGATCATTATTATTACGCCGAAAGGGATACGGATAGAGCACTCTTTCAGATTGAGCTTTAAAGCCTCTAACAATGAGGCTGAGTATGAGGCCCAACTTACCAGACTAAGGGCTGTCCTGGTTTTAGGGGCACTGGAAGTAGAAGTTTATTCAGATTCTCGGCTAATCGCCAACCAGGTGTTGGGTAACTTTAAAGCCAAGGATCCTCGGATGATTAGTTATTTACGGTTAGTAAAGCAAACCATGATTCAGTTTCAAAATATGAGAGTGATTCAAATTGCTTGAGGCCAAAACCAACATGTAGACTATTTGGCCACTTTGGCGTCATCATTGATTGAGGAGGTACCACGATTGATCAAGGTGAAGGTGGTGGAGGAATCTAGTATTGATGCAAGGGTGAATGTCTCAATGGTTACGTTGTCTAAACATTGCTGGATGGACCTAATCATTGACTTTTTGGCTGACAACCACATGTTGACCGATGAAAAAGAAGCAGAAAAGGTACACAGAGAAGCTGCTTGGTATTAGTTGTCGGCGGACCGCATGCTGTACTACCAGAGGTCTTTTGGGGGACCGTCCCTTTAGTGTTTGTACCCTAGCAAGGTTGATGAGCTCTTGACCGAGCTTCATGAGAGGGTATGCGGTAGTCATATTGAGGGACGCTTATTAGCCCACCGAGCAATGACCCAAGGATTTTGGTGGCCACAAATGCATAAGGATGTTGCCGAATACGTACTAAAGTGTGAGCAATGTCAAAAGCATGCCCTACTAATTCATCAGCCAGTAAGGAGTTTAAACCCTATCAGTAGCTTGTGGCCCTTTGCATAGTAAGGGCTAAATATTATTAGTTCGTTCCCTCGAGCTACAAGAAACCGAAGATTTGTTCTAATGGCCGTGGACTACTTCACAAAGTTGGCAGAGGCTGAGGCACTAGCTAATATCCAAGACATAGATGTTAAGAAGTTAGTGTGGAGAAACATAGTAACTAGATTTGAAGTACCAGAATCCCTAGTATCTGACAATAGGTTGCAATTTGACTAATAAAGCCTTCTACTAGTTCTGTAGCGATCTCAATATTAAGAACAAGTATTCAACCCTGGCATACCCGCAAAGTAACGGTCAAGCTGAGGCCACTAACAAAGCAATTGTGAACGGGTTAAAGAAAAGATTGGTGGGTACTAAAGGTAGGTGGGACAAGGAATTGTCAAATGTTTTGTGGGCTTACCGAACAACTTCCAGAAGGTTCACAAGAGAAACTCCATTTTCTCTAACGAATGGAAGAGAAGCAGTCATATTGACCGAAGTGGATTTGTGCAGTGCTCAGGTTTCAGGTTTCAGAATGATGAGTTAATGGTGAAGCAGCTGGACTTGTTAGAGGAATACCGGGAATCAGCAACCATACGGCTAGTAGAATATCAGCAAAAACTTGCTCGTCGGTACAATAGGGATGTAAAGAGAAAGGAGTTTAGCACTGGGGACTTCGTACTACGAAAAGCAACGGGGAACACATGAGATGTCAATGCAGGAAAGTTAGCCCCAAACTGGGAAGGGTCGTATAGAATTACTGCCACTGCTGAGGTAGGAGCATACTATCTAGAAGACATGGATGAAAGACCACTTCCTTGATCATGGAACGCTCACAATTTGAAAAAGTTTTACCACTGACCATGGGCGTGTAGTAACTTGAGATGTATATTATGTAATATGCGAACAATGTTTATGTGTGTAGATGTACTCATACTATTGGCTTCATTATTATTAAAATTACTGACTAGTGAATGGTAGAAACATGTGCTCGATTCAATCTCAGTCACTGAACAAGTGGAAACCTTATCTATATTTTACATAAGGACAGAAACTTGTGCTTGGTTCAATCTCGGTCTCCGAATAGGTGGAAACCTTATCTATATTTTACCTAATGAAAAAAAATCTATGCTCGGTTCGATCCCGGTCACCTAAGAGGTGGAAATCTCATCGATATTTTACCTAAGGACAAAAACCTGTGCTCGATTCGAATTCGGTCACCAAACAGGTGGAAATCTTATCTATATTTTACCTAAGGACAAAAACCTATGCTCGATTCAATCCCTATCGCCAAACAGGTGAAACCTTATTTCTATTTTATCTAAGGACAAATTGAAATCTTGTCTCTACTTTACCTAAGAACAAAAACCTTTGACCAACTTAACCTCGGTCACCGACCAAAAGTGCACATTAATTTGGTTATATCGCATTCATAAATGAGCAGAGTAAAAATGTAGCAAAAATTATTCAACTCCAACAAGGGCAATATTGATCAAAATTGTTCACAAATTTAAATAAATCTAATGTATTGTCACTCTATCTTGGTGACTAAGCAAACTAAAGTAAAAAGTAAGTCTTGTCGCCACATCCCAACGACCATAGGTAATCATAGGTAAATAAAATAAAGAAAGCACAAGTCAAATTAAAGGTGTAGCAAAACGATTTCTCTCCTTCAAGAATCGAATTCTCAAGTTAAGATGGAATGGTATCTGTAGCAGGCTGAGCTAGGACATCCACGGTAGGTTGGGCAATAGTGTCTGGAGATGGAGCTATGCACGACACAACATCAAGGTTGCTAGTGAGATCAAGATCAATCAACTCCACATGAGAGTCAATTTCTTGCACCAGCTCCCTCATGTTAGGGGTATCTTCTTCTTCTTTAGCGCCTATAGGATTCTAAACTAGGGGAGGAGGCTCTGGGAAAGGTATTTGTTCGGGATTCCTCAACGACTAAACGTCAGGCACCCCCATTGCTTGCAGAGTTGCTATCCACCCTTCATCGAACCTATGTCGTCGTGATTGGTGAACAATTGGTTCCACGGAGTTTTCAGCATCCTTGAAGCCCTCGTTGTACTATTTGTCCTCACAGGCTTTTAGAGCTACCTTTAGCTCGGCAATTTCGTTGGCCTGTGCCAAACTCAGACTCTCCGCCTCAACCAACTTGAACTATGTTTCCCCCAACTTTACATCCATCTCCGTCAGCTTCTCCTCTGCCAATACCCAGGCCCTCTCAGCCTCCCGTGCTCTCTTTTCGACATCCTCTGCAGCCTTACCCTTGTCCTTCGTCATGGCCTCAGTAATATCCTTTAGGGCCTTTTCTCGATCAGCCTCCTCGGCAGCTTCCTTCGATCGATCTTTAATTATGTAAGCCAATTATGCTGCCTGTTACCACAATAATGATAAACATAAAAAGGAAAAATACAAGTATATCCGTGCAACAGAAGAAGAATAAAATGCATTACTGCGATTGTGTGCCATTGCAACCAAGTAGCTAAGGATTCATCAGCACCGCCCGAGAAAAAGTGCATGTCCTCGGGAAGCTAAAGGCCTTGCCCCAGACTTAAGGCAACCTAGCCACCCTCACCTTGAGCCCAGCTTTTAACACTGGTCTTCATTGGGAGAGACTCATTCCCAAGCCTAAAGAATGTCTACCACCCCATAGCTGAGCGAGAAGAGGAAGACGCCACGTTGGACCCAACCCACACGGTTGGGCGGGCGCCACCAATGGGTTCCTAGATAACTATGCCACCTGATACTAGAGCCGGAGGAGTTCTTAGGGGAGCATCCCCTGATACTCTTGGAGGTTAGTTGGCGGTGCACTGCCTTTTCTAAGTATGGGTGGCTGAAGGAGGTTAATTCTTGCCCTGAGTTTATTGTTGTTGCGCAACCGAGCAGGCTCCAGGTAGAAACCGGTCAATAGTCATTATCCTTTTGGTTACCATCTCATCCTCACCTTGTTCGGTTTCCGCTTTAGAGGAGTTTATTGACTCAGTTGCTGCTTGATCGGCTGGCTGAGCTTTAGCTTGAGGCTCCTCGACAAGTCTGTAAGCGACGCAACCTTGGAAGACAAAGTTTGCTGAGGCGTCCCTCATGGATACTAATGATTCTTCCCTAGTTAATCAGGGGCCGAGATCCAAAGCTTCACCCACTATTAGATTTGGAGGAAGGAAATTTGGATGTTGTATGTTGATGTATGACAAAAGGGGGCTGTCCACCAAAAGAGCTTAGCCGAAAGGTTGCTAGGTAGAGTAAACTGGAGTGCAACCAAGTATGAGATGGCATGCCCGAAGTTGTCCATCAAAGTTAACGAAGATCTTTGACTGGGGCACAAAATTCAGATCCCTCACGTGCACAACTTTGATGTCCAACTTAAACCTTTTGCCCTCTACGCCAAAGTAAAATGAAGATTGGTTAGTACATTTAAATAATAATAAAGACGAATAGAGAGCAACTACAAAGAAATTTAGATGTGCACGGTACCAACCAACATCCCAAGGCAAAGTTAGGCAGGTGAGTTCATTGGCAGGTGAGCTCAACCAAGCATACTTTCCCATAGAGTTTCTATTAGAATCGGGAAGGCATGATATCAGCTGTACCCGTACATCCTTAACCTTTAGGTAGTAGTCTGACTTAATATTACCACATAAACTATACATAAAATTTATATCATGATGGTCTAGCTATAACCCGTACAATTGGTTTAATCGGCTGACACAACTCACTATTCGGTAAAAATTGGGGGGGGGGGGGGGGGGCGCTGGTTGGGACACAAGCTGTAAAATCTAAGAGTCCTAAGTATCAAAGGATCCACGGGAAACCTAACCCCTCCTTCTAAGATAGCCATTAAAGGAAAAAAATACTACATGAGGGTGCCGCTAAAGAGCAATATCACCCTCATGACAATAAACAACTTCGACATCCCTAAGGATATCATAGACCACCCTAAAGTTAGGTAAAGCTGCCTCGGTGTTAAGAAGATGAGAGAAACTCATTCTTAACTCTAGAGTAAGAGAAAGAAATTGAAAAAAGAGAAGGAATGGACGGACGAGGAAATTTACTGTGGGCTCTAGGAGTTGGTGGTCTTGGTTGGAGTATGCACGGGAAGAATATGCTCGGTAGAGAAGGAGTTGGAGGAGTAAGGACGTAAAAAATGATATGAGGAGTAAGAAGGTACTATTTATAGGGGGGAGACATTTAATGAAAAATGAGCGGGAAAAATCCTTTTAAATTCCTTTTTGTAACTTCCACATGCATGGCCTCAGTTCACGAACCGTTAGGTCATGATTATGGGTTGATTTAACAGGCTGTCATAACGTTTCTTTTCAAAAGGCATTAATAACCGTCTTATCCTCCATTTAATGACTAATGGTTAAGCTTCCCAAGGAATCCCTAGAGTATTCTGGATTCGTTCCCAATGGCCGGACATAAATCAAGGGGGGGGGGGGGGGGCTATTGTACAGCATAAGGCTTCGAACCCACTGGGCATTAGGCCTTCACCCAAGTGCGCTACTAAGACATTCTCAAGCCCAAATCCAATAGTAGGCTCATTCAGCTAATCATAAGATAGATAGGCTCATACCGATCATGTATGAGTTTATCGAGAGCTGTATTTATGAGGAACAACCTATGACCTTGGCAGCCCGGTATTGCCTTGGGAATATCGCCGCCAAGCAACCTTTTGGAGGCAGGAACCAATTCCAAAGTCATCTCCACCATTTTCTAAGAAGCATATCCGATGTCAGGAATAATCAAATCGGACCCCACCCACACGAGTGAGACCAGAACGTAATCATGCACACTTCACCAACCTTAAGCTATAAATAAAGGAAGTGAGTAGAGAGAGAGAAGGGGGGGGGGGATTTCGCAAGGGCAAAGGAAGGCAGCCAAGTAGTCCTGTTGGGAGCTACCCATAGTAGGAAACTCATAACTCACCATGTAAATAAATTGTGAGCCCAACACTAGGCCCAGTCTAGCGAGGAAAATTGGGCATGCACAACATTTATGGTTAGAAATTGATTCAATCCATTTGTGAAATGCTCAAGAAAGTGAGCAGCCATAATATAAAGTGAGATGTAGAAGAACTTGGTGAATGGTGAATTCTCTACAAATATATACAGTACAAAATTTTAATCTTAAATCTCTATTTTGGGATTTTCTACAAATATATATATATATATATATATATATATATATATATATATATATATATTGGTAATTGGGATTGCTTTGGGTTACTCCAAACACATGGTATAACTTGAAGGAAGAAATAAGATTTAATTATGGTGATTTTTTTTATCCCTCTCCCCTTTGTTGTAGCTATCAAAATATACTGCAATTTAAAGACCCTATTTCATCCCTTTAGAAAAATGATAACTTAATGATACATCAAATGTACATTAGATGAAGCACTGAATTAAGGTGAAAAATTGTTCCTGTAATTATCTTACATGATTAGAATTTCCAAGTCAACTCAATTACAATTTTTTGGCTACTTTGAATAAATAATTGAGACATGGCAAATATATAAACATGCCCCAATAATTGTCTGCCATATGATGTAGTAGTAGTGGGTGATCCATGAACAAAAATTGTAGAGTTTTAGAAGAGCCTTTTGCTCGACTTATGTTAGATATTAGATTAGATATATAAGAAATGGTTGAGTCTTATACATAATTGGTCATAATAGAAATATTGTTATACTATCACTGGTCATAAAATCACCCAAAAAAACAAAATTGAAATACGTACACTTGTAGAAAACAATGTAATAAACTTTAGTGTTAAAATATTTTAAAAAATATATATTTGCTCACTTAATTAATTACATATAAATCATTATAAAAATAATGACTTTGTAATAAATAAGCACATGTTGTGACGAAAAGTTTCACCATTATAGTCCACTTTTGTTGTAGTGAACACAATTAAAAAGAAAATGCTGATTGAATGACCTTTCAAATATATAACTATTTCAATGTCTATCTTCTAAAGATATTACTTATATATACAGAACTTTGAAAAAAAAAAACAAAACAAAGTTGAGAGTAAAAGAAACAAATATATTGAAAAGAAAATTCTTACGCAAGTTCATCCAATCTCAAAAAAAAATAATAATAAATAAATAAATAAATAAAGCGGAAAATTAGCACTACTCAAATAAGATACATGCACACGCATTATATGAGTTAGCAATTAATTTATAAATTATAAAAATAAGATAAAATAATTTGTGCGAAGCACGGGTCAACAACTAGTTATTGACTAAAAGAAGAGCACAAAGAAGAACATTGTTGGCCTAGAATGGTGTATGCCATTCAAGAAGGTGCGTTCATTTATTATTTTAGGCGTACGCATTTCTGGGCATATTTTTAGATTCATTTGATTTCCAGAAAATTGTAGTAAAGTGTAATCAAATAGCATGTCACGCAAATCAACAGCATCATGCATCATGTTAAGAACAAAATATGAAAGAATGAAAAAACAACATAAAAACTATTAAATATTAAGGGAAAATATATAGATCCCAAAAAAGAATCATACCTCACCTCTTTGGCACTTTACAGTTAAGTAGATGACTAGTCCCTTGATTTAAACCAACTACCATAATGTGGTAGACCTTTTTGTGTTGTTGGGTTTCGATCCCTCCTGCTGTACTGCAGCTCATGGGTCTGAGGTAAGAGAGTTGGGACTAGCCTAAATGGGGCTACACTTTAGGCCAACTTGTGCACAAGTCAAGTCATCCCAATATATACACATTGTAACAGAGGTATCGCGGGCTGAGTATATGACGTGGCCACAACAAGAACAACTGTTACAGATGTTATAGCAAGAATATAGTACGGCAGAATAACTGTAATACTAAACAAAATAAATGAGACTAATACCGAGAAGGAAGGTAGATAATAAGGTTATGGCAAAATAATACCAGAAATGGAAATAACGCTATAGCAAATAGTTTAATAATTGAACGGTAAACTAATCACCCAATAAGCATGAACAGTAAAAGGAAAGCCTGTATGCCATAAAAGTAGGCTTAGCCTTTCAGCAAAAGCAAACCCAAGAAGGGAGCCAATCTCCAACGTGGGTAACCTCAAGGAAGGCTTCTGCTGTAGAAGTTACACACTTTGAAAAAAATGCCTAAATGGTTTAAGCTTCGAATTTCAATTCTTCAGAGAGTGGGTCTATCAAGAGGGAGAGAAAAAGGTGGTCCATTGATACATGTATCTATTCCTACCACTTATCTCTCTGGTTTTTCTATATATTCTTTCTCTTTCTCTGTTTTTTCTTTTCTTTTCTTTCTACCTCACTTCCCTTCCGTCCCCCCTATTTTCACTATTCATATCTACCCCTTTTTATAACATCTGCCATGATGAGATTTGTCATTTTTACCCCTTAACTGCTTTTGGCTCAGTATAGGTGTCCTTCCAGGACTGTCCACTAGCCTACCAGCTGCCTAGCCACTACCTCTACTCAAAGTGTGTTGGTTGCACCACTCTCTATTCCCAGACAAAATTGCTTGTCTCTTTTTTACCTCTCTCCGCTTTCATTTCACTCCTTCAAATCTAACTCTCTCTCATCACCTACCTTTACGGCATGCATCAAGTGGTCTCAGCCCATACTTACCTCTTTTGTGTGAGATGTCATCCTAGCAGGACATCTCTCCCTAAAGAAACTTGAGTGAGAATCATAGAATAGACCCACTTGTCTCCCCACCACCAAACCAAACCTTTTGAAAGGCTTGACTTGTAGCACACCTCCCATGTATTGGCTAAGTACAAATAGGTGGTGCCCAGGCCCTTTGTGCATGCTCAATTCCAACTGAATTTTGTTTCTTTCTAGCCTTCACACAATTTCTACTGTCTCCATGTTTGTTTGATTCTACTGTACGTGCTGGTTGGTGTTTATCTTTTGTAACATGAAGGATGTGTGAACTTTTGGGCTCATATTCTCTGCCTTTTACCCCTTTTTGAACTGGGCGTTGCTTGGGCAAAAGCTCTCATCTTCTTGCCAAGCCCATGTTTTCCTTTTCTGTGTCCATGAGACTTTTGGCTATTGATCCTGCCATATCACTTCATCATGCCTGCTATAACTTTACCTCTCTTTTTATTTCTTGTTACCCCCATGGACTTGCGGGCTGATGTTTCTGCTGTGCCAACCAACTTCTTCATCAATCTTTTGCTCAAGGTTTTCTAAGCCTACTTTTCACATCTTTGCCACTTTTGGGCTTTGTTGGCCAACATTTCTACTGTGCCAGCCCATTTCATTACTTCATTCATCGGGCTTTCTTGGCCCATTTATTTCCTCTTTACCTCTTTTACTCCCATGGGCTTTCTACTAGATCCTTTGGGCTTCCTCAGCCTAATTCACATCTTTACCTTTTATTACTTTTCGGGCTTATTGGCCTTTAAGCCGACCCATTGAGTTTACTAATTCATTTCCCGAGCTTCCCCAGTCCATTTACTTCTTCTTTACCTCTTTTTATTCTCATGGGCTTACTACTTCATTCTTTAGGCTTCCTCGACCCATTTAATTCTTCTTTACATCTTTTTTATTCTTATGGACTTACTAGCCATTAATCTTGTCATTTTAGCCTGATGGGCTTGTTTCCTCATTCCTTACCCTTTTCCCCTTCTCACCCTCTCTATATTGTTGGACTTCTTCTACTATTGGGCCTTTTGTCAAAAATGGGCTTCAACACATAGCAATGTGTGTGTTTGAATCAACAACTTGAAATAACTTTTTGAATTTGATATTTTGGTGTAGTACCCTAAAAAATCTGTTGGTAGCGATTTTGATTTCTTATAATTGGGACTGAGAATTTTGGATATATAGTCCGAAACGAAATGAAGTGTCTATAAATGTCAAGTGACAAACTATCTCTGCTTGCTCCGGAACAAAAAGTTACAAAATTAAATATGATCGTAAAGGATTTTGGACATTTAATTTATATTTACATGGTTTGACTTTTCACATATATGTGTGTGTGTGTGTTGGGGACCTATATTATGTGTGTGAAAGGTGTGTGTATATATATACATAGGGTCCTATTAGCGGGTGCCATTAAGATAATTGTTAATGGAATATTATAAGAAAGTTTTGATAACATTTTCATGTGAAAGATAAAAAAAGAAAAAAAAACTGTTAAAAAAGTCAATTAATTTTTCTTTTTCTTTTTTTCCATATAAAAAATTTGGTGAAACTACACTATTGGTTCTTAAAGTTTACCTGTGAGCACAATTGGTCCCTCAAATTTCAAGTAAGCACTATTAGTCCCTAAAATTTAAAAATGAGAGTTACTAGTCCTTCGGCTAACTTCTGTTAAAATTTATTACTTATGTGGCTAGCAAAAAAGTGATATGACATTTGTAATTTTACTGCAGGCACTTACAAACTGACGTGGCAACTTAAGTGTCCTTTGCCATATCTGCTATTTAATTATAAAGTTGCCATGTAATCTTTAATTTGGATTTTATTTATTCTTGTGCCAAAAAAAAAAAAAAGGATAGGATTGGCTTCAGCCTCTCACCCTCTCCTTCCCTATTTTCCCTTTCTTTGCTTCACCGTTTTCCAGTTTTCTAATCAAGTGGCTGTACCAACTCAAAGCCAACAATAATTTACTAGAAACTTTCTTATCAAAAATCCAAATATGAGTTGAAGAGAACCACCTTTGAGGATACAAAATCTTTTACGTAACTCTCTCTCTACTCTAAATTGATTGGCTACAAATCCTCTCTTGTTAACAAGAGTAGTCTAATGTCAGGAGCAAGAAACCAACAAATATTTTGAGTGCAACAAAAGTGATAGGCAACAAAGATTCCCACAATGACTACCATTGGTTCATGGCAGAGAAAGAAAAATGACCAATTTTTTTTCAATTTTTTTTTAGGAAAAGAAAACTTGAATATGATACTTCAAACATTTGAAGATTTATAATGAAAAAAATTTAAACATTTTTTCATGCTATTTATGGATCCATTGGAAACAAATCTGAACAAAGAAAAATAAAGATCTTTAAGAGATTAGCAATCGACGGACATTCATGGAGATTGGCAAAGGACAAAGCTTGTGTTGGCTAATGCGGTGACAACGAAGACCATCTGGAGGAGTTGATACGGTAGAAGAAGAGCGTGATGATAGTGATGGTAGTTGAAGCCACAATGGTTGGGAGAATGGTAGGTGTTAAGAACGTATGATATCTCATTCATTTTATTGAGCCATAATGAAGAAAATGACCCAAAAGTGGGATTTAGAGACCTCAAATGAAGAAATTGAGCTCAAAATCGAAATTTACGCGAAAAACTGAGCAAGACAGGTCTTGTTGAAAATTTTTTACTATGGTCAAAGTCAACAATCAACGGTCAAAGTCAACGGTCAACAATCTTGTCAAAGTCAACAGTCAACGGCTGATGTGGCAGTGTGACATCACCTTAGGGCTTACGTGGCAGTACATGAAGCAGAGTAGGCGCGTGGGGCGCGTAGGACTGGCGCGTGAGGCGCGTGGGAGCACGTGAGAGACACTAACGGCGCGGGGAACACGTGCTCGTGAAGCAGAAACTTCAGGCGGCGCGTGGGAGTGCGTGTGATGTAGTTTCTGGCCGTTCTTGGTTGGGTTTTGCTCAGGATTGGCTGTTCTGTTGCTCTATGCCTTTGCTTTGGCAGTTGGATGAGCAGAACGATGATATCCGAGAGTTGTAGAGACTGTGGGCGTGACAGGAGTGACTCGCTTCTGTCAGTGACTACTGGATGAAGGCGAGGGCAGCGGAAGAACACCGGAGATGTCCACAGAAACCAAAAAGTCAGAGGAATGACTCTAATACCATGTTAAGAATATAAAGTGAGAGAGAAAGACTGAATAGTCTGTATATTGATGTATATATAACAATGTACAATAGAGAGCCTTATATAGGCTAGGTATGTGTGCAGTACAAGTAAAGGAGTAAACCGCAAGTATAGTATACTGGGCTAAGCCCAATGGGCTAAACTAGTCTAAGCTATACACTAACAGTAGGAAAGGAAGATGAAGTGCTTGGGTCATTGGAAGATATTGGAAAGTCTAAGATTTTTTTAGCAAAATAATGACTCACATGCAACTCACAATTTTGTAAAAGCACTTTTGAACTGTAAAAGATGTACCGATTTTAAATAATTTTGTATTTTTTTTTTATTAAAAATGCCACATCATTAAAAAAACAAATCAATATTCTATTAACCACATAAGCAATACTTCTTATTAAAGTTAACCAAAGAACTAGTACCACTCAATTTTAAAACTTGAGGGATTAATAGCGCTTGTTTAAAATTTGAAAAACTAATTGTGCTCATAAGGTAAATTTTAGGAACTAATAGTGTAGTTTCACCAAAAAATTTCAAAAAATACTTTCTAAACCGATGCATTAGAGTATCTGTTAATTTTTTTTCATAGGACAAGAGTTAAGTACAGTACTTAGGTACTATTCCTTAGGTTTTCATCTTAAGATTCTGCCATGTGACTACTTAACTAAAAAATACACTTCTATCTCATGGAAAAAAAAAACTACAAGATAAAATTTCAAGAGGGAAACTTAAAAAACAACACTTAAGGTGTGTGTTTGGGAAAAATTAAAAATTCAACTTATTTTACTATTTAGCTTATTTTTGCTACTATTCATGGATCTCACTACATTTTTTGATATTATTTAAAAGTCTCACTATACTATTTTAATTAATTTTTACTTTTATTTACAGTATTTTTATTAATAATTTATCAATTTTAGCAAAATAAGCGTTATGAAACACACCCAACTGTACATAATTTTTTTTTGTCATTTTCCATATACTTGCCATTGTCACTAAGCATGCTAATAGAACAGGACATAAAGTTTCACGAACATAGAGACATTGTGGCCAGTGTTTGAAATCTTCGTTACTTTCAAAAACAGACAGTAAATCCTCTCTCTCTCTCTCTCTCACTCTCTCTCTCTCTCTCTCTCTCTCTCTTGTGATATTGCTCATGAAAGATTTGTAAGACAGATCTTGATAATAATAAAAAAAACCCAGTTCTTTTCCTTAACGATTACATCTTTCTTCGCATGACAGTAGTCTCTCATTACCTCTAAGGTTGGAACATTTGCACGGCACTTGAAGTCAACTTCGGTTCACTCTCTCTAAACTCTTGAGGCAGCAATCTATATATAAGGCCAAGGTATGCTATCTATTGTCTCTCTTCTTTTAGTTTACAAAGTTGCACTGCTATATCTCTGAAGTTCAAGTGAACTTTTGAACTCACTGTACTGCTCTAAGTTGTAAGGATTCAATCAGAGCACAATACCTTGCTTAGTACTATTTGAAGATTATATAATAGTAGTATCTATATATATGGTAGTTAAACAATCAAGATTGATTATTGAAAAAACACTGCAGCTACCACATCAAGATTGTTTTAGAACAAGACCCCCTTTTTAATTGTCCATCTTTTTTTTATGAATCTTTTTAATTTAGTGAATATTATTCCTTTGCCTTAGTCCATCCTCATTTACTTACAAATAAGGTAACATCTTTTCCAGTAGGAAAAGCTGTACTTTACTGGAAAAGATGTACTTAGCTTATTAAGGTTCTAATAAAAAAATATTATAAATAAAATAAAATAAAAAAATAAAAAAGCTTATTAAGATGGCAACACCTACAAACACAGTTTTCTCTTATTTTCTAAGTCGCACGGTGGTTGATTTTAATGTTCTGGCTTCTGGCCGAGTAGAAACTAGAAAGTATAGGTCAACAAATAAAAAATATTCTTTTTCTTTATTCAATTTGTAACTACCAGTCATAGGGACCCAGAGCTGGTAGTTGAGACTTGATCAGACTTCTATTTCTTTTTCCTTTGGATAATGATCCACATCCACGTCTCATTTCACTTTATTTATTTCGTTTCATTTTTTTGGTTTGATATAACTTATTTTTTATATATTTTTTTTTTAGAAAATAAATTGGAAAAAGTCAAAAAAGTACAATTGAACTTGAAAAAAAATAAAATGGTTTTAAAACATGCTATATACTATTTTGATGTATATTCTATTTTGTAGGTATATTACTATATACTATGAATAATTTTAGATTTATTTATTTTCTCAATTTATTTTAAGAAATCAAACTAGATGTTTAAATTTTATGTATTTAGACTAATATCTTAGTTTGGTTGTTAGAAACTATTAATTGATTTTTTTTCTCCTTATTTTAATGATATAAATATGTACTTGTATATTTTACATGTATATTTAGATCTTGTATGATAATTACATTTGTTTACCATGTTTTTTTTTGTTAATGGTGATTATTTTTTAGATTAATTTTGTTTCTAATTTTATCCCTTTTGAACTGAAATCCTTATTCTGCCACTACTTCAAAGTTATATAAAGATACACTTTTTGTTTTTTGTATCCTTTTCATAGATGGAAAAAAAAAAAAAAGGTAGAGTGAAGGCATAAAAATTGGAAATATGGCAAGTGTAATCATATCCAATATATTAAATATAATTGTTAGATTAAAAAAAGTGAAAAAAAAATCTTCTTTTAAAAAAAATTAATTGTTGAGTTGTGAGCAATATATTCAATAATCAAATTATTTGTGTGATTATTACCTCCCATAAAGAGCAGGGTTGATCCATCAAGCCTATGGACTAAGAGTGTGTTAATTCATGAGGAAAACAATTCATTCAATAATCAATTTTCTGTGATTGCTTTTTAAATTAACTATTATGTAAAATCATTCATAGAAAAATAAATATAGATTATTATATGAAATTGGGAGTGAATAAGTACAACATACATGATGAATGGGGTGGATTGTAATTGGCTCAATTGGTGAAAAAAATTTATTATCAAGTAAAGTTTTTGAACTCGAATGCTAATACTAAAATTAATTAGGGGTCGTTTGGTAATATTGTTGTAGTAACGTTGTTTGTATTTTTTTAAAATACGTATAGGTAAAAAAGTGTGTGAAAATACGTATAATATTATTTAAAAACTTAAAACAATTGTTTAAATTGTAGTACCAAACACCCCGTCTAAAACTAATAATAAAATATTATTATTATTATAGAACAGAAGCAAAAAAATTTTAAATCATAATTATCGTATAATACACACACACAAGAAGAGACAGAGAAGAGTCAAGATCACGAGACAACGTAATGCTTGGAAGCCTCGAACCATGCTAAGCGTGGATATCACGAGATTCCCGACTGTGGAGGCCTTTCATTTGGATCATGTTATCTTATAAAATACTAATGCAATTAGTTTTAGACTTATTAGTTGCTTAGAAAATCGAATTATAGTATATATTGTGGTATTATAGAACTCATCGATGCTCACTCTCGAGTAATATTATATTATACTAGCAAATTTAATTATTTTGAATATATATATATATATATATATATATATGGAGCTGGTTGGTCATGGGATTTTCGATTTTGACTGTTTGTTAAGCGTGGATATCAAGAGATTCCCGACTGCGGAGGCCTTTGATTTGGGTCATGTCATGTTATAAAATACTAATGCAATTAGTTTTAGACTTATTAGTTGCTTAGAAAATCGAATTATAGTATATATTGTCGTATTATAGAACTCATCGATGCTCATTCTCGAGTAATATTATACTCCATTATACTAGCAAATTTAATTATTTTAAATATATATATATATATATATATATCGAGCTGGTTGGTCATGGGATTTGCGATTTTGACTGTTTGTTTAGAAACTTTTAGAAGTTAGTAGTTAGAACCAACAATTTGTGGAAGGGACCACCTGCAGAAAACTTCTATTGTTCTGTTGTCTCTATATTCTACGTCGTGGCGCTTGCTTATTCACAAGTGCCAACTGTCCCCGACACTCTCCAGTCCACAGTGTTCGTCCCAAAAATTCAAAGCTCTTTATTACGAAAATTTATTACGGCATTCATACTATAAAAAAAAATTAGGTTAGGTTTCAACAACAGTTGTTGTGGTTTGAATAATACCATACATATTTTCACAAGATATTTTTATCCACACGTATTTTAACAATACTTAAATAACGTTATTAGAACAATATTATTAAATTGGTCTTATTGTCCAAGTCCAACAACGGTGCTATGCTTTTTTTTTGAAACATGAAATAATATATATATATATATATATATATATATATATATATATATTTCGTTTTAGAAGTTATTTTTAAATTACAAAGTTTAGCTGCAAAATTGGTTGTAGCTTAAGGTAACAACATTACTCAATAAAATAAATATTATTATATATTTTGAAAATTTAAACGTTGAATTGCATTTTTTTTTATAGGATTGAATTGCATGTTCTTTATGCTTTTAATACACATGTTAAATTTTGTGTCAATCAGATATTATTTACTATATGATCTATAACTTTATACCTTATATTTTATATATAATTTTAAACTACAAAAACTTGCACTTTAAACCATTTATTGATGACACAGCTATTGATCTTTAATATTCTAGAAATTTTGTAAGTATGGAGGATATAAGAAGAAGATGTAATCCAATGGTTGATTTGTCAAAATTCACCTCCAATAAAAAGATATTAAGTAAGGTTGTAGACTTAGACTACAATCAATTTTGTAACTAAATTTTGTCATTTCTAAAAAGACAATTTGTAAAATATGTTTTAGATTCATATGTGTTCTAAATAATCTAATACCAATTGAAAATTCTTATTTTGATCAGAAACAATTTCAGTAAAATAAATAAAATAATTCAACAAGTTTGTTATGAAATTCAGTAACACACAAACACATGTATTAACCACATACATAAATAAAATACCATATCTAAGACAAATAACAAAAATGAAAGCAGTAAAAGCACACACAAATTTGGTAATGAAGTATGGAAAGATATAGTAGAGAATTGATTTGAGTTTTTAGTTTGTTAGGATTTTAGATCCCAATTGTCTCAAATTCTATAAAATCTTAGCCAAATAATTAATTATGCATTAGATTTGAATCAAATAAGCATAGATCATATGAACACCAAGAATGATGATCTAGGAGAACTTTTGAAACTATGGTTTCAAAGTAAAAAACCTAAAGACGATTTAACTTAAACAATCCTCAAGACAAAATTTTACTTATAGAATCGAAATTTGTACAATAGACTTAACCCTAAATTTATTGCTACCTCATGTAGTAGTTATTGGCATGACCACACATAGCTCCAAATCCATAGACTCTTCTATGAATCTATAGTGAAACTATTGCACTCAAACTTTCTTGTTCGTGACTCCAAGAAATCTACTTAAAGGTTTTGACTAGCAACTGCTATAAACTAGATTTCTCTATGGCTTCATACAAGATTTGCACTATGGCAGTAACAACACCATGTTAATTCTTCTTTATGTGCTTTTGAACTCTCATAGATGGAGGCCCAGATCTGCTTTGAAAGTCTCCAATATAGTGAGATTGATAGAAACTTGGTTATATAAACCCAAGCCATTAAAACAGTGATTTCTCTCTCTAAAAAGCTTCTCTAGGGATAGCTTATGAAGTCCTTTAAATATCACCCAAAAAAAAGGATCACGAATCGGGCTTGAAATGTGCAAGTTATGGGCTTTTTCACGTTTCAAATTTTTGTTGATATCGCAATATCTATCAATCAAACTAGGCGTCGAGCTACAATCAAAATTATCGATCAATTGAGCCAGATGTCGTGCCAGCAATTGAATTAGAAGAAACTTTGTTTTCTTGCTCTAAACTTGATTATTTCTTGATCTGAACTTGGGTCTTTGTCTTAGACATTGAAGTACACATTTAACACACTCAAGACTTACCAAAAACAGTATAAATGGATTACATTTGATCACGGTTTGCCAACCTAAAAATATAGACTCTACATAGCCTTACCAAAATACGGTGAAGGCTCTGCATTTTATATTAGAATGTACAAATACAGTGAGTTTGAAATACAAATAAGAGATCTTATCTTATCACAATCTACAAATTTGTTTGAGTTTGTATTTTGTATTATAGTTATCACTTATCACAACTACTTCAACTCTTGGAATCTATAAGCTAGCTCTTATCCTTAACATGCCACCGCAAGCTCAACTATATGGGAACTACATTGAGGTTGGTCCAAAGAAGAGCACATTTGGAAGAAGATAACGGCTTTGTAAAGATATTAACTAGCTGATCTTGACTAGATAGAAAATGGATAATAAGAGAGTGTTGATGCCCACTTTTGACAAAGGGCCCAGTAGTAGAAGAAGCCCAACAATATGAAGAAAGTGAAAAAAGAAAACAAAAAAGCAAGCCCAACAGGCCGGAATGGCAAGAATAATGGGCAGCAGGCCCACAAGAATAATAAGAGGTTAAGAGGAAGTAAATGGGCCGGAGAAACCCAGGAAATGAATTAGTAAATTCATTGGGTTAACCTAAAGGCCAATAAGCCTGAAAAGTAATAAGAGGTAAAGATGTGGTAATTGGGCGGAGAAAGCCCAAAGGATTTAGAAAAAAACGCATCGGAATAAAAGAAGTAAAAAAGAAGTAAATAGGCCGAGGAAGCCCGAGGAATGAAATGGGCTGGTACGGCAGGAATGTTGGCCAATAAAGCCCAAAATAGGTAAAGATGTAGAAAGTGGACTGGCATGGCAAGAGCATCAGCCTGTAAGCCCATGGGTAACAAGAAATAAAAAAATATGTAATAATATAGCAGGAACAATGAAGTGGCATGGCAGGATCCCCAGTCAAGAAGCCCACAGACACAAGAAAGAAAAGTACATAGGTTAGGCAAGAAGGAGAGGGCCTTCATCTAAGCAATACCCAGTCTAGGAAAGGAGTGAAAAGCAAGGAACATGAGCCCAAAAGCCCATATGTCCTTCACGCCGCAAGAGTTAAAAACACCGACTAGAACATACAACAGAATTAGACAATCGCAGAGGCAACAGAAATGACATGAATGCCAAAAAGGAACGAATTCAAACAGAAGTGGAGCCTATACAAAGGGCCCAGGCACCACCTACTTGTACCAAGCCAATAGGTGGGAGGAAGGCCACGGGTCAAGGGTATCAAAGGTTGTGGTTTAGTGGTAGGGAGAAAAAGGGTGTCTATTTTGGGGTTCCTGATCAAAATTCTTTGGGAGAAATGTCCTACTAGGATGACATCTCACCTAAAAGAAGTAAGAACGAGTCAGGACCACTTAATGCATGCCATAGAGATAGGTGAGGGAGAGGCTTAATCCTTATCCAGGTTAGAGTAGTGAAAACAAAAGGAGGTAAGAAACAAGACAAGCCATTTTGTCTAGGAATGAGGAGTGGTGTAACTAACACATTCAATGCAATAGTAGTGGCTAGGTAATCGACAGGCTAATGGGTAGTCTTGGAAGGACACCCAGAAGGAGCCAAAAGCAGTTAAGGGGTAAAAAGGGCAAATCCCTTCATGGTAGACAGTATAAAGGGTGGTAGTTGTAAACATTAGAGGATCATCAGAAAAAGAGGTATCATCATCATAGAAAGAAGTAGAGGCAGAACAAGGAAAAAGAAGAGTGAAAAGAAAAGAAAACACAACAAACTAGAAAAAAGCATGAGTGATAGGAATAGAGGCATGCAACAATAGGCTACCGATTTCTCTCCCTCTTGACAAACCCACTCTTTGAGGAATTTAGAGTTAAAATTTAAGCCATCTAGGTCTAGTTTTCAAAGTGCATAATCTCTATGGCAGAAGCCTTCTTTGAGATTACTCACATTAGGGATCGGTTCCTTCTTTGGACTTGCATTTGTTGAGAAGAATAGGCTCATTCCTCTGGCAGACAAGTTTTACTTTCGTGATTAATGAATGATTAGCTTGTTACCTTATTATTTAACTGTTTGCTGCAGCATTGTTCCCTATGGTTGTGTTATTCTGCCAGGACCTCGTTGGTTTCATTTAAGCATTAGTATTACTTGTCAGATGTTATAGTTATTTTGCCATATTGTATTTCCTGCTGTAATATATGTAACAGTTGTTCCTACCGTGGGCATGCCGCATACTTAATACTCTAGCCGAGGCGCATCTGTATTGGGATGGCCCAACTTTTGCGTAAATTGGTCTAAGGTGTGTTTCACTTAGGCTAGCCCCGGCTCTCCTACCCCAGAATCACAGGCCGTGGTACAACAAAAGAAGGTCAAAACCCAACAACACAAAAGGTCTACCACATTTAAATTGGCGACTCCATTAAGGAGTTGGGAAAAAGATAGGCAAAGCAGACAGACCCCTGGCAAGTTATGCCTCTAAGATAAAAAAAATGACACAAAATATGAGTACCATGCCATCACAGGCAAAATCAAGGCTAGCCACGCCGCACCACCCCAACCAAGTAAAAGGTACTAATGGAGTGAAGGCTGGGCCACATCAGCAACAAAGGATCCCCGCTGACAATACTAACTTCTTTATTGAAGTGTTGTAGTCTGTATAACATTCCCAACAGCAACTGATGGAGGAAATTCACCAATTGAAGGCGGATAAAACTAAGGAAAAAGGAAGCCAACATCACCCGAGCATGTGGCAGACAAGGAAGAAACTCTTGTGGGTGGTGGCTTGTAGAATACAAAGCAGTGTTTCATCATGATGGTTGAAGTCACAACACTGTTAGAGCAAGAAAGGGCTAAGGCACCCAAAGAAAGGTTTTATGCACGAAGACCCCTCTATCCGCTAAGGATACTTAGCAAACCATATCTCGAGAGATATGAACCATAAACCTTCGTGCAGTATGATAGCAGAAGGGGAAGCATTATTGATCATGTAAGAAAGTTTATTGACACCTTTAGTCCCTATGCAGCAAACAAGGACCTGTGTCTTCAAGAGTTCGCAAAGTCCCTATATGATCGAGCATACACCTGGTACACTAGTTTGAAGCCAGAATCAATCCCGACATGGGATGACATTGTAGACGTGTTCTGCACCAAGTATTTCCACAGAGAAAAGACAGTAACGCTTGCAACTTTGCAAGGAACTAAGTAGAAAAACAGTGAAGACTTGATGGAATGCATCAAGAGGTTCAAGGACATAGCCCTTGATTGCTATGACCACTGTGAAGAGAAGACATTGGTGGAAATGTGCATGTGCAATATGATCATGGAATATAAAGTTGTCCTGGAAAATTTGGAAATCTTGCAGTTTGCATAGCTATTGCAAAAGGCCAGAAAGACCGCTTAATCAATTAGGCCTAGCTCTGACAAGCCTAAGGAGTGGAGATCCATGTCGTAGGCCATGACAACCTCCACCGGTGAAAAGGAAAAGAAGTCAAACGCGAGGCAGTACGAGAACCCTCCACCAATACCATGTACACCAAAGGAGCTGGATGTGCTCCTGGACAAATGGATCGTAGATGGGGTTTTAAAACCCAATCAAGTTTCTAGAAAGCCCACTGAGGAAGAACGGAAGGACCCACATTTCTACCATCTGCATAATTATGTGCAGCATGCCATTGTAGAATGCTGGGCACTCTGCAGACTAGTGCACTGCAGAATCAAATAGGGAATTCTTGAGTTGTCCCAACCAGAAGTGTAGAGAAACCCACTCCCGAATCATAAGGAAAAGGGGGGTAGTAACAGTTGTCACTTGTGCAAATTTAGGAGAGGACAAAGAAGAAAGGCAGTCTTTGCCTGCCGCAACCATTACTACCTTGTAGAGGAGTTCCCAGTTCAAGAACTTGTTTGACCAACTAGTGCTCACAGCCAACAAAAGAAGGATTTCCATGAAGGCTTTGGTAAGCATTGACTCAGAAGGGAAAGTAGAATGTCTCACAAAAAAAAACTAGAGCTAACAAAGCTTTCCTACAAGACACCAACGAGATTACTTTCAGTGATGAAGATATGAAGGTGGGGTACTCAAACCATAGAAGACCCCTTTACTTGGCAGCCTCTATAATCCAAATCCCCATAAAGAGAGCCCTAGTTGATACGGGCACCTCAGTGAATCTCATCCCACTCAACACGCTGCAAGCAGTAGGAATCCCAGAAAGCAAGATTTAGGGATGCCTAATGAAAGTGACGAGGTTCGGAGGAAGAGGTGAGTATACCGCAGGCCACATACAGCTATGGCTGAAGGTGGGTCCAATAGCCTTTTTGGCTCGTTTTCATGTGATAAAGACAGAAGTTTCCTATCATATATTACTAGAAAGACCATGGTTACACAAGCATCACCTGATTCCATCTACCTATCACCAGTATGTGAAAGGGAGATTGAATGGTAGGATGATGCGGATAGCAGCGAACCTATCACCATTCGAGTAGGTAGAAGCCCATCTAGTAAAAACCATGTTCTACGACGGATGGGCACCTTTTGGAGAAAGATCAATATCCAAACCGCAAGGCACTTTTGTCCCCAAGTGGGAGGACATTTAGGATGATCCAAAGCCTAACTTGAGAGAATTGCTTATGCGGAAGAAGAAAATGAAAGAAACGCCAACTTCGGAGCTAAGCGGTATGCCACGATGTGTCATGGTCCGAAAACCTAACGGCAGGATAGTATACAAATTATGAAGGTATGCAGGACCCACTTGCGGTATGCAAAAGGGTCTCGAAGGAGGGCCACAACATAAGAGCCTAGTATGCTGTGTGGCCCAGGATGGTTTAGAGGAGGAAAGCAACATGGAAAGTGGAAAAGAGATTGCGGAAGAAAAGGACGCATAAGTAATGCCAGAAGAAAAGTTAAAAGAGATTGACTTGGGCACAAACCCACAAAAGCCAAGACCGATTTCAATAAGCTCAAAGTTGTCAGAATAAGAAAAGGTGAAATTGATCTTGTTGTTGAAAGAATTCAGAGATGTCTTTGCATGGTCTACAGTGAGATGTCTAGGCTAGACCTAGGGCTAGTGGTACATATGCTCAACGTGGATCTCGAGGCTAAGCTAGTGGCTTAGCCCGCCAGTGTGTTTCACACTGAAATAAAAAAGCAAATAATGAAGTAAGTACAAAAATTGTTAACAGCCAGTTTCATTAAACTGATCCAACACCTGTGGTGGTTGTCTAACATTGTAACGATTTCATGGACAAGTTTAGCAAGTATAATCAGATTCGAATGGCACCAAAGAATGCGTAGAAAACTGCTTTTAGAATGCCTACAGGAAATTTTTGCTACACTATGATGCCCTTCGGGCTAAAAAATTTAAGTGTGACTTATCTGTGCACAATGACCGCCATATTTCATGACATGATGCACCAAGAACTAGAGGACTATGTGGATGACATAGTGGTGAAATCAAGAAGGCAAGAAGATCATGTCAAAGTATTAAGAAAGGTATTCGAAAGGTGCAGACTTTTCAAGCTGAGAATGAACCCACTAAAATGCTTCTTTGTAGTGTCTGTCGGGAAATTTCTAGGGTTTCTAGTCCACAACGGAGGGATAGATGTAGATCCAAACAAGGTAGTGGCAATAGCAACTATGAAGCCACCAGCCACAGTCAAGGAGTTGAAGAGTTTTCTAGGCAAAGTCTCCTATATCAGGAGGTTTATCCCTGACTTAGCATCAATCACTTTGGTTTTTACGAAGTTATTGAAGAAAGGAAAAGGCTTTGAGTGGGGGGCAATGCAAAAAACAGCTTTTTAGAAGCTATAGTAGATCATGATGAACCTCCCCCCAGTACAAACCCCAGTCCGCACGAAACTGTTGCTACTTTACTTAGCTTCAAGCCTGTCTGTCATTGGAGCTTTGATAGCCCAAGAGGACAGAGGTGGCATTGAACAGCCGATCTACTACATAAGCCGCGCCTTGAGGGATGCGAAGACCCAGTGTCCTAGAGTGAAAAGCTAGGCCATAGCGGACTTGTTGGCTCAATTTCCAAAAGAAGAGGAATTCCCGCTAGATGATGAGATACCAGGAGAAGTGGCTACAGTAGAAGTGGCCAAAAAACAGTGGGTCATGAAGTTTGATGTCTCCTTTACAACAAATTCAAGAGGCGCAGGAGTGGTCCTTTATCACAATGGCAAAGAGACCATGGCACTCTCATTCAATTTGGAGTTTCCGTATTCAAACAATACAGCAAAATATGAGGCCTACCTAACGGGGTTGGCAACAGCCCTCGAGATGGGAATCAAGCACCTAAAGGTGATAGACGACTTCAATCTGGTAGTCTGCCAAGCTAAAGGGAGTTTTTCTTTAAAGGAACCAAGCCTGGCCTCATACAAAACACTAGCCTAGAGAATGGAGGAAAAAAATTTCACGTTCGAAATAGAGCACACTCAGAGGAGCGAAAATCGATATGCATGCATTGGCCGCATTAGGCTCACAAATAGCCTTTGAAGGAAATAGTGGCAGAGTTGAGATCAACAAGCGAAGGGAGTCCATCATTGAAATGCTCCAGGAAAGAGTTCAAGAGAAGTAAGGATACGAAGAGGATTGGAGGGTTCCCATCAAGGAAACCCTATTAAAAGAAGATGATGTGGCCGAATTGAGGACATTAAAGGACTATGTCCTAATGAAGGGGGAGCTGTATCGCAAAATGCAAGGAGGAATTCTGTCAAGATGCGTGGGGCATGAAAAGGCCCAAAGAAAACTAAAGGAAGTGCACAGCAAAACCTGTGGGTTCTACGGTGAAATCAGTCTATACCATAGGTTGCAGTGGGCAGGTTTCTATTGGCCAAGCATGGGCAAGGATGCAAACTTGACCCATACCTAATGTGAAGTGTGCCACCTGACTGTAGACAGGGAAGAAAGTTATGTTGTTTTTGCCACTGAGGGTTGGAGAAGCCCGTTCATACAATACCTGATAGAAGGTGTCCTACCACAAATGCATAATGAAAGGTATAAACTCAAAAGCCGGTAACCCACTACTTCCTACATGAGGGAATTCTTTTTAAGAAGGGATATAATGGGGACCCACTACGATGTTTAGGTCCTGAAGAAGCCGACGGGATGTTAAAGGAAGTGCATGCAGGAGAATGCTGAGAGCACTAAGAAAAGAAGAAGTTATATCAGTACATACTACAGATGGGCTACTATTGGCCCACTATGAAAAGGGACATAGCAAAAGTTGTAAAAAAGTGCCATGGCTGCCAAGTGCAAGCCAATTTGATCCACTCTCACCCACAAAGCTTACATAGCATGGTCACTCCATGGCCCTTTCACACTTGGGGGCTCAATTTGGTAGGACCAGTCAATCTACCCTCCCACGGGTACATATGGATCCTTATGGCTACAGAATATTTCACTAAATGGGCAAAGGCTATACCGCTTTGCAAAGCCACTAAAGGAGCTGTGGCAAATTTCATTAAAAAACATATAATTTTCATATTTGGGGTGCCTCACAGAATCATAAGTGACAATGGTACATTTGTCAATAGAGAAGTAAGGAAAATGTTAGAGTTCTATCAAGTGAAGCATCACCGGTCATTACCTTATTACTTGCAAGGGAATGGACAAGCGTAAGCAACAAACAAACCCTCATCAAGATCATCAGCAAGATGAGCCAGGAGTACAGCGGAAGTTGGGTAATGCATCCCCTAGATGCACTTTGGGCTTACAAAACCTCATCCAAATCTGCCACAGGATTCTCTCCCTTCTCTTTAATGTATGGGACAAAAGTGATTAGCCCAACGGAAGTAATGATACCTTCCTTGAGGGTTATGCAGGCAAGAAGGAAGGAAAAGGAGAAGGAAGTCTCTACAGCAGAAAGGTGCGAGGACTTGGAAGAGCTGGATGAAAAAAGGGAAGAAGCCCAAGAGCGTAGCCACAGATATAGGCAAAGAATGACTGAAGCTAATGGTAGGACAATTAAAGAAATAATGTTTACAGAAGGACAACTCGTGTTGAGGACAGTAGACCATGTCAGGCGAGGTATGGCAGGACCATCTAAATTCTCACCAAATGGGAAGGACCCTTCGTGGTAAGGGAAGCACATGCAAATGGGTATTATCGTTTAGCCCAGATGGATGAAAAAGATTTAATGTACCCCATTAATGGCAAGTGGTTGAAATGTTATTATGCGTAGGAAATATTATGTAGGGTCTGTTTGGATACCGCTTATTGTTAAAAACTGAAAACTGAAAACTGAAAATATTATAGCAAAATAATTTTTAATTGTGTGAATAGTATCGTGGGACACATTTTTAATGAAATTTTTTCTAGAAAAGAGGTTTGTGGGTCCCGTGAACAATGCACGAGACCCACACAAAACGCCAAACGCTCACGTAATTATTCCTTTTCTTTCATGTTTTTTCTTTCCTCTAAGTGACCACCCTTTCAAGGGATAATGTCACAAGAAAGCATTGTAGCACATTTTTACTTGTAATTCATGATTAAGAGCAAAAGTAGAAAGTAATGAAGATCATGAAGTATTAGCAAAATATATTGTATCATAAAGCATAATAGTAGTTGTAGTAGATGTAGCATAATAGATTACAAACCCAAAACATATAAGTCACATCAAACTTATCAAAAGAACTGCTAGAGAAATAAAGTGTATTGTGTAGAGATAAAAGGGAAAGAAGTAAACACAATGAAGGAAATAAAGCTACATAGCAGTCCAATCAAAGGCCTAATAAGAGTCTGATCTTCAAAGAGGCTAGAGCTAGCAATGCCAGAAAGAAAATGCTCGCAACGTACCTCTAGTAAATATTAACAAAAGGGTAACAACTTCTCATCTTTAAACAAATAGAAACCTATAAAACCCATTTTTAACATGTTTTGGCACTAAAATTTTCCAACACCTTATAGTACATTTACCATTTTACTCTATTATGGTTGCTGAAGGACCTATTAAATTTTTTTTTTTTCCTAAGGGTGCGTTTGTTTCACCTGAAAAGCATTTCAGGAAATCATTTTACACCCTGCCATGTGTTTGGTTGCGCATGAAAATTTTGGTCGAACAGAAAATCATTTTCGTTGACTGTAAAATGTGGCTGGCTAAAGTGTAAAATAGATTACAAATCTATTTTACCTTCAAACCAATTCTAGAAAAAAAAAAAAAAAAAGCACCGAACCAAGAAAGAGAAAGAAAGAGAGGTCGATCACCGTTGCAGAGAGAGAGAAAGAGAGTGAGAGAGAGCCGCCCACTGTTAGAGAGAGAGAGGCCAGTCACCTAAACTTGAGATCGATGGCACCACCGTCTAGGCTGTGCCTCTCCCTTATCACCGATCGCCAACCATCACCAATCCACTCCTCCCTCATCACCGATTTCCAGCCATCACCGATTCACCCTTCCCTCATCACCGATCCACAAACACCAAAGACCCACCTCTCCGATCGCTAGCCATGCACCGACGAGTACTGGTAGAGCTTCGATCTTGACAACCGACTGCAAGCCATGCACCATCGTCACCACCCAAGACCAATCTCGTCACCGCCTCTGAAGACCAATCTCTCTTTCCTGATCTATCTCTCAATCTTTCTCTCTTTGATCTTGGATTTTTTTTGTTGTTGTTGTGGTGGTGTGGGTGGTGGTGTTTTGGTGGTTTTTGTGTTGTGTGGTGGTGGGTTTTGTGTAGATAGTGGTGGATTTTCTATGGGTGCCGGTGTATGGGTAGTGGTGGATTTTCTGCTATAAAATTTGTTTGGAAACTGAGAAAATGTGAAAAAATTGTAGGAAAATAGCATTTTCAAAATGTTACCAAACACTAAAAATTGTTTTTTGAACTATTTTCCATTGCACACCCAAACGCCCGGATTTTAATTTCCTTACGAGAATTCATTTTCCCCTACATTCATTTTACACTCGAAATTCGATTTACATCGAACCAAACACAACCTAAATTATAAAATTAACATTTTATGCCAAAATAGTAACCTATATTGCAATAAAGGAGTTTATAAAGAGTTTTTTTTAGTTTATTATTATTGTAATATTTTTGTCTTTTAGTGAGAGTTTATAAAGAGTTGGATGACAATAGCCTAGGACTCTTTGACACACACACACTTAATGGGAGAGGAGAAGATAGGGTTTGAATTATAGATATGAGACTTCACAAATGATGCTATTAGTATTGAGTTATCGCTTAAACCCGACCCTTCAATTGTTATAATACTTTGAAGTATTTAATATAACAAGAGAATCAGTCTTACTATATAAAAATATCAACTCCTTAAAGCTAAATTGAATTATCAAAAATTCATTAATGATTTTAAAAAGCTATATAAATGGAAAATGCTTCTCTCCAAACTAATTTAGAGAGAAATCATTCAAACTCCTACTTTATCTTTTTCTTGGTTGTGAATTTTGAAAATCTAACCATTAGATGGCATGTTTTTATGGTATTTTTTATGCTTGCAAAATTTCAGGAAAATAAAAAATCAGTAGTTATATCATCAATAGCATATTTAAATTTCAAGTTTTTGTGGTAAAAAATTATACATAAAAAATAAATTTATTAATCGAATAGTAAATAATACCGATTTAAACGAAATTTGACATGCTTGTTAAGAAAATAAAGAACATGAAATCTAATAGTTAAAATTTCAAAATTCACATTCAATAAAAAAATATAAGAGGAATTTGAAATATTTCTCCTTGTCCTATATAAATCATTGAATAATTTTCATATACAATGTAGGTGCATTATTTGTATTATTATTATTATTATTATTACTCTATTAGGGAAATGCTAATGGATGCCCTTAGAGAAATGGTTAACAATCTATTTTAAAAAAAAGTTTTATGGGGAAAAAAAACAATTAATATTTTGATGGTTATTTTCATTTTTCATAAAAGATGTGTCAAAACTTTCTTAAAATAAATTGTTAACCACTGCCCTAAGGGCACTTATTAGCATGACAAAAAAAAAAAGGGAAATGTCAACTACCGCAAGAACATGCAATCTAATGATAAAACAATATGCTAATGAATGCCTTTAGAACATTGGTTAACAATCCATTTTAGAAAAGTTTTAATATCACTTTTATGGGAAATGAAAAAAACTGTCAAAACATTAATGACTTTTTTTTTCCTTTTCTCATAAAAAATTTCTTTAAATAGATTGTTAACCAATGTCCTAAGGGCATTCGTTATCATTTCTTGATTTTCTTCTTCTTCTTTTTTTTTTTTTTTTTTGGCCGATGAATTGGACCTGCATTGGTTGCTCCACATTATTGGTAAAAGGAACATTTTCTTACATTATTAGGTTTTTTTAAACAAGTTTTTTTGTTTTTTTTTAATTAAAGGTAGGAGATTTGAACTTTAAATATAACTCTTAAGAAAATTAAGATGTACCAACCAGTTAAATTATAAGTTTTTGCACTTTTCTTTTTTATTTTATAATTTATTGTAATCCGCTGACATTCTTTATAACCGGAGACAATTTTGGAAAACTCGTTTTGCTTGGGCTCCATTTTTAATTCTGTAATCCCTCGGGCTTGGAAAAGGAAAAACGAAATACTAGCCCAGTAGCCCTTATAAGTTATAACTTAGCTAACTTTATATTTTCAGAGGTAGAGAAGCCTAATATTTCTTCTTCATTGTCTATATATTATATTATTGGTATGATAGGACTAAATTTCGATATGGGTATAGCCTCCTGTCTTTACATTTTGATATGAATCGTATTAGTAAAATAAACATATTGTTTAAGAATGATGTTGGGATAGTACACATATTACTATAAAAATATTAAAAACTTATTTGTCATTAATTACTAAATGTATTTCAAGTATTCATTATGTTGATATAAAGATACTGTTTCGAATTTAGGATTATCTGCTCTTATATTATGATAAATTATTAGTTGTTCAAAAAGTTTAAATTGTTAAAAAAACAGTAAATTTATTCATTTAACCATAATTCTAACAACATTCATTTTAACTCTTTTATAGTAAAATTAGTACTAGTTTGAGCATTTTTCATTTTTCAATTGACAATTATCCGGCCTGCACAAAATCAGACATGCTCTCATTTATTTATTTATTTATTTTTAATGGGGTCAATTGTATAAGAAGTTGAAAACTGTACTCAAACTGTTTCATTTTTTATTTTATTATACAGAACAATGGATAATGCAGTGGAGGAGAGGCTTCTTGGATCAGAAGCAGAAGTGCCAACTGATCTTAAAAGAAGGATTTGGATTGAATCAAAGCTCATATGGAGGATAGCATTTCCATCCATATTGTCTAGAGTGACTTCATTTGGAATGATAGTGGTTACACAATTGTTTGTTGGACATGTTTCTGAACTGGACCTTGCTGCATATGCACTTGTGCAGAGTGTTCTTTTACGATTTGTAAATGGGATACTGGTAAGCTAGTTAGCTGTTGATTTTGTTTTACCTTTACTTAAGAGCTACCATTGAGTGTAGATATAATCAATTTGTATAGTCATATACAATAAAAAACAAAATTCTTTTTTTCTATTATTATAATTTTTTATTTTCTTTTTTGAAGTTGGGCATGTCAAGTGCGACTGAGACTTTATGTGGGCAAGCATTTGGAGCAGGACAGTATCATATGATGGGTATTTACTTGCAACGTTCATGGATCGTTAATGTTGTTACAGCAACAATCATGGTACCATTCTTCATCTTCACAACTCCCTTATTTAGGCTACTAGGTCAGACAGAAGCAATATCAGTAGCATCAGAAGAAATCTCCTTATGGTTCATTCCTATATTCTATTCCTTTGTTTTTTCCTTTACCATCCAAATGTACTTACAATCACAACTCAAAAACTCGATTATTGGATGGCTATCTTCTTTCTCGTTTATACTTCATATCCTTTTATCTTGGATATTCGTGAGCATACTTGACTTGGGGGTTGCTGGTGCCATGGGTGCGTTCAACATATCTTGTTGGTTACCAATCGCTGGAGAGTTTGTGTACATTTTCGGAGGTTGGTGTCCAAATACATGGAAAGGATTCTCTACTGCTGCCTTCATCGATCTATGGCCTGTAGTAAAGCTGTCAATTTCCTCTGGCGTGATGCTTTGGTAATTACAAGTTGTTTTTCACTTTTTTTTTTTTTTTTTTTTTATGAACAGTTGTTTTTCACATTAGAGCATTAGCATTGATCAAGATATATTACCAAATTGCTATTTTTAATACCACAAACAACAAAAACTAAGCTACATCAATAGTGTTATTGTTAAAAAATTCAACAAAGGTATAAAATAAAAATAAAATAAAATAAAAATTTCTCTCTTTTTCCTTTTTCTCTCTCTCCAGTCTTATATTTTTTTTTTCCTTCTCTCTCTCTATTTTTTTTTCTTCTCTCTCTCTCTCTGGTCTTATCTCTTTTTTCCTTCTCTTTTTTTTCTCTCTTTCTCTCTGGTCTTCTCCTTTCTTTCGCCTCCCTCTTCATTTAGGTTCATGGTGGTGGTGGGTGGATCAGTGTTGGGTGAATCGGTGTGAGCCAGTGTTGGGTGGATTAGTGTGGTGTGGGTCGGTATGGAAGAGTTGGTGGTGGTGGTGGTGGTAGTGAATTTGGTTGTGGTAGTGGGTTGTGGTTGAGATGGTGGGTTGTGGCTAGTGGTAGCAATAGTTGTTGGTGATGGGTTGTGTGTGTGTGTGTGTGTGTGGTTTTTTTTTTTTTTTTTCCCTGCCGTGGGTTATGGTTGCCACAATGGTGGTTACGGCTGTTGTTGGTGGAGTGATTTTTTTTATTATTTTAATGAGTTCTTTATATTATTTTAATCGAAATGGTAAAAAAAATAATACAATTGATGTTGGATATATTATAAAGCGGTGTGTTAAAATAGGTAAAATGAGTTTTTGAGATGCTAAAAACTAAAAATTTTAGCTCCATCAATGCTAATGCTCTTATAGACTTAAATTTATTTCACTATCTACCCTTTATTTTATTACTCCCTTGCTAAGGTACATGACAAAGTTCTCAGGAGGAGGTAGCTCTGCTCTCTCCACTGTAGCATTGAGTTTCCCTTCTCATTGAGAAGGACGTTGTGTAACCTCTAGTTATAGAACTAGTAGGGTTTGTGTGTGGTTTTCTTTCCTCAGGTTGTGGTGGTGTTTCTTTCCTTGGGTTGTGGCGGTGTTTATCCACAAGGTCACAACATGGAGGGTTTGGCTCAAAAGTGGAAAACACTGTCTTTGTCGGAGATTGAAGATACTAAGGTAGACCTCTCAAGAGGAAAGAAAAAATTAGATTTCGTGTTAGCTGCTAAGTTCTTTACTCATAGATCATTAAATATTGAGGCAGTAGTAAAGACTTTTCAACCACTATGGCGTACTCGGGGTTACTTTGAGGTGTCTGATGGTGGAGATAATATACTATTGCTAGCCTTTGAAATGGACGTGGACGCAAAGAAGGTCATGCAAGGAGCACCATGGGCTTTCGATAGACACTTAGTGGTTTTTCAAAGATACAATGGTGCTGTTCCGATCCAAGATCTTTGTTTTGACAAGACGGCTTTTTGGATTCAACTCCACAACCTCCCTTTCTCGGTATTGACAATAGATACTGCACTTAGTATCGGAGAAACTATAGGTACTGTCACCAAACTGAAGGATGTTGGTGAGATGAAAGGAGGTAGTTTCATGAGGGTACGGGTAGAAGTGGATATCTCTAAACTGATATGCAGGGGCCGAAAAATCTCGTGGGACCAAAATAGTGAAGGATGGATTGCATTTCAGTACGAGCGTTTACCGAATATTTGTTACTGGTGCGAGCTTGTATCACACGATGACAAAGACTGTGTATTATGGCTTAGTAGCAGAGGAACATTGACGTTAGACGAACAACAATTTGGTCCGTGGATTAGAGCTCCTCAGTTCAATCTAGCGAGGAAAACAATAGTTGAGGTTAAAGGTTTTGATTCCAATTGTCCAAAGTCATCCATGGCAATCTTAAGAAGAGCGATGTCGAGTAGGATTATCAAGCCTACCACAAGCAGGGAGGTGGATTGTGTAAACCAAGAGGAGTTAACTATGAATGTAGCAGCGCCGATGGAAGGTTTAGCCATGGAGGATGTTGAAAACAATGAAGACGCGGTGAATAGTGCAACAAGAATAACAACTGGGAATCAGGTGTCGTTGAAGCACACACCGGTTTTTGAGGAGTTAATCCGAGATAATGATATAGCTGTCAATGTGGATTTGGTGGTTTCAAATTTAAAAGTTAACCAACCTGATCCTACGGGGCTTTAAGATAATACTGGATGTGATTTGATAGAAGTGGTATTCACAGAAGATAATCCCATGAATGAAAGGTGGAATTTGAAAACAAAAATAGATAAGGATAATGGTAATTCTAGTGGGTAGCACCTGGAGTGGGGTTCAAAGTGGGTTTTGTGGGACCAGAGAATCATTTTAAGGTTGGCTGTGGTAAAGGGCAAGGTAGCAAAGGTACTAGTAAGGGTCGGCCTAAAAGAAGTAGTAATAAAGATAAGGGTGTGCAACATAGCCCAAAAGTATTTGAGTCTGTGGAGAAGTTTACAATTGAAAGCTCAAAAGCAATGATGAGTTGGAAGAGGCTTACCACAAGACCTCAGACTCTTAGCAATTCTCCTATTGTTGACATGGAACCTAGGTAAAAAAGAAGCAAGCAGAAAATGTGAATAAGGAGGCAATAGATGTTAAGGGAGAAGAGAAACATTGAACTATGGAGAATGAGCAAGGTGTTGTATCAAATATGGGATTGGTGGAGGTTGCAAGGCAACCCTGCCAGGCATAATGACGCTCCTAAGTAAAAAACAAAAAAACAAAAAAACAAAAAACAAAAAAACAAAAACAAAAAACAAAAAACAAAAAACAAAACAAAACAAAACAAAACAAAAAAAAAACAAAACAAAACAAAAAAAAAAAAACTCATCCTTTTGATGTCTTGTAGATCAAGAAGGTGTCGTTTGGCTCTTTTACTTGTTTTCTGGGCATCTGGTGAGTTTGAAGTGAAGATTCGCCTTTCTTACAATAGTTTGGATTTTAAAGATTTTCTTTTTTTGTTCTTTTTTCTTCTCTTCTTTCTTCTCTTTACGATGTAATCGTGCCACTCTAGCGTTTGCTAGTGTTGCAAAAGAGTATGAGGTCACTATTTAGTTAATAGAATGTCCCTCTCTCTCCTCCCCATTGTATATCATGATTCTCAATTAATAAAGTCTACTATCGTTTTCTCTCAAAAAAAAAAAAAAGGTACATGACATTCTCTAGCCAAAAAAAAAAAATAGTTCCTAAAGGGATACATTAATTTACAGTAACTTGTTAGGATACAAGTCCAATTGGTTTTAGGCCCACCATATTTTACATGTCTCGCACTCATATTATTTGTATTGAACACATACTTCATACTTGCACTACACTTCTATTTCTACCTATATAAAGATAGTCCTTTGTATACTTTTACACATCGAATACAATATAATTGATTTACAATTATAACATGGTATCAGAGCAATCGCTCTAACATTTTGGTTTTCAAGAATAGTCTTGTCTTCCTAGGCATTCCTCTGCATTCAATCTTATTCATCTCTCTTCCATAGCTTTTTCTTTCAAATCATTCACATCTTTAAGAGTTATGTGTAATTTGTTTAGATTGTTTGCTCAGTGATGAATATCGTGAATTGTACCATAGATCGACGATCGGGATGTGCTTGATGGATACTGGATTTGTGTATGCCATGGGTCTTCTTCTTTGCTGTGGATCTTCTTCTTCTTTCTTTCTTTCTTTCTTTTGGGTTCTTTCTTTTTTTCTGGGTTTTCTTTTTCTGGGGTTTGTACTTCTTTCTTTCTTCGGGTCCTTCTTTTTCTAGGTTTGTACTTTTTTTTTTCCTTCTGTTTGAAATCGAGTGTAAAAAACTCAAGATTCATGTTTTTTTCTATTTGAAATCGAGTGTAAAAAACTCCAGATTCATGTTTTTTTAAACTTGATTGTTAAAAACTCGAGATCTATGTGGCATAAATGTGTCCAACTCAGCAAACTCAGCAAGTAGGAAGCAAGTCTTTAAGCCTCGAGATTTATATGGAACTCAAGTTTCTAAAACTCGAGATGCTAGTTTGCAATATTCTTTCAAACACGTATTAACTTACTATATTCTATCCCTTCACAATGTTAGTATGCAAATATCCCTGGCTAAAGGCTTATAAGCATACCAAATTGAGCCTCACTCTTGTCTTTCCTACTTCCTTAGGAATGGTGAAACTTAGAAGGTCTATTGTTATTATGATCCAGCTACTCATTGTTGACATGTCTTTTAACAACATTGACTTTTTACTAAGGTATTAAAATTTTGTCCCTCCTTTTCACTTTCTTCTTTTTATACCTTTTTCCAGAAACGCAGTAAGAACTCTTTTTTCTCTAGGAGGAGGCTAGGGTTTCAAAAAGAAAACCTTATGAAGTTCTCTAGGGTTAGGTTTTTCTTTTTCCACCTCCTTTAAATAGGAACTTAATGGGCTCTCCTATTTCAATTAGGTTTACACAAACCTTGGGCTTTCTTAGTCCAATAAGGATTATACAAACCCACAAACCTTGAGTTTTCCTAGTCCTATAAAGATTATACAAACCCATAAACAAATAACCTTTTAGAATAAAAACGTTGTTGGCTATAGTCTGAATCTCGTAAGCTCGATAAATCGAGACATGTGTCGAGCTTTAATGAATCTCAACAAATCGAGCTTTTGTCGAGGAGGTATTGAGACCTACATATTGCACTTTTCTTGAGCAATTCTTGAGTAATCTTCATGTCTTCAATTTAACCACTTGTAATGATCATCTTGAACCTTCTTAGATTTACCTAAATACAAGTAAAGTGCATTTTGTGAAAGGATATGCCAATTACATAAAAATATGCCCTTAACAAGCATAACTTCCATTGCTACACTACTCTTGCTACATTGCACAAGCTGAGGCAACCACTAACCTTCTATGATATACTAATGAATGAGGAACTTGATGCGTTAGCTAAAGACCATACTTGAGATCTTATTATCTACCTTTTAACAAGTCTATGGTTAGTTATAAGTCGGTTTTCAAGATCAATACTTCATCCAGTGGGTCTATTGAGAGATACAATGCTTGTCTGGATGCCAAAGGTTTCACACCAGAGTATGGCATTGACTATAATCAACTTTTGCTCTGGTTGCTTGTCCCTTATTCTTTTGCACACTATTGGTTGTTGTAGCCTCTCGATAGTGGCTCCTCTTTAAGAATGATGTTAAAGATGTCTTTCTTGATGGGGGATTTAAGTGAAGAAATCTATATGCAACCTCCATTTAGTCTCTTTCATCCTCAAACAAGGACGGTTAACTCTTTTATGCACTTTATAGTCTTACGTAAGCTCATCGTGCTTGGTTTGCTAAGTTCAGCTCCATGGTTTCTCATTTGAGTTATTTTACTAGTTCTTATGGCTGCTATATTCCTTTTGCTATATTCCTTCATTGCACTGATAAAGGCACCATTTGTTTTCTTCATTATGTTGATGATATGATAATTATCAGTGATGACCTCAACAATAATGATCTCGAACTTAATGCGCAACTTTCCATTGGAGAACCACTGCCTAATTTCACCCTTTATCAGCAATTGGTTTGTAGTCTATTATATCTCAGTCACTCGTCCAAGCATCTTCTATGTTGTACACCAAGTGAGCTAGTTCTTGTCTACTTCACAATTGAATCACTATGTTGCAGTCTTGTGCATTCTTTGATATTTTAAAGGCACTCTTTTCCACGGTCTACACTTCTTTGTCCAATCTCCTTTCGCTCTACTAGTCAACTTTAGTGTTGATTGGACAGGGGACTCCACAAATTGACGGTCCATCATTGGTTATTACTTTCTCCTTGGCTCCTCTCTGATCTCATTGGCAAAGTAAGGAACCTTGTGTTGTGGCCCATTCCATTATCAAGGAAGAATATCATGCCTTAACTAATGCCACATATGAACTCCTTTGGTTATGTTGCTTACTCAAGGATTTAGGTGTCGCTACTTCTTTTACCACTTCTATCTATTGTGACAACTGAAATGCCATTTAGATTGCTCATAATGATGTCTTCCATGAACATACTACGCACATCGAAATTGATTTTCATTTTGTCTAGCATCACCCCTTCAAGGTTCTCTCTAAATGGTCTCTACTTCCTCTCAAGATCAGCTTGTCGACATCTTTGCCAAGTCACATCTTATAGAACATTTTTGTGATCTATTTTTTCCAAACTTAAGCTATTCTCTCATCATCCTTGAGTTTGAGAGGGACTGTTGATGTATAAGCCTCAGTTTTAGGCCCACTATAACTTATTTGTCTTTTACTCATATTAATTGTACTATACACATACTTATACAAAATGAGTATATTTTCTCCACTTCATTTGGGGGTTTTTTGGATTTTACATCACTTTTTTAACAATTATTAATGTCATGACCAAGACCTAATCATATCTAGAACTGAAACTCTTATCCACGATCAAATTGGCTTGCATTTCACTTAAGCGATATCCAAAGCATCAATCATCTTTAAACGATAAAACAAGGCATAACAATCAGGAAACGCAATAACAATGGGATCATATACAATGTTGTCCCATACTCAAAAGTTAATCTAAAATTCTTGCCTTCAAAGTATATAAAATACTCAAATAATGGTTAATGATTAAATATTACATCTGTTTTAATAGTTTAAAAGTTTAAAATAAATATAGTTCATCATATCATAGTAGGTGATTCTCAGATCAAACCTCCACATCTCTACTCTATCCCATTTAAAATTTGAAAATTTCATGTATTGGGCCTCAATTATTGAGGGCTTTTGGGAACCAACAGATTATGAGGTTGCTGTGCAAACAAACACACAATTGTGTGGTTCAGGCAGTAATATCTAATGCCTTTCAATGATTTTTATTTTATCTTCAACAGCTTAGAGCTTTGGTACAATGCTGTCTTGGTTTTGTTGGCTGGATATATGACAAATGCAACTGTAAGCATATCAGCTTTCTCTATCTGGTAAGATTGATCTCATTTTCCATATTGATCTTCTTTTTCTATTCAATTTACTTGAAAAATAGAATTCAACTTTTAACTCCTTTTTGTAGCCTTAATATCGTTGCATGGGAATTTATGATGTGCCTTGGATTCTTAGGTGCTGCTTGGTAAGGCTTTCATGATTTCATCTCTCTCTCTCTCTCTCTCTCTCTCTCTCTCTCTCTCTCTCTCAATTGTGAAGCTGCCACTTTTTGTCTCCAAACTCAATCCTCTTGTTATGTAACTTGAACAGTGTGCGCGTATCGAATGAGATTGGCAAAGGAAATGCTAAAGCTGCAAAATTTGCCATTATAGTTATTCTTTGTACTTCAATATCTATTGGAGTAATTTTTTGGGCCTTGTTTTTAGCTTTTGGGAATAAAATTTCTTACTGGTTTACAAGTGATGAAGAGGTTGCCGAAGCTGTGTCAAGTCTCTCTACTCTACTTGCTTTCTCAGTCTTACTAAACAGTGTTCAACCAGTACTTACAGGTGAGTGTTTCGTCTTCTGATTAGCTGAGAGCAATAGTATTTTCTATTGTTTCATCATATTGAACTTTTAGCAAGCATGTATACATATATACATTGATATATGTAAACATGTTTTCAACGTTTACTCACCTTTAGGTTCTTGTCATCAGGTGTGGCCGTAGGTGCAGGTTTACAAGGTATTGTTGCAATTGTTAACATTTGCTGCTATTATGTGGTTGGCGTGCCAATTGGAATTCTGCTTGCTTATGTGGCCGATCTTGAAGTGCAGGTAAGAAGTGATTAGTGCACCCAGAGAATGTTAAATCATCACATAACGTAAAATAGTTTTCCTCAACTTATTTAGTAATTTTCATATATCAAAAAGCACAATATATTTTTACAAATATCAATTAATTGTGTCAATAGTAGATATATTGTAAATTATAATTGTATACGCTTGCTTAATGGAAAAAAGGAAATTGATCTTAGAGATAAAAACTTATTCTATCTGTATTATTCAACCATGAGAAAAGAACATAAAATGTATAGTAGCTGAATAGGTTCAAACACCATTAATTGTTGATCGATTGAAAAGAACAACGACAATGGTTTCTCATCATCTTTTAATTAATCTCTCTACATTTATTTATTTTTATTTAACATGTTTAATGTTTCCCCCTTAATTTCTCTTTGGTTATATGCAAAAATATTTCAATATTTGATTTAAAGAAAATTACAATCTACCATCCTAGTGTTCCAATCACTATTTCTGCATTTTTGTTATTATCATTTTGATTTCTATCTTTTTGAAGCACCATTATTCTTTGTTTATTATGCATTTGGAATTTTGGGCTTGAGCCCTTAAAACAATTGCATTTTTAAAGAACTTGAGAGCAGATTTAGCTGCTTTTTGCATTTTAGCCTTTGTCATGAAATCGTCCATGACACACCTAAGAATAGGAATGGCCATACCCATTAGGTAATGAATATCCAACCTGATTCAGATATTCTAGGTAATACCTAGTTCTTAATGGGTAGAAGGTAATTGAGTAGGATTTGGATATTATCCAAAATTTTCGGGTAGGGTTTGGATATTACCCGTTTACCCATTATTACTCATTTAACTAATTAAATCTAATGCAAACTCAACTCAACCAAATTATTATGGATAAACCCCAACCAACCCAATTACCCAATAATCAAAATTACCAAATTGCCCATAAAACCTAAAATTACCAAAATATTCCCTAAACCAAAAAATGACCAAAAGAACCCCCCTCCCGGAAACCTAAAAAATGACCAAAATACCTTTGAAACCTAAAAATTACCCAAATACTTCTGAAACTTAAAAATGACCAAAATACTTCCAAAAACTAAAAATTACAAAAATACCTCCTAAACCTTAAAAAATAACCGAAATACTCCTAAAACTCAAAAAATGACCGAAATACTCCCGAAACCTAAAAATTACCAAAATACCCCGAAACCTATAAAATAACTGAAATACCCCTAAAACCTAAAAAATGACCGAAATACCCCCCAAAACCTATAAAATGACCAAAATACCCCCGAAAACTATAGAATGACAAAAATGCCCCTAAAACCTATAAGATGATTAAAATACACCCGAAACCTAAAAAATGACCAAAAGACCCTCAAAGCTTAAAAAATAGACAAAATACCCCCAAAACCTAAAAAATGACCAAAATACCCCGAAACCTAAAAATTACCACAATACCCTTGAAACCTTAAAATTACCAAAATACATTTGAAACCTAGAAAATTACCTAAATTGCCCCAAAATAAAATAAAATAAAATAAAATTACCAAAATACCTCTAAAACCTAAAAATGACAAAAAATGCCCCCTAACCTTAAAAAAATGACCAAAATACTCTTAAAATCTAAAAAATGACCAAAATAACCCCGAAACCTAAAAAATTACCAAAATTCCCTCAAAACCTACAAAATGACTGAAATATTCTTTGAACCTTTAATTTGATGAAAATACCCTTGAAACATCCAAAATACCCCAAACCTCTATTTTGGTAATCTAAGAGGTTTCAAGTGTATTTTGATCATCTTACATGTTTAGGGGTATTTTGGTCACTTTAAAGGTTTCAAGGATATTTTGGTCGTTTTAGAGGTTTAGGGCTATTTTGGTCGTTTTATAGGTTTCGGGTTATTTTGGTAATTTTAGAGATTTTGGGTTATTTTTTGTCATTTTAAAGGTTTTGGGCGTATTTTGGTCATTTTAAATTTTTTGGGGTATTTTGGTCATTTTATAAGTTTGAGGATATTTCAGTTATTTTTTAGGTTTAGGGTGTATTTTTATCGTAATATAGATTTCAGGGGTATTTTTGGTCATTTTATAGGTTTCAGAGGGTATTTCGGTTATTCTTTAGGTTTATGGGGTATTTTGGTCATGTTTAAGTTTCAAGAGTATTTTGGTCAATTTTTAGGTTTCGGAGGTATTTTAGTCATTTTTTAGGTTTTAGGGGTATTTCAGTCAAATTTTAGATTTCAGGGGTATTTCAATCATTTTTTAGATTCAAGGAGTATTTTGGTAATCTTAAAGTTTCGGGGGTACTTTTGGAAATTTTTTAAGTTTTGTGGGTAATTTGGTCATTTTTTAGGTTTCGGGGGTATTTCAATAGTTTGGATATCCATAGATAAACAAACCAGGTAACAATTGGGTATAGGTACTAATTGGGTAAAGTAATCTAGTATGCATGGATAAATTAATTGGATTGGATATGGCCATGGGTATACCCTACCCATGGCCATCCCTACTTAAGATGACAAATTTTACATTTTGCTAACAAACTTTCAATTACAATTTACCCTTTTGTGAGTTTACCTTACCATAATTTAGTTTAATTAACTTTTTCAATTATTAAAATTTTCCTCCTAACGTTTAGATTAAAATGAAGTGGTTAAGGGTTTTTGGACTAAATCCTAATGATGTCACATTTTTAACAGAATTTAATAAATACTATGATTTAAAGCTGAGATATAATTTTCTTTTTTCTTTTTTTCGGAAATTAGAAAACAAAATAATACACTTTGTTTTTTCTACTTTCTGTTTTCCTATGCTTAAAGTTCACTTTTCTTTGTTTAATTTACAGGGTCTATGGATCGGGTTGTTATGTGGAGTGCTGATGCAGACAATTGTTCTTTCCTTCATTATATGGAGAACAAATTGGGACGCCGAGGTATGTTAAACTGTGAAAGTATTAAATGAAGTTATACTAATGACTTGAAGTCAACAGTAGTTTCCAATTATCATTGTTGTATGAATTCTCACAGTGACTGTTCAATGCATATCTGGTGTTAATTTAAGGTCTATTATATATATGCTATAACATATGATCAACAACTTATTTTTGCCTTCTTTTCTATAGGTTAAAAAGGCATCTGAACGTCTGAATCGGTGGTATTTGGATTCGCCTGAGGAAACTAATTAGAGTAAAGCGTCGAATGACCATTTTTAAGGCTTTTTAGAGCATTCACCTCAATTTCACCAATTTAATATTTCGGCAAAAATTTATTTAAACTCAATCAAAACAAGCGTGCATCAACCTCACTAAATTAACTAAAGTTTTTATAGAGGATAGTCTCATCTCTATATGTAATGAGCCTCTATCCTCACTACATTAAATTTCAATGTTGATAAAGTATTGAGGTTGATGTATGTGTATGAAAATAATAGATAGCTAAACTAGCAAAAGTAGAGTTTTTTGAATTAATTTAGCTAAATATTTGAGGAGACTTATGTGAATGCTCTTGTCTTGTAATTTGATTTTGTTTTGACAAGGATATCTATTTGTTTTGCCTTAATGAAAAGTACTTTTTAATAACAGTAGTGAATTAATCAAGGAGTTACAACTAACATGAATTGAACTACTTAATTAATTGCATTAATGCCTTACACTCAAAATAAATAAATAAATAAAAATTTATTGAACAAAATTTGATTAAATATCATAAGCAAAATAAAAAGGCTGTGATAACAATAGATTTGTATTCTATTAATTTAGCCTGGTTGAGATCTTTTCATCTAGCTGTTGTCTCTTTATTATTATGCTGTAGTGCTACTTCTCTTCTTAAAAGGGTTCATATATATGGAGTGGGAGGGGGAGAGGAGAAAAGATAAAAGACACGCAAAGCAACAGTGGGTGCGGGGCTGGCCACTGTTAAGTAAGCAGTGCTTTTTGTGAGTGAAGAAGCAGTAGCAGTATCGATAGTGTTAATGAAGTATACATGTATGTTTTAACACCTTCTACTTGGAGTTAGGCTAAGAAAAAAGGACGCCACTGATACTGATAATGAACTTCTGCATTAATCAATAATAAAATCAAAATGAATCCTAAAGCATATATATATATATATATATATATATATGTATATATACAATGAATTAACAAGTAGATATATTGTGTCTACTGTCTACTAAAATGAATAGGAGCATTAATCTCCTATTCTGTTTTACTACGCTTATAGCACCCACAGCAGCTGTGGCAAATATTATGCCATTTTACCACATTAAAGACCTACTTTATTATTTTACCACATCATTTTACAACATCCCATTTATCAGATGTTTTATCATTCAATTCTATACATAAAAATAATATATACTACTCATTAAAATAATATATTATCTCAGCCACCAACAACAAACAAATACCAATCACCAAGCAACAACAGCCACCAATCACCACTTCACCACCACACATGCCCAACAAGGTAGCAACAACCACCACCACCCTACAATCACACACCCAGCAAGGCAGAAACCACCAACAAAACAGGAAAAAAAACAAAAAACTAGCAAATACCAATCACCAAGCACAACCACCACCTAAATGCCAAACCACCACCGATTCAGCACCAATTCAAACAAACAAATAGCCATCGATTCAAACAGAGAGGAGAGGGCCATCACCCCCACAGCCCACCACCACTGCCATTGTCACCGCCCACAGCCCACAACCCACCACCACCATCAGATCAACCCAAATTGCAGCGAAAAAAAAAAAAAAAAAAAAAAAAAAAAAAAAAAAAAAAAAAAAAAAACCCACAACCAGAGAGAGGTAGAGTGGCTAAAGCGTGGCTGAGCGTGAGGACGACGGCGGCATCGGGGTGAGATCGGCAGGATCAAGCGTGGGTGAGATCAAGTGGCTGGAGCATGGGTGAGATCGAGTGGCTGGAGTGAGATTGAGTGGTTGGAGCGAGATCGAGCGTGGCGGAGCGCGCCGTCGTTGTCGAAGCTACGTCGTCGTCGTCGGAGCTACGCCGTTGTGGCTGACGGTGAACATCCCGGACTGGTTGAAAAGGGAGGGAACCGGTACAGGGAGAAGAGAGAGGGAACCAGAGAGTGAGAGAGAAGAGAAAAGAAAATATGAAGAGAGAGGAGAGAGAAATGGGAATATAAAATAATAAATATTTATACAACATCTGTCCGTACCGTTGCAAATTTGCAATGGTACTGTAGCCATATTGTATAAATTTTGAGATTTGGCACATCTCATAAAGCTCCAATTTTATGTTTGGTGTGGCAAATGTGCCAAATATTTAACATTTGGCACATTTGCCACACCTGCTACAGATGCTCTTACAATGTTCTAGCTGTCATGTCACCTCATCTCCACAACACCACTTTTTTTTTTTTTTTTTTAAGAGAGAGTTTCAATTTATAGCATCCGCTCCTAACTCTTTATCATCATACCACTTTTTCTTATCTAGCGAATTTATTTTAAAATATTATTAACATACATGCCATTACAAATTAGTTTGTAACCATTACATAGACACATGCTTATTTAAGAATGTATACAATATTCATCAAATATATATATATATATATACACACACACAATAAAATACATGTTGAACATTTATACCTAAATTATAACTACGAATACTTGTTCTTTAAATAATTTCAACTCTTGAAAAAATCTTGTTTTTAGTATTAATAAATAAAAGCTTATTATCCTATTTATATACTTTGTATCATCGTCCCATTTTCCCTTCTAGAATTTTTTAGTACTCTTTTGTAAAAATTGAGACACCTAAAAATGCCTCTTCAAAATCAATCAGATTTCAAGAGTTAACCAAAAATTAATTTGTTTCAAAATAAATTCTGAGATGAAGCCCAGATTCAAATTCACATACAACCATGGTAAACTGAATTCAAATTTATAGTCAACTAAGGTCAAAACGCATCAATTTTTGTGAAGAACACTTGTAAATGACAAACTTGATCAATTTATGGCTAAACCTTAAAGTTGAGCAAATTTGACCGAATTTTAACTAAAAATCCAATTGTTTGATTGAAGCAAAGAGCACGGAAAATATTTCAATCAATAGTTTATGGACTAAAATTAGACCACAAACATGTAAGATATCGTAAAATCAAAGGATGATTGTAGGAAAATGTTTTCCTAGAGAGCCAGACGCAGAGCCTTTGTTATTCTGGGCTAGTTTTGGTTGTCCCTTAATTCACTCGCTTTCCCTATTTTGATGCACTGACTTTGCACATTGATTTGGGGACGCCTTGCTTGACTACAGCTTTATTGTTCTTGCTATTCACGTAAAGATCTCGCAGCGTAATTTCCATAGGATCTAGTCTCGCATCAATTAGAGCACCCTGAAGAAACAAGTAAAAGTTGCACAGACCTCTGTATTTAATACAGAACTATATGGAATGAACAATGCGTGAAGGAAAAGAAGCAAAGAAAAGAGAATAGAAAACAGAGAGAGAGAGAGAGAGAATTAGAGATATCAGAGAAGGAGGAAATTGAATTATGATTTTCTTGAATGAATTAAAATACAGTACATCATACTTATATATAAATGAATTTACACATAATAATAGAATCCAGAACTTTCTAATCCTAACTAACTTGTAACTGACTTTCCCGCCATTTCCAAGCTTGGATTGATTTGGTTTTGAACCGCCACGTGCCATACCAGAATCACACGAGTTATAACTAACTCTTATCCACACAGAAACTAACTTAGTGAGAGAAAGAGTGCCCCTTACATATCTGAGAACCCTCTTAGCAGCCTCCAGATGAGCAGTGGTAGGAGATTGCATGAATTGACATAACTGATGGACACTAAAAGCCAAGTCAGGTCTAGTAAAGGTAAGGTATTGCAGTGCTCCAACCATGCTTCTATAGGTGGAAGGATCAGACAAGGGCATACCAGAATCTGGAGTAAGTCTTGTGGCAGGACAACAAGGTGTTTTGGTAGGCTTGGAGTTATGCATATTGAACCTGTGAAGAACATCAGAAGCATACTTTGTCTGGGATAAGGTAAGACCAAACTTGGAAGGGGTGATTTGAATGCCCAAAAAATAATTGAGAGGGCCAAGATCCTTGAGATCAAAGGTGGCACTAAGAGCTGAGATGAGAAGTGTAATCTGGTTAGGAGCATTACCAGTGATGATAATGTCATCAACATACAGAAGAAGATAGAGAATGGTAGAGCCAGACTGATAAACAAATAGAGAAGAATCTGCCATAGAAGCTACAAAACCAAGATGAAGCAATTGGGATGTGAATCTTTCAAACCATGCCCGGGGTGCCTGCTTCAATCCATACAGAGATTTGAGTAATTTGCAGACATAGTGAGGTTTAGAGGCATGAACATAACCCTGTGGCTGCTGCATGTAAACCTCCTCCTTAAGATAGCCATGAAGAAAGGCATTGGAAACATCCAACTGCCTAATAGACCAGTTAAGGCTGACAGCAATGCTCAAAACCAATCTGACAGTAGCAGGTTTTATAACTGGACTAAATGTTTCTGTGAAATCAATTCCAGGTTGTTGATGAAATCCCTTGGCTACCAATCGTGCCTTGTATCTGGCTATTGTACCATCACTGTGAAGTTTCAATTTATAAACCCACTTACACCCTACCAGATTGAAGTGATCAGAAGGAGGAACAAGAACCCAAGTTTGCTGTTTCTGCAAAGCATCAAACTCAGCATCCATTGCCTTGCACCAATTTGGATAAGCAGAAGCAATTTTGTAGGTAGGTGGTTCAGTGTAGGTATAGTCAAGAGTGGCCTTGTAGCAGAGTTTAGGTTTGGATATACCATTCTTGGACCTAGTTTGCATGGAATGAGTGTTAACAGGAACAAGAGGTAGGGATAAAGGTGGCAAGGCAGGACTAAGAGGAGCTGTGGAAGGAGGATGGGAGCAAGGGTCATTAGCAGTGATAGGAGCAGGCAAGTTAGACAAGGTAGAACCAAGAGGAGGAGTGGAAGATGGATGTGTGTGAGTAGTAATATGCCTAGGGGAAGCATGGGAAGGAGCAGTGTGAAAAGGTTGATCAAGAACAGAAGAGACAAGAGGTGTAGCAGGAGTGACTGCCTGTGGTGCAGGCCCTAAAATTGAAGGTTGATGGAGTGAGTGCAAGTAAAGAAGATTAGACAGCCAAAGGGAATGTGATATAGGAGTGACCTGTGTTTGTGTGGAAGAAGAGGAAGACAGTGTAGGAAAGGGGAATTTGGATTCATTGAACAACACATGTCTAGAGGTATATATAGACTGTGTAAGGGGATCAAAACATAGGTAACCTTTGGAAATAGAAGAGTAGCCTAGAAACACACATTCCTTGGTTCTAGGTTCAAGTTTGTGTGAAGTGTAAGGCCTGAGAAGAGGATAACAGGCACAACCAAAGATCCTAAGCTGATTAAGTTCAGGTTGGGAGTGATACAATAGGTAGTATGGTGAATTGAATTGGAGTGTGGCAGTAGGAAGCAAGTTGATGAGAAAAACAACAATTTGGACAGCATAAGACCAAAACTGAAATGGTAGAGAAGCTTTAGACAGGAGAGTGATTGTAGTTTCTATAATGTGCCTATGTTTCCTTTCTACCAATCCATTTTGCTGTGGTGTGTATGGACAAGAGAGTTGGTGGATGATACCACATGCAGATAAGTAAGATTGAAATTCCTTAGAAACATACTCACCACCCCCATCTGACCTTAAGGTTTTAAGTTTTGAAGAGAATTGTGTTTCAGCCATGGATTTGAACTTAACAAACTTAGAAAAGACTTCAGATTTGTGCTGAAGAAAATAAATCCAAGTGAACCTAGTATAGTGATCAACAAACAACACATAATACTTGAATTTATTGACAGAAGAAACTGGAGCAGGGCCCCATACATCAGAATGGACTAATTCCAGTGGAGAATGAGCATGAAAATGAGATGTAGGAAATGGTAGTTTATGAATTTTCCCACTGAGACAGTGTATACAAGATGTGTTATTACAATTATTTGAAGAAATCTTAAGACTAGGGAGAAGTGTTTGCAGGACTTGAGCATGTGGATGACCAAGCCTGTTATGCCATAAATCCCAAAGTGAAGATGTGGAAGCTACATGATTGCAGACTCTAGAAGGTAAGGACAGATTAGGAGCTTTACTAGGGTAGATAGGATATACACCCTGTTCACTCCTGCCCTGGTAAAGGACTCTCCCCGTGTCCAAGGCCTGAACAGATAAAAGGTTTTCATCAAAATAACACCAAGAGTTGTTATCATGACAGAGTTTGTGAACAGAAGCAAGATTTGAAGCTATTGAAGGCACCCTAAGGACATTATTAAGCTGTAAGGATGAGTGTTGAGTAGGAAATTGAACCTTACCTATGTGAGTGATAGGAAGATGTTGACCATTGCCAACAGTGAGGTGGTCTTGTCCAGTGTAAGGTTTTGGGAAGGATAGTGCATTGAGGCTGGATGTGACATGATCTGTTGCAGCACTATCAGCTAACCAAGGCTGTTCTTGAGTAATTGTAGCATTTGAAGCTGTTGCCATAGCAGCTAACTTGGTTGGAGGGTGCTTTCCTTGGTAAGCATAGTCCATGCGATGGTAACAATCAAGTGCTGTGTGTCCATTCTTCCCACATATCTGACATGATGGCCTCTCATTTCTTGAACCTTGAAACTGTGGGGAGTACTGATACTGATTTGAATGGTTCTGATTGGAAGTGTATGATGAAAATTGATGTGGAGAAGCATTAGATGCTCGACCACCACCATTACCTCTTCCTCTGTTGTTGTTGTTTCTTCCTCTTCCTCTATTATTGTACTGATTATAGCCACCACTACCTGATCTAGGTGTAGCATTCACTGCCATTGCAAAAGTCTCTTTAACATCATTAGACTCATTCAATGATTCCTCTTCTGCCCCAAGTAGAGTTGTAAGTTCATCAAAATTCACCTGTGTACTCCTTGTACGTATGGCAGACTTAAAGGCATTGAATTCTTTGGGAAGGCCTTTGATGGCTATGTGAAGTAATTCTTCATCATCAAGAATTATTCCTACTGCCATCAATTTATCCCTCACAACCTTGATCTTTTGAAGATACAGATCAACAGAATCACAGCCTTTCCTTATGTTGTGAAGTTCCCCTTTTAGATTCATTATGTGTGACCTCGAGATTGAAGAGAAACGATTTTCAAGAACTTTCCAAACCTCCTTTGCTGAGTGACATCCCACAGTGAGAGCAAGAACTGAAGGAGTCAATGTTGAACTGATGAAGGTAAGAAGTGCCTTCTCCTTTGATTTCCAGATTGAGTATTCTGGATTGAAGATTGCAGTAATAGATCCTGAAAGATCTGTGATGAATTTCTCAGGAATTGATTGAGTATCATCAAGTAACTCAAATAAGGAGTAAGTTTCGAGCACCATTGAAATTTGATGCCTCCAAACTATATAGTTGGAACTGTCAAGCTTTACTGTCATCATGTTTGACATGTTTGACAGCATCAAAAGAGGTTGATTGATCAAATGGATTGAAGCCGTAGAAGCAGTGGAAGCAGTGGAAGAAGACGCCATAGATGCCATTGTTGAAGATGAAGATGGCATTGCAGTGGAAGCCATTTGTGGCTCTGATACCATGAAGAAACAAGTAAAAGTTGCACAGACCTCTGTATTTAATACAGAACTATATGGAATGAACAATGCGTGAAGGAAAAGAAGCAAAGAAAAGAGAATAGAAAACAGAGAGAGAGAGAGAGAGAATTAGAGATATCAGAGAAGGAGGAAATTGAATTATGATTTTCTTGAATGAATTAAAATACAGTACATCATACTTATATATAAATGAATTTACACATAATAATAGAATCCAGAACTTTCTAATCCTAACTAACTTGTAACTGACTTTCCCGCCATTTCCAAGCTTGGATTGATTTGGTTTTGAACCGCCACGTGCCATACCAGAATCACACGAGTTATAACTAACTCTTATCCACACAGAAACTAACTTAGTGAATCACACGTGCGTGGAGTCCAAAGCGTGTTTAATCATCTTCATCCTTTGACTGTAAATGATGCTCTGCTTTCCTATTGTTATCACACCCTGCTGAAAGTTATTAGCCACTTAAGTAGGTTGGACCATCCTTGTCATGTTTTTGTCAATTTTCCTGATTTGATTCTCCCAATCTGAAGATCTTTGTTGAGCCATTTTGTCAGTTTTCCCAATTTGATTTCTGGGTCAATCCGAAGATCCTTTTGTCAAGCCGTTTGTTCCTTGATGTTGAGGAATACTTCTAGTTCAGAAAAGCACGTGTTTTTTGTGTCCAATTCTCATGAGCAAAGTTAGTGCCAAAACTGAATTTTATGGGTTTTCATGATTTTGGCTTATTTTTCCATTAAACCTTTTTGGACTTTCCAAACTCCATTTTGATCAAACAAGGTGTCTTTGGAAAGATTCTGAGGTCTACTTTATGAATATCCTTGCTTTTTGTCTCCAATTTTCAAATTGAGGAAGCTTGATTCTTTAGAAAATGGGGTGAAAAACAAAGTTTAATTGGAAATTTTTTTTTTTTAATAAATTCATTTTAATTAGAATGAATTTTAGCAAATTAAGCTCATCAAATTAAAAATCATCACAAGACATTTCCAACGACTTCTTATTTGGGCCAATATGTGATCATTTGATTATAATTCAATAAAATTAAGTTATAATCGAACTTTAATGATGTAAGGATCAGATTTGAGTCCCTAGCCCAAACGGTGGATGGACTCAGGCCCAATAAGCCCAAAACAATGAATTTGTAGAGGGTGAGTTGGAAAACTGTGTTAAAATGAGTTGGACAACAAATAAGATGGACTCAAATGACAAGAACAAGAAGATAGATTGATTTAAACTAAAGAAAAACGTCATCAGCAAAATCTGAGGAGATTAGTTCTTATATATTTCTCACAAGTTTGATTACAAGTTTGGTTCCTGATTGCTACAGTATTTCTCTATTGATTTCTCTATCTCCCTCTCTCATTGCTCTCTTCTCCTTTTATACTCTCTTTCCCTTTCATCTTTACCCTCCACGTGCAAACCAGATGGTTGGTGTTTGATATTTGTCCCATCAACACCTTCCCCTAATCCTTACGTAGTAGTTGTAAGGCTAAAAACCATTGTTTAAGTATAACCTCCACATTAATGCGGCCAGAGAGTTAGCTGCAGGGCATTTAATGTAGTGGTAGCAGCTTTCTCCTTAAACATTTTAGGACTCCCTGCTGTCCTATGTTTCGCAATGTTGATCCATACCAACAAAACTTACTAGAACGTTCCCCTAGACGACAAACCACCTCTACCGACCTTGGCTTTGGTTAGCCGAGAAGGCATTCATCCTCGGCCCAACCTCTTGGGCCATTATGACCAAAACTAACTTCTTTATTTACTGACACGGAATCCCTTAACAACGTTTACTCCTCAAACGACCCCTCGTCCTCGGCTTGGGCCCCAAGCCCAATATATACATGGATAATGAGTTTCTGGGCCCAATACCCCTACAATAGCCCCTCAAGATTCTTCTTACTGGCTCCTTGGGAAGAAATGAGGATTTTGATGTCACCTTAACTAGTCTGTGCTTGTCATACGTCACCTCTGCCTACGTAGATGCCTTTTCCCTGTCCCCCACATTCTACAGCGCAATGCGAATCCAACGGTTTAAGGATTTTGCTGGAATATGGGCGGGAATTTTCTTGCTTGTAGCTTTATATTTGATATAAATACCACTCAAATCAATCACTCTTCTCACTCTAGCATTCACCTCGCTCTAACGCACATACACTGAACCTGCCAACTTTCCCAACTTACTTACGCCCTTATAAATACCAAAAGCCCGTCCGAGGATACTATTCTTCTTTCTGTAAGTCTTCAAAAATCTTTACTCTTTGTTTTTCCATATATTTTTCTTTTCTCAGTACTTTTTCTTCTCCTCAGCTCCATTTTCTCCTCTCAACCTTTTTAGTTTTTCCCAACCTTTTTAGAAATTGGTAGATTTAAGAGTTTGGTAGACTCCAATGAGGGAATAGAGAGCTTTAAGGCTAAGTATAGGATCCCTCCAGGAGTAGGCATTAGGTATTGTAAAGAGAGACAATGGCATGAAGACAGGCAAGAGGGAGAGGTCGTAATCCGATGATTGCCTTCAAAGAAGAAGGGATGACAATCCTTATGGGTATTGTTACTAGGGACTATCTTAGGGCCCATAGGTTAGCTCCCACCTAGTGTGCACCCAACATGTTCAGGATCTTAGGTTGTGTAGATGCCCTTAACGAGAGGATGGGCTTAAACCTCACACACCACAACGTCAACTAGGTTTACAATCTCCATCACCTAACGAGGCAAGAGTATTACCTCAAGTCTAGGTACCCTGAGGTGAGGCTTATCTAGTGCCTCCCTGATTCAAATAAAGGCCTAAACAAAGACTTCCTGATTGTATCAAGGGAATGGCACGATGGCCTCCCCTGCCCGAAGAGAAAAAGGAAACCAGGTGAGGTTTTAGGTCTAGGTTTGAATAATTGTATATAAATTTTCCTTTGATTAGTTCTATTTCTTGCTAAGAATACTTTTTTGTTTTTCTTTATGGTTTTGCAAATAAGAACGTTGTTGTGCCTAACTTCAGTCTTGTGAACCAGCCAAGTTTGGACAAGATATTAACGGTCGAGGTTTTCGTCCACACCGACAGCTAACTCAGGGTGGCCCATTTGATTCTGGACTACATCCCGATCTCCAAAAGTTTCTTGGCACTAAAGTGTGTCATTAAAGCTAGGGATCCTCGGCTGCAATGGATCAGTGTTGCAACACCCGGCTTTCTAACCACCAACCCAATACCTGAAGGCACATTAGCCACCACCCCTATTCCCGAGGGCATACCAAGGGTAGCACTACCTTTCCAATGAATTGCCGAAGAGGCAACCTCATCACAACCAACCACCAAGGAGGAGGAGGAGGGAGAAGATAAAAACATGGTTGAGGTAACCGACTCTAAAGACGAATTTGCTATCTTCAACTAGTCGTTATCACCAAAGTCTCAGGTCGGCGATCCTTGCTACCTTTCCAGGGTTCAAGTAGACAACTCTTCAGAAGACATCTCTATCTCTAAAGAAATTGGGACACAGCGTAAGCAAAGATCATCTCTCTAGGAGTTTCTGAAATCCCAACTTGGTGAGACGCCACCCCAAACAAAGCTTCCCACCCCACCACCCCCTCCACCCACTCGAGCTAATCCCACCGACCACAAAAGGAAGAGGGATCAGAAAGGTAAAAAGGTGATGAAGACGGTAAAAACTCATCCCTCCCAGAAGGATGAGCCCCTGAGAGGGTCTAAGCAACCTAGGGGCCTACAGACAAAGCCAGCCTATGAAGGAGAAAGGAGGGGCGAGCACTGAGTTACAGCCCCAGCCTGGGCCCCACCCTTGGAGCTGGATAGAGCTCCCCTTCCCAGTGATGTCTCCATTCGAGACTTCCAAAGGGGCACGGCTAGGTATGTAGCCAATGCCTTAGAGCAACCCCTGTTGCTACCTAGGGATATGGCCAACCTCAGATCCATGAGGAAGTATGAGGTCTTCCTGGGCTTAAAGAGGGAACTGGCCAAGGTAATTTTTTTTTTTTTTTTTTTAATCATGTACCTTCTCCTTTCCAGGCCATTCAAGCCACTTTTAAGGCTAAGGAGATAGTAAACAGTTCCCACTGCATGATGAAGGAAGAGGAGGGGAGGCAAATAACCACTGTGGACACCTTCCATATGGTTGAGAAGAGCAACCAAAACCTAAAGGTTAAGCTAATCAAGGCAAAGTTTGAAAGGAAAAGTGTTGTCGCTGCCTTGGATAACGTTGAGAAGCAAGCCAAAGGCCAACGGGTGCTTCTTCGAAATGCCAAGGATCAACTGGCCGCCTTTGAGGAACAAATCATCGCCCTAAAAAAGAGATTAGAGGAGGTCGAGAAGGCCAAAAATCAATCCGAGAAGGCCAAGTAAGAGGCAGAGAAAGCTTAGGAGGAGGCAGAGCAATAAGGATATGATATTGGAGTGGCTGAGACCGAGGAAGCCCTTAGGGCCGAGGTCTCAGGGGTATGAAGGACTTACTGTTTGCAAGTATGTAATGAAGCTCTCAACCAGGCTGGGGTTGAGGCTTCTTCTGTGCTTAGGAAAGTAGAAAACGTCTACTACCCTTAAGCCATTCGTGCCTCCTTTTCCAGAAGCTTCAAGGCAGACACCCCTTCTAAGGTGGCAAATCCTAAAAAGAGCAGTCCCAGTAAGTTCCCTCCCTCCTCTAGCAACCCTCAAAAAGTGGCCGAGTAGCCTGGGGTGAATGGAAAAGAGGCTGAGGTAACAAAGGGGTGGCCCCTGATGCCACCAAGCCCCCGGCTGCTCCCCAGGATCCTACTAAAGATAAGGAGGCGCCTAGGATGGAGATTGTTCTTGCAACTCTTCCGCTACCTGCCAAAGGTGACTCTAAAGGCACAGGCTAAGGATCCTCGGAGGTTGCAGTCTCACAATCCTAAGCCCCGCCTCATGGAAAAATTTAATAAAAAAGAAGTAGAATTTAATACAATTCTCTTTTCTTTTTTTTTTCTTTTTTCTTTTTTGGCAACTTCTGTTTTGGTTTTCATAATTTGTGACCAAGTTGTCCTTTTGTATTCAATCTACCCTACTTCAGGGCTTTTATTAATGAAAGTTATGCATATTTTCTTTCTTCCTGTGATTCACACACTGGTGTTGATATAATTCCCATCTTATCTAATACCTAATGACTGTAGTAATGAGGTAGAACTCTTTCCATTAATCTGTATAAGTAGTAGAACATTGATCCCATCTCATATGGTTAGCAGCAAAACAAGTTAAATCTAATAAGTCCTTCAACGTAATTTTAACTTCAAGAATATACACAATAATGTAGCATACATATAGGTTCAATCAATTCTCAAACAAATACAGGTGTTTCTGCAAATGCTTTAAGTGATGCTCATGAGCATCTATTTGGGACTATTATCCCAGTGAAAATCTTTGCTGTTTAGAGGGGCTGACTATACTTGGCATTAAAGCAATCAACAAGAAGTACTAATTTACCTTAAGTATGTAGTCCAAAAAGTCTACAATAACTAAGGCTTTACCCTGAGACTTGGTAACACGGTAGGAAGTATTAATTTACCCAAACTACGTGGTCTAAGAAGCCAGACATAACTAAGGTTCTGTTTAACACTTAGAAAGATGATTAAAAGATATTAATTTACCCAAGGTATATGGTCTGAGGAGCCAGGAATAACCAAGTTTCTGTTTAATACTTAGACAGGTGTCAAAAAGTACTAATTTACCCAAAGCATGTGGTCCGAGAAGCTAGGCATAACTAAGGTTCTGTTTAATACTTAAAAAGATAATTAAGAGATATCAATTTACCCAAAGTATGTGGTTCGAGGAACCAAGCATGACCAAGGTTCTATTTGATACTTAGACAGATGTCAGAAAGTATTAATTTACCCAAAGCATGTGGTCCGAGGAGCTAGACGTAGATAAGGTTCTGTTTAATACTTAGAAATATGATTAAAAGATATCAATTTACCCATGGTAAGTGGTCCGAGGAGTCAGGCATGACCAAGGTTCTATATGATACTTAGATAGGTGTTAGGAAGTATTAATTTACCCAAAGCATGTGGTCCAAGGAGCCAGGCATACCTAAGGTTCTGTTTAATACAAAGAAATATGATTAAAAGATATCAATTTACCCATAGTATGTGGTCTGAGGAGCCAGGCATGACCAAGGTTCTGTTTAATACTTAGATAGATGTTAAGAAGTATTAATTTACCCAAAACATGTGGTCCGAGGAGTTAGACATAGCAAAGGTTCTATTTAATACTTAGAAATATGATTAAAAGATATCAATTTACCCATGGTATTTGGCCCGAGGAGTTAGGCATGACCAAGATTTTATTTGATACTTAGATAGATGTCAAGAAGTATTAATTTACCCAAAGCATGTGATCCAAGGAGCCAGACATAGCTAAGATTTTGTTTAATACTTAGAAATATGATTAAAAGATATCAATTTACCCATGGTATGTGGTCCGAGGAGTCAGGCATGACCAAGGTTCTATTTGATACTTAGAAATAACAATAATATGAAGCTCAACAGATAATGTAATAAACAGGAATGTGACAAGGAAGACTTTCATAAATAATAATATCTTTTCAGGTTATTTACATTCTAGGGGCGTAGTACAACATTCTCATCTAGGTCTTTAAGATGATACGCACATATTCCGGCTACCGAGGTGATGCGATATAGCCCTTTCTAGTTGGGCCCTAACTTTCCCTATGCTGGGTTCTCTGCAATACCCAAAACCTTTCTTAACACCAAGTCTCTGGGTGCCAATGGCCTTAGCTTCACATTGGCATTATACCCTTACTTGAGCTTGTGTTAATAATAGGCTAATTGGACCATGGTACTTTTTCTTCTCTCTTCAATTAAGTCTAGGCTCTTCCCAAACAGCTCATCATTGTTGCTCGAGATGAAAGAACTCGTTCTCAATGTTGGGAATCTAGTCTTCAGAGGAATAACAACCTCAACTCCATAAGTCATTGAAAAGGGAGTCACCTTAGTAGACCTATGAGATGTAGTCCGGTACGTCTAAAGGACGTGTGACAACTCTTCTACCCATTTTCCCTTTTCGTCGTTCAACCTCTTTTTAATCCCACTCACTATGACCTTATTAACAGTTTTAGCCTGTCCATTCCCCTGTGGATATGCCTGGGTGGCATATCTATTTAATATGCCCAGGTCACAGCAATACCTCTTGAAGGCCTTGCTATCAAACTGAAGATCATTATCCAAGATGAAGGTGCAAGGGATTCCAAACCGAGTGACAATATTTTTCCAAACGAATCTATTGGCATCCACGTCTCTGATATTCACCAATGGTTCAATTTCAACCCACTTGGTGAAATAATCTGTGCCGACCAATAAATATCGCTTATTCCTTGCTACCCTAGGGAAATGACCTACAATGTCCATGCCCCATTGGGCAAAAGGTCAAGGGCTGGATAGAGGATTAAGGACTCCTCCTGGTTGGTGAATGTTGGGCGTAAATCTTTCGCATTGGTCACACTTCTTCACGTACTCTTGTGTTTCCCTCTGCATATTTGGCCACCAATAGTCTTGAGTGAGGGCCTTGCAAGACAAAGATCTACCCCCTGTGTGGCTTCCACAAATCCCCTCATGTAATTCTTCCAAGAGTAATTCAACTGCTTCAAGGTATATGCATAGTAGATACAGTCCAAAAAAAGATCTATTATACAACTTTGGTCCTCAAACAGCCAAAACCGATAAGCCTTTCTTCGCACCTTGTCAGCCTCTGATTTCTCCTCGAGTAGGATATCTTCCTTAAGGAACAGTACAATAGAGTCCATCCAACTACGACTCACCCTAATCTGATGAATATGAACCGTGTTTCCCTCTATTTCAGTAGGTTTACACAAGTCTTCCACAAGAATCACTTGAGATAAACTTTGTGCTGGGGAGGTTTCCAGTGTAGTAAGAGTGTCAAAATGTGTATTTCTACTTCTAGGGATTTGTGATGAGTTAAAAGATTCAAATTTTGACTGTAAATGTCTAACCTGGCTCAAGTACTCCTGCATTCTAAGATCTCTAGCTTCTAATTCTCCTTGAACTTTGCCTACAACTAGCTTTGAATCAGAGAATATTTCCACTACTTTTCCACCCATTTTCTAAACCATGGTCATCCCAGCCACTTGTTCAATAACTGAAAGAAAGGCCTACACATGTCTGCTGATCGAGAGACAAATCGGTTTAGAGCAGCGGTCCTCTCTGTTAGCTTCTGGACCTCTTTGGGATTCCGAGGTGGCTGTAAATTGTTAATTTCCTTAATCTGGTCAGGGTTAACTTCAATTCCACGATGTGTAACCATATATCCCAAGAATTTCCCTAATCCGACACCATAAGAACATTTAGAAGCATTAAGTCACAATTTGTGTCTCCTCAAGATCTCAAAGATATTCCCGAGGTCATTAACGTGCTCAGATTCCAACTTGCTCTTAACCACCATGTTGTTTATATAAATCTCAATATTTTTCCCTAGTTGCAACTCAAACATCTTAGTCATCATCCTCTGATAGGCAGACCCCGCATTTTTCAAACCAAAAGGCATCACCTTGTAGTAGTAATTCCTAGTAGGAGTAACAAAAACTGTTTTCTCCTGGTCATCCAAGGCTAGAAGTATCTGATGGTACCCTTGAAAGGCATCCAAAAAGCTCATCCGAGAATGCCCTACAGTGGCATCCATTAGCTGGTCTATTCGAGGTATGGGGAAAGGATCTTTTGGGCAGGCCTTATTCAGATCTATGAAGTACACACATACTTGCCACTTTCCATTTTTCTTTTTCACAACCACAGTATTGGCCAACCATTCAAGGTAGAACACTTCTTTAATAGCGCCAGCCTATTTAAGCTTGTTCAGCTCCTCCTTGACAGCGTCAGGATGCTCCTTAGATGAGCGTCGAGGTGGTTGCTTCCTAGGGAGGACAGTCGGGTTAACATTCAAATGATGGCAAATAAAGTCTGGATCTACCCCAGGAGCTTCATAGGCATTCCATGCAAACACATCAATATTCCTTCTTAGAAATGCTAACAATTTTCCTTCTCCCTATAAGGCAACTAAGCTCCAATCCGAAAAAATTTCTCCAGATCACTGTCTATAGCAATTTCCTCCAACCTCTCACACTTTGTTTCTCTTGACGCCACATCCGTAGATAGGACCGAAGTTCTTGATTACTATAAGCCTCCTTCAGTAGAGGCCGAAGACTCAGTTGTAGGCTAATGCATGATGGCAGCCACGAGGCACTACCTAGCCACGAATTGACTTCCCACAAGCTCCTCAATTTGATCCCTTAATAGATGCTTCACCTTTAAATGTAGAGTTGAAGAAACGGCCCCTAGGGCATGAAGCCAAGGTCTGGCCACAATAGCCTTGTAGGGAGAGTATGCATCCACCACGATGAAGTCCACTTCAACCACCTCTGAATCTGCCTGCACGAGTAGCCTAATTTGACCCCTTGGGATGACGAACTTCCCATCGAAACTCACCAGAGGTGAATTGTAGGCTGTTAGATCCTCAGGCTTCAAGTTTAACCATTTGTACAAGTCAGGGTACATAATCTCTGCACCACTACCTTGGTCCACCATCACCATCTTCACATATACCCCCTATTTTGAGGATGACCACTAAAGCATCGTCGTGTGGCTGGATGGTTCCTATTTTTTCCTCGACCGAAAAACTCAACGCTGGTCGGATCTCCACTCTAGCCTTCTTCAACTCAAAATTAGAGTCCTTGGCTGATAGCCGAGTTACAAACATCACCCTAGAAGGATAAGAACCAGTCCTCCCTGGTGCAGCAAAGATAACATTAATTGTGCCTAACGGGGGCCTTGAAGAAGCATTTCCCTGAGCCCTTAACCTTGCTCGGTTACCTTGTCCATTAGGCCGATATAAAAACTATTGTAACCTTCCCTCTCTTACCAGTTGCTCCAGATGGTTCCACAGAGTTCTGCAATCCTGGGTAGTATGCCCCCGTTCCTAGTGGTATTGACAATGAAGACTTTAGTTGCGCCTCATAGGATCCTCCAATTTTGTTTGGCCATTTAAAGTATGGCTCATTCTTGATCTTCTTCAAGACTTGATGTACTGGCTCCCAGAATACCGTGTTCACCAATTAAGAAGCTGTAGGCCCAGATTGCCAAGCAAAATACCTCTAGGGTCTGTTATTGTTGTAATGATTCGACCTGAAATCCCTCCTATCTTGAGGGATAACCTTACCCTTTCCCTCACCTTGTTGCTGGTCCTCCTCAACCCTCTTATACTTATCAATCCAATCCATGAGTTAGCGTACACTGGTAACAAGTTTTCCCTTCAAAGACTTCCTTAAGCCATGCTCGGCAGGTAGGCCGACCTTGAAAGTCCTTATGGCTACATCGTCAAAGTCACCATCTATCTCGTTAAACATCTCCCAGTATCTATCCAAGTACGTTTTCAAGGTCTCCCCTAATCTCATGGACAAGGACAACAAGGAATCTAAGAGTCGAGGAACCCTGCTGCACGTAACAAAGTGATATCCAAATGCCTGAGTGAGTTCCTTAAAGGAATTAATGGAACCTGCACCCAGACCGTCAAACCACCTCATCGCCATCAGCCCCAAGCTAGATGGGAATACCTTGCACATCAGGGCCTCGTTCTTGGAGTGCACAGCCATTCTTTGATTGAAGTGGCTAACATGCTCCACATGGTCTATTCAACCATTATACATGGTGAATGTGGGTTGAGTGAACCACTGAGGAAGTCTTCCTCCCTCAATCCTGTGCGTAAAAGGTGATTTGGAAATTTGGTTAAGTGCTCTACTGATAGCATCATTTCCTATGCCTCTTGAAAATGAATTTATGCTTTTACGTTCATGATGGTAGTCCTCATCATATGAGAAAGATTCACTAGGAGGGGTCCTTGATCTGCGCCTATAGCTACTATCCTCTTCCTCGTCGGAAAAGAAGTCAAATTTGGAAGGAGCTCACTTTCACCATTCGTGGCGTAAGCTCCTTTTTAGATGATCAATCTCCTGCTGCATGTCTTTAGCATTTCTCTTCTGAGAGACATGTCTCCTACCCCGAGTCTGACTCTTAATAATGTAAGTAGTATGCACACTCCCCTCCCAGTCCCTTCTTTGTTCAAGATCACGAAAGTGATCTTGACATTAAGACCCCATAGATTCTGCCTGGTGAGGACCTGAACCTACCATAGTTGAACATTAAACTCACTATAACACCAGAACTTCCCATAGACGGCACTAATTGTAAGAACCAGATTTGAGTCCCTAACCCAAACGGTGGATGGACTCAGGCCCAACAAACCCAAAACAATGAATTTGAAAAGGGTGGGTTGGAAAACTGTGTTAAAATGAGTTGGACAACAAATAAAATTGACTCAAATGACAAGAACAAGAAGATAGATTGATTTAAACTAAAGAAAAACGACATCGGCAAAGTCCAAGGAGATCAGTTCTTATATATTTCTCACAAGTTTGATTACAAGTTTGGTTCCTGATTGCTACAGTATTTCTCTATTGATTTCTCGATCTCCCTCTCACATTGCTTTCTTCTCTTTTTATACTCTCTTTCCCTTTCATCTTTACCCTCAAATGGTTAGTGTTTGATACTTCTCCCATCAGCACCTTCCCCTGATCCTTACGTAGTAGTTGTAAGGCTAAAAACCACCGTTCAGGTATCACCTCCACATTAATGTAGTCAAAGAGTTAACTGCGGGACATTTAATGCGGTGGTAGCAGCTTTTTCCTTAGATATTTTAAGACTCCTTCCTGTCCTATGTTTCTGCAATGTTGATCCATACCAACAAAACTTCCTAGAATGTTCCCTAGACGACAGACCACCTCTACGAACCTTGGCTTTAGTTAGCTAAAGAGACATTCATCCTCAACCCAACCTCCTAGGCCATTATGACCAAAACTAATTTCTTTATTTACTGACACAGAATCCCTTGATAATGTTTACTCCTCCTCAGACGACTCGTCATCCTCAGCTTAGGCCCCAAGCCCAATATATACATGGATAATGAGCAAAAGCCCAATACCCCTACAAATGACATTTTGTAAAATTTAATCGTCAAACGCCTTTTTTTTTTCATTTTGCGATGTCTTGCTCGTTTAAAATCTGATCAAGGATCATGAATTGTCAAATTAAAGGGAATTTAATTATCATAGGGGCTCATATATATCTCAATCAAACGGTTAGATTTTTTGGTCAAACTGTTGTCAGATATGAGTTGACTGCAGTCAAACTTTTAAAAATTGTTTGGGAATATTTATTTTGACTTAAAAGTAAGAAATTTATCATTTGGATGAATTTTTTACTTTGTTTAACTACATCTCAACTTGGTCAAGATTTAGTCAACAAGGGCATTCTGGTCATTTTGACCTCCCACTTCCAAAATTTGGATAAATTAAATTATCTTTAGAATTCCCATAATTTCAAAGTCAAAACGATAATTTTGTAATTTTTGTGCAAATATTAGGACCTTGACATGCAAAATGAGAACGAACAAAATACGGTATCAACAAACACAGTCTCTAACTTTGAAGTATATTTTGGAGGCCTTCCAGGACTCAAAATTCAACATATCAGGTTTGAAATACTTGTGAAATTATATTACCAATAACACCAAGTTTGGGCAAATTAGAGGTGGGTGCAAAAAGTTATGGCTCCTAAAAGTAGACACGTCATAAACTTTTTCGATTGGTTGTGGCGCAACTACATGAATTGGATGAAGGCTTTACTAGACTCCGAATCCAGCGCGTCATATATCATTGGAAAGCTTATGACATGTGTTTTAATGTTGTTTGATGTTTGAAGTGTTTTGAATGTAGGTTTTGGAATTTTGGGCCTTAAAACACATTCTAAAGTTTCTTTAAATGCAACATTTCAAGTGAGTTTTTCAAGAATTTTAACCATGGTGAATTAGATCAATCAAGATTTCCAACGATAGGTGGCTTGTGCGATTTGGTGGTCGTTTGGTCTGGTTTTGATCCAACCCTATTTTCGGCTTGGTTTCATGATTTCTCATTTGTTTTGCATTTGATTAGAAAACTAACCATTGGATAAAGGTATATTAAGAGAATTCATGTGGTTGAAAATCATGGAAATCCGATAGTTGGATCTTGTGGTCAAGGCGGTCAAAAAAGTTTTTAACTGGAGGGTTTTCTTTACATGCAAGGAGCATGTCCATTACGAGCCACCCTTCATTTTAACTAAAAGAATGTGGGAAAATATTAATGTTGGTGGAAGATTATTGCAATTAGACAGTTGGATGGTGAGATCTAGGTGTTAAATTTTTGGAGTGTGGAACGTGTCCATTACAAGTGTGGAATTAATGCATGTGTCCATTGTATGCAAGCCACCCTTGGGCAGTGAGATCCAATTAAAAAAATGGTCAGACTTAAATCTAATGTCCAGTAATCAAGGGAGTCAATTTCGTACCGGAGACCATTTTAATTTGACCTAAACAACGAAATATTTCGATATCAGTCAATATCAGTGTACCGTTTCGAAATTACTGCATTATATATAAATATTATATATTTAAATTAATATATTTAATAAAAGGGTGAAGTCTTAAAAAAAAAACCCAAATCCCTTATTTGTTAATCCGTACTGTATATTACATAAAAAAATTTAAAAAAAAAAATCCATGCTATATATATATATATATATATATATATATTGTTTTTTATTAGCCAGACAGTGGAAAAACTGGAAATAACTCAAATGAATTTCAAATGCTTATGCCATTTAAAAATAAAAATAAAAACTACTATTTGAGTTTGACCATCTAATGGAAAGTTAAAAGTGGGACTCTATTTACCAGAAGAAAACACTTGTGGCACTCTCTCCCCCACTCTTTATGCTGACCCTCATTTAATTTTCAACAAACCCACCTACCTCCACCCCTTTCCCCCTACTTTCAGTCTTCTCCTCGCGTTATTTTCTATTAGAGCACTCTCATCAGGTATGCCAAATGCCAAATATTTGGCATTTGGCACACTAAACAATACTGTTCAAGCTTCATGAGGTGTGCTATATGTTTTATAATTTTAGAACATGCTACAGTACCGTCTCAAATATGAGACGGTACGAACACAAATGCCATTTCAGGAAAATAATTTTTTATTCAACATTTTCTCTCTCCTCTCAATATTTAATTCAATGTTTTCTCTCTCTTCTCACTGTTTTCTCTCTCCGTCTACATCTCTCGCTCTCTCTGTTTGGTCGCTCTCTCTGTTCTGGCATGTCTCTTCGTCTACATCTCTCGCTCTCTCTATTCTAGCCCTCTCGCCATCGCCGATCTCACCACGCCGATCTCGCCATCGCTGATCTCGCCACTCCGATCTTGCCACACCAAGAGACAGAGACCGCCCGGCTCGCCACTGATCACGACCCGCTTTGCGACGAAGAGGAACTCCAGTGTGAAGGACACGGTGGCCCGAAGTGAAACTTCCATCAACGACGGCGACGGAGGCGGTTTGGGATGTGGGTTCGTTTGATTTGGTGGATGGGATGCGGTTTGTTGAATTTTATAATTGATTCGGTGGATTTGGTATGTGGGTTTGATTGATTTGGTGGATGTGGGTTTGTTTGGTTTGGTCTCTCTAGTTGTCTTTTTTTTTTTTTTTTTTCGAGGTGGTGTTGGTGGATGTGGGTTTGTGCCAGTGGTGGATGTCCGGTGGTGGTGTGGGTTTATGCCGGTTTGGTCTCTTTGGTTTTGTTTTTTTTTTTTTTTTTTTTTTTTTTTTTGAGGTGGTGTTGGTGGCCATCGGCGTTTGTGCCGGTGGTGGCCGTTGGTGATGATGATGAAGATAGTGATAGGGATAGAGAGAATATAATATATTATTTTAATGGATAGTAAATATTATTTTAATGTATAGAATTGAAGTGTAGAGCATCTGATAAATGGTATGTTGTAAAATGATAAAGTTGGTTTTTTATGTGTCAAAATGGCATTTTTTTTTAAAGAGCTTATGGGAATGCTCTTAGCTTCTAACTCCATGTATATGGATAAATATACTTAAAATATACAAATTAATATGCATAGTATAATAATCTTACATATATAATTAAAATATTATTGATAGTCATTCTTATATTTTTTTTAACTCTTTAAAAAGTCTTGTAAGAATGTTATTAGGTAGAAAATGTAAATTGTCAATTTTTTAAATATTTTTATGTTCATTAATTCTAGACTCTTTGGTTTTTGTACACAATAACTCACTTGAATGGATATTTATGATATGCTCCCACATTTGATTCCAAAATTAAGAAATAAAACTCTCTCTAAAAATAAATAATTTAGGACATATTGCGTAAAATTGAACTTCAATTATAGAATCTAACTGGATTTTTTCTAAGGTTTACCTACTAATATATATATATATATACACACACACACACACACACACACACACACACACACACACACACACATATATATATATATATATATATATATATATTTTTGTGCCAAATGAATTATTTTTAGTTATAAAAAAAAGCTCATAAATATAAAATCATTCAAACTCTCTCTTCCTCTAATTATATATATAGTGTTACATATATGATTATGTTTTTTTATGATTTATTTATATTAGACTCGTCATTTTCTACTCTAAATAAACTCACTTGGCACAAAAATTAAAAAACTTCAATTAGATAGAACACATGTCGTAAAATTAAACTCTAATTGAAATCCAATTTTTACACTAAACTACCTAACTTAATTCAAAATTTTAAAATTGTTTATTAGATGGGACATGTACTGCAAAATTAGACTTTAATTGAATTTCAATTTAAAATCTAATTGGATTTTCTCTTAACTTTACTTATTACTATATATGTGTGTGTGTGTATACACACACACACACACACACACACACATATATATATATATAAATGACTTATAAACTTGAATTGTTTTTAGTTCTACAAAAAGAAAAAAGACTCATAAATATAAAATCATTCAAAAATTATGTTTTTTATGATTTACTTATATTGGACTTCTCGTTTTTTTACACTTAATTAACTCATTTAATATGAAAATTAAAAAACTTAGATTAGATGGGACACATGTCGCAAAATTAAACTATAATTGAAATCCAATTTTTACATTAAATTAACTCACTCGGCACAAAAATTTAAAAACTTAGATTAGATAGGACACTTGGTGCAAAATTAGACTCTAATTGAATTCCAATTTGAAATTTAATTGGATTTTCTCTCAGTTTTACCTATTATTATATATATAGATTCCTTACATAGATCATATCTAAACAAATGCTCTCCATCTCTCTCTCTCTCTCTCTCTCTCTCTCTCTTATATGTTGTGCAAAGAATTTGAAGAATTTTGTTTCGGTCCTGTATGAATTTACCGGCCGAAATCCAATATTAGTCTCTGGAACAGCTGAAACGACTCGGTAAAGCCGGTATTTAAACCGGAACGAAACTACCTTGTTTCTGTATCGGTGTAGGTATCAGTACGATAAATTCCGGTCATACTGGCCAGTACGGTATGAAATTGTCTTCCTTGCTAGTAGTACTGGACTCGTTGAAATGATGACATGTGTTCACTTTTAGACATCTGTCACCATCTGATCAGGTCTAGTGCACTAGATGCACTGGACCAGTGCGCTGGACCTAAACCAAGTCCATTAAAAAATACCCCATTTTATTGAAAGAGTGTGATGAAATTAATATTAGCATCGGTGAAGGATCATGGTGATTTAATGGTCAAATTTGGAGAATGGAGTGGTAAAGGTGGGTAAACAAACCTAGTCAAAATTAATCAAACTTGGTCAAATATTCTCGATGAAACTTCATATTTTTCTCCAGAATTTTTTTAAAATTGGGGCTTTTCTAAATTTTCATATCTTTCCTGATTTTGGGTTTCAAAAGGGCAAAACAGGGTAGCAACACGTTAAAATTTTCCAATTAAATCTTCCAAATCAATCTAACACAATTCCAATAGTACCTCATTTATTAATTTCCATAACGCATCAATTATTATAGCAACTAGAAGCAAAAACTAGGAAGGCAACATACCTAGAGGCAATAAGACTTTTGGAGGGTATGTGAACAACTTTACTATTTCAAAGACTAAGCCGCCTAGATTCAATCAGAATTAAACACCCCCCCCCCTTCCCCCCACATAGTGCACAGCCAAGCCAGGTGAGTTATTTCACAATGTTTAGAGAAAAAATCTAAAATCACAAAAATTTTCATAACTTCTTGCCACAAATGTGAAGTTGTACAATATGAGTGGTGAAGAAAAAATGGTAGGCCCATATGTTAGTAATAGGCAAATTACTATCAATCTACCACATCAAAGTTGTTATAAGAAGTTATGAAATAGTTTGTGGTTATAGAACCACTCATGTTTGAAAAATTGTACTCCACTTTTACCATCCAAGCCACATAAGACAAAAGGAGGTGTTGAAAAACAATGTCTCTTACAAATTGTGACTTAAATATTGGTATTTGTTACAAGAACAAAATACACAATATCCACAACCTAAATGCTATAATAAAATAAATGAAAAAATGGTGATTTTTCTTTATGAGATAACATCACACGTTAATAAATTTGTTCAATCATTACACAAATGAGCACTTGCTCCCTTTATATAGATAACTAAAATATATGCTATTAGAAATATGCTAAGGAGTAAATGAGAAATTGATTCTTAATGTGTCTACTTGAACATGGATTTAGAGTAGTGAAAATCATTGAGTCCCACAAAAGAGGAGAGAGAGAGAGAGAGAGAGAGAGAGAGAGAGAGAATATGAGTTTAATTATATGCTCATGAGCTAGACATTGGGTTGAGCTTAGGCATGTGTGGACTAAGCCCTATCTTGTCCTTTTTTTCTTTTTTGTGTATATTTACTAACGCATATATTCATAATCCCTCAACTATAAAAACAACTTTTGACTAAGAAAACTTTCAAAGAGAAAATATTTTTGTGCATAAACATAGAATCAAAGAGAGAGAAAAAGACATAGTTTTGTTCGTTGAGCATGGATCTTGCAATACTTCTTCTCCGTGTTATTGATCATTTTATCTTGGGAGACAGAAGTCTGTGAGTCTCTAAACACCACTGAAAGTGTGACGAGGCGAAATCTGGTTTAAGGAGATTGTGCCAAATCTGCATCGTTTATTCTTCACACATTTGGTCTATAAGTTATTTAATTATTGTACAAATTTCTTCTTATATATTGAATCTAATTATATTATTTTTTATTATTACATTTGTGTGTTTGTTAAGATACTGGGTGTGCTGGCTTAGTAGTGTGTATGATGCTGACTTAGTAGTGTGTGTGACATGCCTAACAGTGTGATGAGGTCTGCCTGTTGTGGTGATGATGGGTGCGTGTACAGGTGCTATACAGAGGCATGTGCAGTTAAGTGATCAGTTGGTGAGAGTTAGTCAGGAAACTGTTAGAGATAGTTACACTTGGTAGTTACTGAGATTGTAATTGATTGTAATTGTATATAAGCCCAATTTTGGGATAATGAGGATAAGCTTGGAATTAACTCAGTTACTCTTCTTTTCTTGTTCTGACTCTGTTTGGAGGTGGTCCCCTCAAAGTGACCAATATCTTTTCTTTCCCATCTCTCTATTCTTGCCATTACTTCCTTCCATAATCTAGTTGTTAACATTTGGTATCAGAGCCCTCTTTCCTGCACCATGACTGAAACCCGTTCTACAGCCTACATCAATGAATCCATTACATCCTTACGTACTACCATAGACCACCATGCCCACTCTCTTCAAGAAATCACGAAGCAATTGAGTGCCATCAGCATTGCTTTGCAGAAGTTAACGGAGGCTGAAGAGAAGAGACAACAGCCATCATCTCCTAAAACACCATCGTCCGAAGCTGTGTCTTTGCCATTACAAAGTTTGGCTAAAAGTGTGAGACTTGAATTTCCAAGATTCAGAGGAGATGATCCAACAACTTGGGTATACAAGGCTAACCAGTATTTCAATTTCTATCACACACACCCCACTAAGTGAGAGGCTTTTGATGGCTTCTTTTTATATGGATGGTAAGGCTCTAGTATGGTTCCAAGATTGTGAGGCATCTGGGGTATTTATGGCTTGGGAGAGTTTTGTGGAGGCTCTGTTAATAAGGTTTGGTTTGTCTGCCTATGAAGATCCTATGGAGGCTTTGACAAGGTTGAGACAAACCAGTAATGTGATTGGTTACAAAGGCCAATTTAAAGCTCTCTCTAATAGAATTAGGGATTTGTCTGAAAATCACAAATTGAGTTGTTTCCTCAGTGGCCTTAGAGATGAAATTAGATTGCCTATAAAAATGCTTAATCCAAAAACTCTCAATGAGGCTTTTGGTTTGGCTAAAATTCAAGAGGAATATGTGATGAGTAGCAAGAAATTTCTAAAATCATCTTCACTAGAAGTGACTAAACCTTCAGTTCTTGGACCAAGACTTGATACTAGGTTGGATTCCAAGTTCAAGTTGCCCCTGCAGAGGTTGTCACCAACACAGATGGAAGAGAGAAGGAAGAAAGGACTCTGCTTTAATTGTGATGAGAAATTTCAACGTGGCCACCATTGTAAGTCTGCTAAACTCTTTTTGTTAGAAGGTCTTTGCCCCTTTCAAAAGCCTAGCTCTAGTGTAAAATTGGTAGAGCTTAATAAGGGTGATTGTGCATTGGCTTATAATTTTGATGTGCCTCATCTCTCATCTGTTGAGTCTAAACATAATGTGCTTGAACTAGATATTACACTATATGCCCTTTTAGGTAGCCCCTCACCTGGTACCATGAGAATTAGGGCCACAATTAATGGTCATTGGGTTATCATTTTGATTGACACTGGCAACACTCATGACTTCCTTGATGCTGCCATTATTTCCAAGTTACAACTAAATTTGGACCCAACTGTTTCATTTGAGGTTAAGGTAGCTAATGGGGAAACAATTAAGACTAAGGGTGTTTGTTTAGATGTTAAAGCGGCTATGCAAGGTCATGTCTTTTATGTGGACTTGAATGTCTTACCTTTAGGGGACTGTGAGTTGATCTTAAGAACTCAATGGCTCAAATCTTTAGGTCTGATACAGTGGGATTTTTTGGCATTGTCAATGCAATTCATGCATCTTGGCAGACCTGTTACATTGTTTGGATTGCATCCTACTAATTCCACTCTCCAAGAAGGTGATCACTTCTTTAGGAAGCTTGTCAGGAAGGGAATTTTTCTATAAATAGTCTCTTTGGGTGCAGAACTTCCCCATCTCGGCCAAATTGTGATCCTTTGATTGAGAAGTTGTTGCTGGAGTTTGCATTAGTTTTTTATACACCTACTAGATTGCCTCCTTCTAGAGAGCATGAACACCAAATTCTTTTAAAGGATGGTACTGCCCCAATCTGTCAAAGGCCTTATAGGTACCCACACTTTCAAAAACTGAAATTGAGAAGATCATTGCTGACTTGTTGGAAGTTGGTTCTATTAGGCCTAGCCAAAGCCCATTCTCTTCTCTAGTTTTGTTGGTAAGGAAGGCAGATAGCTCTTGGAGGATGTGCATTGACTACAGGGCTTTGAATCAAGCTACCATCAAGGATAAGTTTCCCATACCTATAATTGATGAGTTATTGGATGAGCTTGCTGGTGCTACCATCTTCTCCAAGTTGGATTTGAGATCAGGGTACCATCAAATCCGTATGAAGGAGGAGGATATCTCTAAGATTTCCTTAAAGACCCATGATGGGCATTATAAGTTCTTGGTTATGTCATTTGGTTTAACTAATGCTCCTTCTACCTTCCAATCACTCATGAATGATGTTTTTAGGCCTTATTTGAGAAGGTTTACGCTAGTATTCTTTGATGACATTCTTGTTTTCAGTCCCACCTTGGAGCTTCACCTTCAGCATCTTAGATCAATGTTGGAATTGTTGCAGCAACATCAATTGTATGCTAAGAAGAGTAAATGTGCCTTTGGGTGCTCAGAAGTGGAATATCTTAGGAATATCATTTCTGGCCAAGGTGTGAGCACAGATCCAAGGAAGATTGCAGCAATGGAGGCTTGGCTAATTCCTACTTCTCTCAAGGCTTTGAAGGGGTTTTTAAGCTTGACTGGATATTACAGGAAATTCATCATGAACTATAGACAGATTGCTACCCCCCTAACTGCCTTGCTTAGAAAGAATGCCTTTACCTAGTATGTTGAAGCTGATACAGCTTTTAACCAACTCAAAGCAGCTGTAAGTAAACCCCCTATCCTAGCTCTACCTAATTTTAATCAAACTTTCATTATTGAGTGTGATGCATCATGTAGTGGTTTAGGGGCTGTTTTGATGCAGAATCATAGACCAATTGCTTTCCATAGTCAAGTCCTTAAGGGCAAAGCACTACAATTGTCTACCTATGAAAAGGAGTTATTGGCATTGGTCACAACAATGCATAAATGGAGACCATATCTCTTAGGCAGGCCCTTCATTATAAAAACTAACCAACAAAGTTTGAAATACATCCTAGAGCAGAGAATTGCTACTCCTGCCCAACAAAAATGGTTAACTAAATTATTGGGGTATTTGTTTGTGGTGGAGAATAAGCAAGGATGTGAGAACAAGGTAGCTGATGCCTTGTCTAGGAGGTTAGATTTTGGTTTTGAGGATTTTGCTATTTCCAACACTTTTGTGGTCTCTCCATGTTTGTGTTTAATTTCCTTTCCAAGTCCTTCTTGTCTGTGTTTAATTTCCTTTCCTTTCCAAGTCCTTGGATTTCACTTAGTCCATGACAGTCCTTTAGGTGGCCATTCTAGCTTTCTCAAATCTTTTCATAGACTAAAATAAATTTTTTTTTGGGTGGGAATGAAATCAGACTTAGAACTCCATATCAGATAATGTGGGGTTTGTCAACAAATGAAACATGAAACTTGCAAGCCAGCTGGGTTGTTACAGCCCCTTCCCATTCCTTATAAGCCTTGGACTACTTTTAGTATGGATTTTGTCAATGACTTACCTCTTTCTCAAAGGTTGGACACAGTAATGGTGATTGTGGATAGGCTTACTAAATATGTCTACTTCATTGGATTGTCTCATCCTTATTCTATTGCTAAGGTGGCTGCCTTGTTTGCTCAAAATGTCTTCAAATTGCATGGTATGCCAAACATCCATTATTTCTAACAGGGATCCAGTGTTCACTGCTAATTTTTGGGCTGAGCTATTCAAATTCCAAGGGGTTAAACTTGCTATGTCCTCAACATATCATCCACAAACTGATGGCCAGACAGAAGTGGTGAATAAATGCTTAGAGCAGTACTTGAGATCTTTTTCTATAGATAGGCCTACTGAATGGTCTGATTGGCTTTACTTAGCTGAGTATTCGTTTAACACCAATTACCATTCAACTACCAAAGTAACTCCATAAGAAGCTGTGTATGGGTTTCCTCCTCCTCGTTTGTTGGATTACATTCCTAGAACAACTCAAGTGGCAGCTATAGATTCTGTTTTTCAATCCACGCAGCATATCTTGACCTTACTCAAACAGAATTTGGTAGATGCCCATGCTCGTATGAAGCAACAATGTGACCTTCATAGGTCTGAGAGAGCTTTCAATGTGGGTGACTGGGTCTACTTAAGGCTACAGCCTTACAAGCAGTAGGCAGTGGCTCTCATAAGCTCTCTCCTAGGTTCTTTGTCCCTTCCAGGTGTTGGAGAAAATTGGAGAGGTTTCTTATAGGTTGGACTTACCAAATGATGCTACCATACATCCAGTATTTCATGTCTCTTGCTTGAAAGCTAAGCTTGGACACAATCATGTGGCTGTTGCCTTGCTTCCATTAGTGAACTCTAATTGCATTCTTACACCTGAACCGATTGATGTTCTCCAAACTAGGTCTCACAGGCTTAGAAATAGGCTTATCACTCAACACCTAAGGATAAGCTTGGAATTAATTCAGTTACTCTTCTTTTCTTGTTCAAACTCTGTTTAGAGGCGGTCCCCTCAAAGTGACCAATATCTTTTCTTTCCCATCTTTCTATTCTTGCCATTACTTCCTTCCATAATCTAGCTGTTAACAGTGTTATTATTGTTTACATAATCACAAAAATAAATTAATTGTTGAAGTATATCCACCAAATGCAACTAAGGGTGTGTTTGTTTGGAGGTGAAATAAGGTGGATGGAAAATTTTGGAGAAAAAATGGGAAGGAAAACTTTTTTGAGTATGTTTGGTTGGATGGGGAGGAAGGAAAATAAATTATTGGGTCCAAGTGTTTTCTCCCCAGGCCTACCAAAAAGTTTTCTCTCCAAAATGGAGAGAAAACTAAAGGGAGAAATTGAGCATCATTTTTGGACAAAAATGCCCATGTGGAATTGCATGTGGGCTTCATCCACATTGTTTTTCTTCATATTTTTCTTTTTCTTTTTTTCCTCCTGGACGTTGTCTTTATTTTTTTCCTCCTGTTGCTTGCCTCTTTTTTTTTTTTTTTCCTTTTCTTTTCTTTTGATTTATTGGGCAAGCGTTGTCTGCCTCTTCTTCTTTTTTTTCTTTTCTTTTTTTTTTTCTTTTTCTTTCTTGTGTATGTGTGTGTGTGTGTGTGTTTTTTTTTTTGGTGTTTAGATGTGATTTTTTTATGGACTTGATTTTTATTTTTTAATAAATTTAGGTGATTGGTTTTTTTATCACTTTTTTTGTTTTAATTGGATATCATTTTTTTAATAAGGATATATGCATAAATTTATACAAACTCACTTTTTCCATCCCTCTATTTTTCCACTCACAACCAAATAAAAATGAGAGAAATTAAAATCTTTTCTATCATCCCACTTTTTCATCATCTCACTATTTTCTATCCTCTCACTTTTCCACTCCTCCATCTAAACAAACCCTAAGAGACGCAACTGTTTAATTAGCAATGAGTTGGATTGTGCACGCTTTCTTTAGGTTTAGATCGGCCTAATATTGTTCATCAAAAAAAAAAAAAAAAAAAATTCGGCCTAATATTTCTAACATCTCTCACTTGCATATTGCGAGCACAAAACAATTAGACTACTCTCATATTAATTTCTGAAATCTTTCACTTGAGAAATACTTAAGTAGTTTAACTTCGACATTTTAAATCATGTACTTGATAAATTATAATAATGTATATCCTCGTCTGTCTCCATTAAAACTCGTAGTTCAATTTGTTAATTTGGGTGGGGGAAGGTTCTTTTCTTTTTCGGAATTTCTCGTAGTTATAACATTGAGGTATTTATAGGAGGCAAATCTAATGGAAAGGAACGCAAAGTCGAGAAAGCCTTCCAAACACACTCAGATCTCTCTCTCTCTCTCTCTCTCTCTCTCTCTCCATTATTGGTGTCTGCTGCTAGAAGAGACGAGTCATATATAATCAAAGTAAGAGTAACCCCAAGGCTATCCATATAGCCAAAAAGCAACCGTAAGACCAAGTAAGTAATGTTTATCCTCACTGTTACCTGTTTTAGCTTTGATGTTATCTGTATGTGTGTTTACAAAACTTCCATGTTTTTGCACAATATGAATAATAATATCCTTAAGCCACTGAGATAGATAGAACTAGAAGTAACTCTGTAATCTAACAATCTACTAGCTGTCATATTAGCAAATAGAACGCACAAATCTACAAATCTATAATGGTACGCGGAAGATCACCTATATATCCATTCTAATAAGGTCAAATAGCATCACAGAGACTACACTACAGTTGAACATGATACTGCATGGTCTTATCTTATATTCTGATTTTTTTTCTGATCTCTGGTAAAAAATATATACTTCTATGTTTTTACTGACTTGCTTATTGTCTGACCCTTTGTTTTTTCCATTCAATTTCTTCCATCTGAAAAAAAAAAAAAAAAACAAAAACAAAAAAACAAAAACAACAACAAAAACACAAAAACAAAAACAAAAACTAAACACTCACACAAGAGGCGCTGGTGAAAAAAAAGACGGCAGACGCAGACGTGTGAGCCAAAAACGCAATCCAAACAAAGCTAGCTAGAAACACAACCTCTTGATGATGGTTAAGTCTACTGCTGAAAAATAGACTAGATACCTACTAGTTTTGTTTTTGTATTTTTTTTTTTTTTCTTCTAATTCTAGAATTCTATGAATGGTGAAGATATCATAAAAAATTATTGTTGTTCGTACACCTACCTTTCTAACGAAGAAAGGAAGATAAATAAACTACCAGTAGTAACGGATGGTTTTCATTACTTTATTTTAATAGCAAAATATTTAGAATTTAAAAAGGGAACCCTTTTGAAATAGGCAATCACACAATAAAAAGATCTAACTCATGTACGAATGTGCATTTATACAAAAAGGTTAATTATAGTGATAAAACACAAAGTTAAAAGAATCATCACGTGGACAATTCATGAACTCCTCACTCAAGGTGGGTGCTAACCGTGGTTCCTCTTTGCAAATTGGAATTACCAGTCACAAGTATAGATAAGAAGTAGATAAGTTTTTTTTTTTTTTTTTTTTTGGGATAAGAAGTGGATAAGATATATGCATAACCGTGCCATATATGTCGAATTCAAATAATATTGTTAAAATTAAATAACAAAATAGCAGATAGTATAAATAAATAAACAAAAATTGCTTTCAAGTTCTGTTACGAAAATAAAATGTGCAGAATTGGGGGTTTTGTTGAAACCAAACATTATAATAAGTAACTAAAAAAATATTTAAAATTAATAATAAAATTTGTTCTTGATCCTTTAAAATTTTGATATTTGAGTTTTAATTGTAGTACTATAATATTTTTAATGAAGTTCTATTTAAATAAATATACTTGTGAGTTATGTAACGAATTCACATGGTGTAAATCTTGTGTTCGTAGATTCTCAAAAATAAAAAATAAAAAATAAAATAGTGTTTTTCGAAACCATAATTAGACCAAATTATTTTTAATAATTTTAAGTAGTTTTGATGTCCCATATGAAAAAAGGAAAAAAAAAAAAAACAAAAACAAAAATATATGATATATAATAAAAGTAGTATCCTACATGTGATTGTGTCAAGTAATCGTCCTCTCCATTTTTTATTTTTTATTTTTTCTCGATAAACCACATGGATAGGTTTTTCTTTTCTATCTATTTACACAAAGATTTGGTCCATAACATGCTTCCATTATATAACTTATAAGGTAACCCTTTTTTATTAACTATCTTATTCTTCATTATATTTGTTTTCAATCTAATTAATTTGTGCATATTGCACGTGCAAGTAAATAACTAGTAGAAGGGGGAAAAAATCATATTGCGATTTGTGAACGTCTACTTTTTATATATATATATATATAAGTTGTGAGCGCCTACTCAATGAACCTTCTTCTTCTTTCTTTCTTCTTCTTTTTTTTTTTTTTTTTTTTTTTTTTTTTTTTTTTTTGTTGGGAGAAGAATACTCAATGAACTTTAATGTGTAAGGCATAACTTTTAATATATTATTATAAGATAATCATCTATCTCTCTCTCTCTCTCTCTCTCTCTCTCTCTCTCTATATATATATATATTTCATTAGCTCCTGGGAAGGTAAAATAAAAAAGAGTCTAAACTCTAAAATAAATAAATAAAAATCACAGTTAAAAAAAAGAATATATCTACTATCACAACAATTTTTACTAGAATTTATTTTAGTGACGAATTATAAGTAGTGAAAATAAAATGATAAATTTACATGAATCCATAATTCTACCACTCATTAATCATAATTATGACAAAATTGTAAAATTAGTTAGGGGAGTAGGCTTTTTTTTGACAAAGTTAGGGGAGTAGGCTTACTCTTTTAAGAAAATACAAATGTATTGCACTTGACAGGAATGTATGGTTGCAGTTTTAGAGGATGTACGACAATATATTCGAAAAAGTAGAATCCATGCAATATAAAAGAAACAAAAAGGTTGCTTTTAGGGAAAACCAGTTCCATTTATTTCAGATATCGAATCGGATATGTGATAGAGTCCGAGTGGTGCTTTAAAAAACAATCATTTTACCAGGATTTGTTGGCATGTGGATATGTGGACTGTGGAGAACCAGAGAGACTCCCCTCAACTGTCAGTCTACTCACTGCTAGATGCATGCTTTTGTCAATTTAGTTTAGGATCTTAATAATTAAAGTTGTGAATTGACCAGAAACTAGTTAGTTGAGAAGGATAGGAATCTCATACAACATAGATACACCAAAGTTTCACAACAAAGTCTTGACCAGAAATTATTAATTTGGGCAATATTGCTATTTTTTTTTTTTTTTTTACTTATTATAAACAATTTATTACTTAAAAGTTAAAATTTGTTGTAAAATTATTGTAAAAATATTATACATGTTGCTTTATTCATAATACATAAAAAGTAAAAAAGACTTTGAAATGAATAAAGTAAAAAGTTAAAGTAGATATCAATTCTCATGTTTTGTTTAAAGCGAAATATCTAAGTTTAATTGGTTGATATTTTCTAATGTTTTCAATTGAAATTTTTACCACAAGATTGGAGCTCTAAAATACTATATAAATACAAAATTTACCACAAAGTTGGAGCGCTAGAAAAACAATTTTAATAATTAAAATGATTTTATCGTATCTAGCTTGATTTTATGGTGGTTTAATATTTTAACATATAGCCATTACATATTCATGATGTATTAGAAACTTAGAATGTAGAACCGTAGACAGATTAGACTTGGTACAATATTGTTTCCACATATATTTAACATTTGGACATTAATTATAATGTCCAAATGGTGCAAACTTGCTTTGGATATTGGCCATATCGATCTATATGTATAAATGAGTAAAGTGGTGAATCCAACTTGAAAATCATAGTCTAACCAAATATTTATGTATTATATATATTACTCTTACAGGTGATTAACAACAGGATGGATGAGAGATTACTTGGAGCAGAACCAGAAAATATTAGTAATCTGCCAAGGAGAATTTGGGCGGAATCGAAAAAAATATGGAGGGTTGCATTTCCTGCTATGTTAGCCAGGGTTACTCAATTTGGAATGTTTGTGGTAACACAGGCATTTATAGGGCATCTTGGTGGAGTGGATCTTGCGGCCTATGCACTCATTCAAATTCTAACTGTACGATTTGTAAATGGGATACTGGTAAGTATCTTTATCATACTTTTTTTTTTCTTCTTTGGTTTGATATTTGGAAAGATTATATTTGTACCTACTTTTTTTTGGGATCAGTATACTCATAACTAACTTTCAAACTATATAACATCTATATATTAGTTCAACTAGTAAAGTCTCTGATGATTGAATAAGAGATCTGGAATTTAATCCACGTCTACACCAAAAACCGATTGCTATCTTGATCTGATGATAAAGAACTATTATCAGTAGCAAACTCCATAGGTTTAAACTCTTTCAAAAAAAAAAAAAAGATTTCAAAATGGAATTCAATTAAAGTCTAATTTTTCAATCAGAAAAAAAACTTTCAAAATATATATATCACCCTAATATATTTTTGGCCAATAAATTGACACCCAATCTTTTCTCAAAATTTTAAATCATATCTCCTAAAATGATACTATAAAATTAATTATTCAATCTTTCATAATATAGTGAAGAGGTACTTTTTTAAATCATATCTCCTAAAATGATACTATAAAATTAATTATTCAATCTTTCATAATATAGTGAAGAGGTACTTTTTTTTTTTACCGTTGCATCATGAATATTATAAAATTAAGATGCTGCTCCAATTTAAATTATATTACTAAAATCTAAAGATTTAAAGGAATTTTCATGAATTATTTTTAATTATTCAATCATCTACCATAATTTTTGGTTCTAATAAAAACTTGGTCTTACACGATATCCTTCCATCATATAACTTAGGATTTTTTTTTTTTTTTTAATTTTCAATTTCAGGATATTATTAGTCAAATATTTTCTTCAATACAAATAAATTTTAATTAATCAATCCGTGCATGACTCGAGCATACTACTAGTAAAAGGAGAAAGAAGAGTAACCAGACATATTCATTCTTGCCTCACATACAAATAAAATTAGACCAATAGAGACATGTTTCTAAAATATGGAATACGCATTTTTGAAAAAAAAAAAAAAAATTAATTTCTTTGTAATAGCCAACTGAGAATTTATAGAACCAACCCTAAAATTTTGGAACTAGGCTTTATTATTTGCCGATGGGTTTATGAAAGAATGATTCTATCAATCTGTAACACAATTTTGCCTCCATTTTAATTTTCATATTTTAGTTGGGCATGTCAAGTGCAACTGAGACTCTTTGTGGGCAAGCATTTGGAGCAAGGCAACACCACATGATGGGCATCTACTTGCAAAGGTCATGGCTTATCAATTTTGTTATTGCAACTATCTTGCTCCCTGTCTTTATCTACTCAGCTTCCATCTTCAAGCTACTAGGAGAGGAAGATGAAACATCAGATGTTGCTGGATATATCTCATTATGGTTCATTCCAATTCTCTACTATTTCGCTTTTGGCTTTAGCGTCCAGAAGTATTTACAAACGCAGCTCAAAAACAAAATTGTCGGATGGCTATCTGCTATTACATTTGTACTTCATGTTCTTTTGTCATGGATTTTTGTGAGCATACTGAACTGGGGGATTCCTGGTGCAATGAGCGCGATGATTATATCTTATTGGTTAGTGTTAATTGGAACATTCGTTTATGTCTTTGGAGGTTGGTGTCCCAACACATGGACAGGTTTCTCACTAGCTGCTTTTCAAGATTTACTACCGGTATTGAAGCTCTCACTATCCTCAGGTGTCATGCTTTGGTAACTCCATGTCCTTCACTAAATTACTTCATCTCAATTCTTTTTTCCCCACCTTTTTTTTTTTTAACATTCTTAAGCATTTTTATATTCACTCTATGCTAGTTCCTTTCTCATTCCTTTTACATTTTCCTTTGTAACTCTTTTATCATACTGTCATAATCATCCCCTTTCTCTTTTCTTTTCTTTTTCTTCACTTTCCCAATAGCTTGGAGTTTTGGTACAATGCTGTTTTAATCTTATTGGCGGGATATGTGCAAAACGCTACGGTTGCAATATCTGCATTTTCCATTTGGTAAGGCCACATTGATTCTCATATAAGTTTCTTACTAGATTTTGGTATACTAGAAATGTCCTAAATTGAACCGACATTGTTGCAGCCTCAATATCATTGCTTGGGAATTTATGGTTTTCCTTGGCTTCCTAACTGCTGCAAGGTATTGCTTTGCTCTTATTACCCTTTTTTCTTGTTTGATGACTGACATTGTAATCCAGTTTCTCTTTAACTGATAGATTAACATATTTCCTTTGTATAGCGTCCGGGTTTCAAATGAACTAGGGAAAGGAGATGCTAAAGCTGCAGAGTTCTCCGTTAAAGTCATCTCCAGTACTTCAGTTATTCTTGGAGTGTTCTTTTGGATTCTATGTTTAATATTTGGTCGTAAACTCGCTTACTTGTTCACAAGTGATGAGGAAGTTATAGCATATGTGTCGAGCCTCTATATCCTGCTAAGTTTGTCAATCTTACTCAACTGTGTCCAGGCAGTACTTTCAGGCATGTATTTCAATTTATAACTATGATGATAGTGAAAGGTCAAACTATCGTTTATACACCTTATAGATTGACAAGTTCTTTATAAGTGTAAAAATGGGTGCTCCTTCCACTCCAATTTTTCTTAATCTATAACTTCTGTTTTGCAGGGGTGGCTGTGGGTGCCGGTCGGCAAGGTGTGGTTGCATATGTTAACATAGGTTGCTATTATCTGATTGGGATCCCAGTAGGAGCTATTCTTGGATATGTGGCCAAACTAGAAGTAAAGGTAAGAAACCTATTTCTAGTTTTCAAACTCCGAGTCATCAACCATCAGTTCCCATGAGATTCTTTTCCCTCATGAAAATTGAGCTTAGTTTTATAATATTGGATTTTAATAACGTCAGTTTACATAATCAATTTGAATTATTCTTAACTAATTGATGGAGGAATATATTCTTATCTTATCTGTTCTTAATAAATTATGCAGGGCCTATGGATTGGAATGATCCTTGGTGTGGTAATGCAATCACTCGTGCTTGGTTACATAACCTTTAAGACTGATTGGAATGACCAGGTAATTCAAATGTATATATTGCAAAAGCCATGATCAGCATCAATTATTTTGATTTACATGAATATCATCAGAATGACAAATGCATTTCGTAACCCCCCTTTTTCTTTTGTGTGTGTTCTTCTAGGTGAATAAAGCATCAGAACGTTTGAATAAGTTGTTCTTGAAACCAACTGAAGGAAGTTCTATTGAAGAACCACTGAATGGATGAACAGTTCAATTTATCTAAATTGTATTCGGTTGATTGAGATTGAACCACTGAAAGTAGTTCATTGGAAAGTACTTGATAAAATCTTGATTTTTCATCCCAGCCAGCTGATACAACATTTAACTACATTAGCAAACCAATCATCTTTTTGCCCTATGTTTTCCCTTGACATACACCTCTGGAAAATAACATTCTTAATTGTAACAAAGAGTGATTAAAGAAATTGTTCTTCAAAACCCATTCATATGACTTCTTGCTGCTTTAAAAACAAAAACCAACACAAAAATAAAACAATACAATACAGACTGGAAAGGAGCTATCAAAAAACATAAAAGGTAAGCAAAAGGAAAGGACTGGAAAAAATATACACAAAATGCAGCCGCATATGAATCTAAGGCACTTAAAGCTTGTACTCTTTTTAACATTTGACATTTGCACTATTAAGATGGCAAAATTTTTATATGCCATAGCTATTTGAAGAACAGAATCTTCGGTGTGGTTTTGGAAATATGATAGAACAACTTATTTATAATAAAAAAAAGGGGGGGGGGGGGGGTGGGGAAAGGGTCAGTGAACTAATGAAACTAAAGTACACTATCTTCTCAAGAGGTTGTATGCTGGTAAATCTCTCACGTTGATGACATCTTCAAGTGCAAGCTCACGCTCTAACTGCGTTCTTGTAGACTTCAAAACGTCCTGGAAATCCAAAATAAAATTTACAACCAACAGCATATTTGATTAGGGAGAGAACACAATTCATACATCAAATCAAATGGACAGGATATAACTTGCTAAAATGATTTACATTGAATTCCATATAAGAAGCACGCTTTGCAAGCCACTGAGCATCCATCATATGAAAGGCTACGCAATAGAGATTATCAAATGCCATTTCATCTTCCCCAAGCAATTCCAAAAAGCGAATTCCTGCTAGAGAAGTTGGCTTTCCTGCAAAAGTAAAAAACATAACCCCAAATACTTCATAAATGGAGCATTAGAATCAAATGTTTTGAAGAATTCCTAATCTAAGATGTTAATTTTTCATAAATGGAGCTTTCAAATCAAGTGTTTAGAAGAATTCCTAATCTAAGATGTTAAGTCTGTTTGGCATCAGACAACCAAAAATAATTGTCATGCCCAACCACAAAAATGTGTTTGGGGTAGGCCTTGTAATAAATAACCTATTGTAGCTGAAACATTTTTTCAGTATCTGGTCAGTCATGAGAGGAGCACAGCTGTAAGACAACATGTGAATATTCTTCATTTGAGAAATGCATATTACCTGATTGAAGATCCAACATTTGTGCCAACATAAAAGAAATATTGATCCCAGCTACAGCAAAGGGATATTCCCACTCAGCTCTAGTTCCATCTTGTTTGTGTAACAATCTTTGGAATGATTCCTGTAGAAGGAAATATCATGATATTTTTTAGCTTAATTCCATTGTTGGTCCCTAAAGTTTAACCCATGAGCAATTTTAGTCTCTGAAATTTAAAGCGATCACTTTTAGTCCCTTAGATCATCACTCCATACAGACTAATAGTGATCACTTAAAGTTTTTAGGGACTAAAAATGATCACTTTAAACTTCAAGGACTACAATTTCTCATGAGCTTAAGTTTAGAAACCAGCTGTGCACTTTGGCCTAATTTTTTATGAATGAAATAATTTCATAGCCAACAAAAAGAGATTACAATCAGTTCAAACAACCTCCAGACGCAACCAGCTGATGAGTTGCACACACAATACAGAAACAAAGGAGATAACTCCAACACATACAGAAACTCTCCATCTACTACATAAAATTCTATATAATAGTATTAGGAATGTTCCGAAGACCTCCAACACATGCTCTAACATCATCTCTAATAGCCTTCACAAGCCCCTCTGTTTTCAGTTAAGCCTTTCCATATATTTTTGCATTAACCAAAATCACCATCTATATGTACATATGAATTCATACAGAAAGTCCACTACCCCCCAAAATATAAATGTACACAGGGAAATGTTCTCAGTTCTCACGCAGACACTTAAGCAAGCAAAGTGATTATTATTGTTAAAAGCACCAAAGCCACTGTGAAAGGCATTGCCCTTCTTAGTCTCATCTTTGTAATTGTCCAAAAATACGCCTGATACATAGATCCCAAAGCAATATTGAAACAGTGGTATATGATGCTAAAATAGAAAATTTACAACCCTTTTACTCCCTTAATATTAGCACAATTCTTTCTACAACTCTTAACTGCTTATCAGGCTTCTTTTGCTGCAAGGATCAAAGTATTATTCCTAGAATTCATACGCATTAGCACCCACTTTTCCCCAGTGAAATTCCAACTTCTAAACCATTTCATCTTTCTAACTCTTTTCTGGATCAATTACTAAATTAAACCCACAAAACTTATTACAGAATAATCTCTCTTCTCTCGACCTCTCTAAATTGAAGTTTGGGTTTTACACTCCTTCAACTTCAAGTGTATGGAAGATCAACAAAAAAATTATGACTAAGAGAGTAGTTTTCTATGCTATCTTTTCAATCCAAGATGCAGGATTCTTTAGTTTTGGGAGCATTGAGCATTTATAGTCACGTCCCAGTGTGCCAGCTCTCCTTTTCTTTTTTCTCTAAAGTTTTGCATAATTTTTCCTTTTTTTCTTTGGAAATGATTTCTCTTGTCTGTGTGCCTACTATTTATAGAGCATCTTACAGTATGTGCAGGAGACTAATCTGATAAAAACAAAAACCAACATTAAGTAGACAAATACAAGTAAAGATGCCCTTTAATACCAAACTTCAAAGCAGGGGATGCACAGAACCAATAAGTAGAAGGATCAATCTATAGGCCATCTCCAGTAAAATTCTTATTCCATTAGGATTCCCTATAAACAAGAACTTTGAATGCATATTTGTGCCATACACTGCACCCCCAAGAGAAACAACCCCTAATGCCAATCCATAAATCTCTCTTCTTTTTTTTCTTTGGCTGGATTTTTAATCTCTCAAAAAATAACAATGTTTGTCCGTTTCCTCTTCTTTGATTGGTCTCATGCGTGGGGATTTACTTCTACAGAATCCATTCTGCTGTTTTTAGGTTCACTTTCTTCTTGTACATAAGTTTTTTTTTTTTTTTTCTTTGTTGCTTGTACATATTCATTCGTGTCAATGAGATCTAGCTCAACTAACACCTCCTCCCCTTGTAAGTGCTAGGTCTGTGAGGTTATGAGTTCAAGACCTACTAAGTGCATGTGCAACTTACCAATAAAAAAAATACCAATAAATGTTCGCTAAGATATGAAAATGACGGATACACCAAAGACCACAATGCTTCAAAAATCACAAGTTTTGGTATAAACTCAAGGTTAATTCCAAACAAAGTAATGCCAAGATCTGCCTTAACAGAACACTACACCCAAATAGAGAAGGTAACTGGAACTGTGTCATGTGATGAAATGCAAAATAAAATATAAATACTACTGGTATCAGGAAAAACAAAGTACAGTATGAACAAAGAAGATCCAAATTTTCCTGTTTTGAGGTAGAATCTTTAGGAATTCAGCACTTAATGAGGGCTCTTGACAAAATTTTGAGGGATTCTTGAATATGGTTTGATGTTTTTTTTTTTCTTTTTGATAAGTAATAAAAATATATATATCAAGAGTCACCCAATTATACAGGAATTATACCAGGGTGAAACAATCAATTACAAAAATTGCTTAAGTCTAATAAATCAACAATAGAAAAGGAAGAAAGGTTCCTCAAGGCAGTCAGCCAGTCCAATAAAGTTCAGGAAAAGAAAAACTTGAGATCAGGCATAAAATGCTCGGTATCTTCAAAATTTCTTCTATTCCTTTCCCTCCAAATGCACCACATCCGACAATGTGGGATAATCATCCAAATGTGACCATTTCGATGACGACCAAATTGACCTTGCCAGCAAACTAGAAGCTCAACTACAGATTTTGGCATCACCTAAAAATTTCCCAAACAAGCCAAAAATCATGGACCACAAATCTGAAACGATGGGGCAATGTAGCAAAAGGTGGTCAGCAAATTCACCATTACAATTGCACATATAACACCAATCTATGATCTTTACCTTTCTCTTCCTTAAATTGTCAATGGTCAAAATATTACCCAAAGCTGTAGTCCATAAAAAAAAAGCTACTCTCAAAGGGACCTTGAATCTCCAAATGATTTTCCAAAAGTAGTAATATCAGTATTAGAGTCCAAAAGTAGGTTAAAACACCTACCTTAAAGCCCTTTTTCTTATTCAGTACATCTTATTCAGCAGCTCATGGTCAAATTCTAACCTTGGATAACCTTATGCTTCGTGGTCACCCTTTGGCGAATCGTTGTTGTATATGCTGTTGTAATGTGGAATATGTGGATCACCTATTACTTTTTTGTCCGATAGCTCATTCTTTGTGGACGTATATGCTTCGGTTGTTTGGGATCAATTGGGTCATGCCAGGTTTAGTAGCGGACTTATTATTTTGTTGGTACCATTGGCATGGGAAGCATAGCTCCAATATTTAGAATTTGGTTCCAGGCTGTTTAATGTGGACTATTTGGACTGAACGGAATCGGCGTTCTTTTGAGGATAAGGGAGAACTGTGGTTCAATTATTAGATTTATGCCAACGGACCCTCTTAGATTGGTCTCGGTGTTGGGGTCTCTCGGATTGTTTTACCCTTATGGAATTCCTTTCATCTATTAGTATTTCTTAGTGGCTGCTTGTGTCTTTTTGTTCACTACCGTGAACTCTTTGTATTTTCATGCTTTTCCCTTATTAATAATATTTTCTTCTTACTTATCAAAAAAAAATGAAAGTCATCAAGGACTCTAAATTCCCAATCTTGTATTGCCCCCACAAAGTGGAGATCCCAATGAAGAACCACATTGGTGAAATGCATAAAATCTGCCACACTGGTGTCCTTATTACAGCTAAGTCTAAATAACTCGGGGTAACAAACAGCAAGAGAAGTCTGGCCACACCATCGGTCTTGCCAAAATTTGATCAGTGTTCCATCCCCAACCTCATAGTGAATGTGGAAGACGAAGACGGCCAGCCCTGTCTAATAGTTCTCCATAGACTAACACCATATGGACTAAGGACCGAGCAAGTACCCCCCCCCCCCCAGCAAAATTCACTACCATATTTCACCTCTATCACTCTTCTTTAAAGAGCATCTCTCTCAAAACCATACCACCAGAACCATTTTCCTAACAAGCTTCATTAAAAAAGTTTAGAAAGTTAAGTAACTTCATGGGATCTTGAATAATTTTGATGGTTGTTTGGTGTTAGACATTGAATAGAACAAGAAGCAATTACACTTAGGTAGGAGAAGGCAACACAGAACACATTCTCAAAGCTTAAAGCTAGAATTTTATCAAAATCATCTTTCTTACATATGGAGAATGCATTTCCAAGACAAGATATAATTAAATAAATCATACAAACAAATGAACAATGAGGCTTAAGAAAAAGAGGGCAGTATAAACTTACTCAACCAAAAGAATGAAATAAATATTTAATGTACATTGAAGGCAACAATACAGCTGATTACAATGACAGTTGAGATTTATGCAAGTAGTACGTATATAAATATAGTGAAGTAAACATACCGGATATCTCTGAGCAAAAAAGATTAGATTCTCCAATGATATAAATCCCCCACCCCTGCAAATAGCGTTGAAAACTTCATGTTGAAGATATTTTTATGAAGGAGAAATCACAATGAAAACCAACTTTCAATGTCTAAAAATTAGTCCTCATATAAGTTCTCCTATTTACCTAAAATCTGTTGAAGGGTCAGAACCCTGCCAACCCATTTCCTTCCAAAGCTCAGATTTAAGAGATGGGAGCTCCCTTTCAGGGTAAGCCAACCTCCATAATTGTTTAAGTGCATCCTGCAACCCAAATATTCAGTTTATATTTACTTTTTTTTTTTTTTGTTGATAAGTAATATTCAGTTTATATTTACTTTAAAAAATTATATTTTAAATAAAAGATCCTTCTTTCTCTAGCAAGTCTTCTGCTTTTGTGGCTCCCAGTTCATAAACCCATCTCTATTTGAGTATCAAATTTGTACTGGATTACAATTAAGATATGTGCGTAGATGTCTTTTAATTGAACAACATAAACTTGAGAATTATGTTTTAACTTGTTTTCAATAAATTGACAGGTCACTAAATCCAGGTAATCCAAATTACCTTCCCTTTAAAAAAAGCATGAAACTATATGTTGAGACATAATCATAGAGAACGCAAAAAAATTGAAATGACATTCTATTGGAATAATTTCCTAGATAAGTAGGTTGGTCAGCCCATAGTTTGAGATGATGAATGTTTAGCATCCATGTCTTGCATGCAACAGTGAGTTAATTGTAATTACAATAAAGCATAATAAGGCAACATGAACCAGACACAATAATTATATGATTACTATTATACACAGACTCAAAAGTACTACATATCAATGAAAAATAGATACTAAAGAAATAAATATATAATAAAGTCTGGATTCTACAACTTGATTGAAGGCATCCAACAATAAAATCTCAAAGAAAATAAAAAACAAGGACAGGTAACAAATGTTACTAAAACATAAAATAAAATAAAACAAATAGAAAGAAGCAAAACAAAACCAAAAAAAAGAAGCCTACTTGATGCTCAACACGAGAACCATCAAAGGGGACTTCAAGCCTTTGCCGTAGATTCTGGAGTCTTTCTTCCTAAAATGAAACAAATTTTAAGCAGCAAAGATAAGTAACAATAACAAGTACCCTCATATATTAAAAAATAAATAAAAATACTGAAGTAAATTAATGAATATTTTATAAAATGATCAGTTTAAAATAACAAATAAAACTTTCCACATCAGATTATAGAGCACAGTGAGTAAACAATTCCTGTGATTAATCGTCAAAGACCAAAAATGTATACTTACATAGATTTTTGTTAAAAAATATTAGATTGACCATTTCAAAAGGAAATTCCATCAACTTACTTTCAATTTCAACATAGAAGGAGAGAGAATAATAATCAATTTCAACATAGAAGGAGAGAGAATAATAATAATGCATGCACCCAATACGTCTTGAACCCACGACCTCAACCTCCCCCTCCCACCCCCCCCCCCCCCCCCGCCCCCGCTTCTTTTTTAATAAGTAAAAAAATTCTAATTGATATCAAAAAATAGTGTCACCTAAATACATAAGGAGTATACAACTGGGGATCAAACAATCAATTACGCAAATTACATAAATCTATCAAATCAATAATAGAACATAAAGACAAACTATGCAAAATTGACATCCAATCCAACAAAGTTCTAAAGAAAATGAATTTGAGGTTTGGCATAGTTCTCTTTGTGTCCTCAAAGCTCTAAATGTTCCTCTCCCTCCATATACACCACGACCTCACCCTCCATCTATAAATTAAAAGGTAAGGAGTTGCCAAATGAGCTAGCGTTCATTTGCTTCTTAGGGAAACAAGTTCACTTCATATTTCCAAAAATGAACAACAATATACATCATTGATAAATTATAATCTTGGTTCAGATTTCTTTGATGATTTTTAGAATAATGATTAAGAGTTCATTTGGGAACAGCTTATTTTGCCGAAAGTACTGTAGATAAAGCTAAAAATAGCTGAAATAGTACAGTGAAACTCATGAATAGTATCAAAAAGTGTAATGGGACCCATGAATAGTAGCAAAAATAAGCTGATTAATAAATAAATAAAAGCTGCCCTTTTTAGCTTTTCCGAAACACAACCTAAATTCACCATTTCCTAAAAACTTAAGTTTTGGGGACAATCAAAAATTTATCATTGTCTCAGAGCAAATAGTCTGAAGGTCGAACTCTATCTTCACTCTACCTATCACTTAACAAAGTTAAATATCCTATGTGTTAGGCTCCACTTATTACGGGGGAGGCTTGGGCCATGCATAAGGGTAGTGTTAGAATAATGGTTAAATGATGGGTAAATTGCAAATGACACCCCTAAAGTTTGGGAGTGTTTGAATTTTACACTTTGAAATTTTAGAATTTGGATTTTATCTCCTAAAGTTTTAGGGTGTTTAGATTTTATACCATGACGTTTCAGAATTTGGATTGTATTCCCTAAATTTTTGGGGTGTTTGGATTTTATACCTTAAAGTTACAGAATTTGGGAATGTAAAATCCGAACACTCCCAAATTTAGGGGTAAAATCCAAATTTTGAAACGTCGGGGTATAAAATCCAAACACCCCAAACTTCAAGGGGGTAAAATCTAAATTTTGAAACTTCAAGATGTAAAATCCAAACACCCCCAAACTTTAAAGGTGTAATTTGCAATTTACCCTTAAATAATTGAATTCTCCCTTTCCTAATAGGTTACACTTTTGGGACAAGTAATAATTTACTAATGATAATTACTCCCCATCGTTAGTCATGATAATAATTTACTTGTATTAACCCGTGGACTTTACCTCAAGTAAATGCGGTTGGGAGTGAGTGAATCTTAGGGTACTTATAATCTAAAAGTGGCACTCCTGTCCCATATCTACAAAACTACACGCCTAAATTTGGAAATTGAATCTCACCTCAGCTGCCACGGAAGATTGAGTTGTTACTACTTCGCAAATTCCTTTTTCTTTTCTTTTTTTATTTATAAGAACTTAAAAAATTCATGGATTCAATATCTTTTATGGGATTCCTATGTGAAATCCAATTGAAGTGAAAATTGTGTGGTCTTAAAGGTCTAGTTATGTGTTTTCTAGGGTTAAAATAGTCTTTTACTAGCGTTTTTTTTTTTATTATTATTATTACTTATGATCAATGTTGTAATCACGGGCAAATCTATGAAGTCTACAATTCTTGTGAATTAAAGGTATTTTGGTAGTTTAGTTGAATCTAGAATTTTCTTGGAGATCCTAAGTATCTTAGGTTTTATTTTCTTTGAGTCCAAGTTAGTCTTTTATTAGGTTTTTAGTTTACTAGTAAAACTAGGAGCCCTAATACTCCTAGCACAAGAAAGAGTATATATATATATATATACCTATCAAAAATATATATATATATATATATATATATATATATATATATATTCAAGGAGGAGATGGGGTCGATTAATTAAAATAATGAGTGTTTTGACTTTTGAGCAATGAGTGTTTTGGTGCATATTGGCCTTTGTGTGTTCTTTCACCCTTTCTATTCTCTCTTTCCTTCTTCTCTTTTATGTTACTATTCACGGGTACTATACATACAAACTCTAAACACTATAAAAATTCTCTATTTTCTTCTTCCTTACATACCCCAAGTCAAACCCTTTCTTTTACATATCAAAAACTACTTAGTACCAAATAGACATCAAATAATTCATCAAACCAAATTTAATGCCTGTCACAGCCCCATAACTCTTTCTTCAAAACAATTCTAAACCTTAAGATTCGCAATTCCTAACCTTAAACCAACGACAACCACACATAACAATTTGTCCTACAAAACCTTTCTCCCTAAGCCAAAATTTAAATTAGAATTCAATCCTTTAACAATGGTAGGAACAAGGGAGAGGACCTGCAAATCACCTTCCTGAAACATGTTCTCAATCCTAGACTCCAACTAGCAAGAATATCATTCTTCAGACCAATTTGAGGATCAGTTAAAATTGCCTCAAAGAATAAGAAAACATAACTACTCAACAAAATAGAAATTATACAGGGAGTATAAAAACCGTGGAAAATAAATCAATACTGTTCAATCCTTATCAAAAAGTTTGAGATGAAAACAATTATATTGAAAACCTTCCTTTACTCAGAGGATGTAGAAAGTTCAATAAATTGCTATAATTTAAATATATTATGTCACTAGACATACCTGCAAAGGACTAAGGGAAAGTGGAAGCAGCTTATTGCTTTGTCCTCTTTGTGTGTAGGATGAAAAGGGTAAAAGGCGTCCAAGTAGAGATCCAGATCCAAGGACAATATTTGCTAGAAAAACCAAGATGAAATTATCAGTAAATGAACCAATAATATTCCCAACATCTAGGATGAAGTCAAATAGTCAATGCACACAAAGAAAAAGACATCTTCAGGCTTATAGCATGATTTTTGAGGTAGTTAACCGTGAAAAGAAGGCAGTTAAATGTAGAAGGTAGATTAAAATATTTTTGTCCCTAAAGTTCACATGAAGTTCTATCTTTGTCCCCAAACTTTAAAAAGTTCTTCTTTCGTCCCTAAACTATTGAAACTTTACACTTTCTATCCTTAAAATTCAAAAAATCTTTTTTCGTCCCTCAACTTTAAAAAGGTTATTCATTCTACATATATGATTTATAGTTTCATGCCACTTGTTCACCTGATGTGTGTGTTTTATATTTTCATTAGATTTAATGGTTCAGGTCAAACATGTCAAATTCTCTAATGTGAAAAATAGTGCCACCTAACTAGACATGTAGATTAAAATTTAACAAGAGTAGACAGAAGAACATAGAGTGTAATGTTTTCAATAGCTTAGGGACAAAAAACAAACTTCAGCAAGTGTCAGTAGAGCTACAAGGCTCCTGGTGACCATGTTAATATATCTAACTTTCACAACTAGCAATAAGAAGGAAAAAGGGTGGAAAATTCATCAGTTGATCAAAATCTTGATGGATAATAGGCCAGACATACCAACAAAGCCATCCAATCAAATAAACAAGCTTAATTGACACTGATAGCATCTGAAAAGCATGAAGCATATAACTACGAAGCAATTCCAAAAAAAGAAAAACAGCATACCAAACCATTGAGCCCATTGGGCAATCAATTGTGAGAATAGAAGCGTCCAATGGAGGTGTTCCTTCCTCCGTTCCTTTTCCCAAAGATCTTCATTAGTGTCTCCCTACAAAAAAGCCAAATATTGATCGCATGACACAAGATAGCTAAAATGAACCACCAGAATGGAAGATAACTAAAATGACTAACGATGCCCCACCTCAGAATGCCTATCATCATGCTCATAATTTCCTAGCAGAGGCTCATCCAAACCATCCAACCCCGATGATGCCTCCATATGCTCCTGCTTTTTTCCATCAACATCCCCATGATGAAGCCTTCTCCTCAAAGTTCTTGACGTCATCAACATACAAATTACGTGAGCCTGAATATCAAACACATTCACTTCTAAGGGCCCAAAAAGCATCAAACAACATCAATACAGATCATCCAACAACATTGATACAAAACATCAGCAACATTTTAAAGTAAACCCGAACTGAACACACCCATGTAAAGTTTCAATAGATAAATTGGCTAAATAAGGTAGCCTTGGTACGATGGCAAGTGCCTTCCACCAAAAAATAACAAGTCACAGGTTCCGATCCAAGAATCAACCTCTCCAAAAAAGTGGGAGTTTTGTGGACTGGGTACGAGTAAGACCTTTATAAATCAGCTAAATAAGGTCAAATCATGACATTTTGCTGCCCATAAAAAACAGGAAAAACAAAAAAAAAAAAAAGTCGGTATTATCTTTTCCCAGATATTTATCAACTTTTTTAAATTATTCAGCATGCAGTTAGTTAGATAAGCAAAATTATCTCATACAATACAAATCAGCTTGTGTTTAACGATCAATACATATGAAACTAAAAGCATATGAACGTTAATTTACAATTGACTAATCAAACATTAATAATTCAAAACAAAACCAAAAAAAAAAAAAAAATACCCAGTTCGTATTCGTAGTCGTAAGCAAAACAAATTGTGAAATTAAAGCCAAAATTGAAAACGTAAAAAGATGAAAGAATTAGGGTTGGGATCCAAGAAAAAGAAGGAGGGACGACTATTAGTATTTCATTCAAATGAAGTAAATGGAAATTTAGGTTACCTGCGAATGGGATTTGTGAGAAATGCCAAAACTAGAGCAATCCCCAATTTCTGAGGATCAGTTTTCTTTTTCGTCTTTATATATATATATATATATATATATCTTAATTATTAAGCAAATATGAGAATGGGAGTAGTACTAAATAAAGAAAGAGAAAGAAACCTCTCTCTCTCTCTCTCTCTCTCTCTCTCTCGCTTCCTTTTTAAGGACTTTATGTTTCAGAAAACAGAATACTTCTCTTCCCTCCCTCCCACCCTCTCAGGTCGAGACTCCGAGTTCGAGCTGAGGTTTTTTTTATGCATCCGTCACGGATAATAACTCTTTATCATCAAATTAACACACCAACCAATTTTTAATATAAATTATGATTGAACTTCAAATCTCTTACTAATCTGAAAAGGCTTTATCAGTTGAATGGTCTTTTCTTTTTCTTTTTCTTTTTCTTTTTTTTTACTGTAAGTCAGTCCCCAATTTTTAAATTATATATATATGTCTTTGTTTTATATTTTTATAAACTATCCAATATATTTTTTTTATTTTACTAAATTACAATTACACATTTAAAATTAAAATTTAAGATAGTTTTGATTGTATATATGTTACATATTACTTAGAATTAAGTCTTCTATTAATATTAATGCGTTGTCACTTAAAATTAAGTTGAAAAAGGACTTTTTTTTGTTCAAAATATATTGTGTTGTTTTGAACTTTATTAAAGACACATCAAATATTATTTAGACTAAATTATAATTTATACCCTTAAAATATTAAATAATTAAAAAATTAAGATCTTATTGAGGTTGCAATTAAGGTAGTATACATAACATTAATGTTACATCCTATTGAGTTAAGTATATGACCCAAAATACTAACATATTAAATTCTATACAGGACTGTTGACTACTCCAACCCATCAGTACATAAAGCAAACGTGAATGGGAGGAAATAATATATAATTTTAACATTGATAAAATATTGAGGCTAATGTATGTATATGAAAATGATAGATAGCTAAACTAGAAAAAAAAGGTTTTTTGGATTAATTTAGCTAAATATTTGAGGAGAATAATGAAAAAATATTCCAAAATTCAAAATCCTCACAAAAGAATGTGTGAATAAAAATAAATCAAGTAAAAGGGGTCATTTGAAAAATAGTCAATAATTTATCATTGATTGGTTTGTGGAGACAGTTAAGACTAAGAGCGAGAAATTACCATTGGGAGAGCTTTTTTGTGGTGTGAATTTTTATTTTTATTTTTACCAGATTCTGTTGTGAAGTTTATTTGTGGTGATCTATGGAATATATTAGGTGATATATAACTAAAATAAACGTTTTCTGCTTTTAAAATTTGAAATACATTTTCCATTACATTGAGCTTGTTTTCCATTGAACATAGAAACATTGTCCATTGACTAATGTTTTCTACTGAAACAAACGGATCATAAGATTCACTTGAACAAATAACCATTACTCATAGTCCTTGAGCTAAGCAAATATCATATCAGTCCCCAATAATGTTTAAATTTAAGACCTACCGGACCACGAGACTTGTCCCAGTAAAATTAAAGGCGACCTACTTTGTCAACTTCATGCAAATTGTTTCATTTAATCCTATTCCAGCATTTTGAGAATCGGGACAGTAGAAGATGAATTCAAAACCCTTTGAAAGATCACAAGGCCATGTTTCTTTGGTCTTCCAACTTTTTTGTGGGGGGCAAAGTACCTCCCTTTCTATTTTTTGAACGTGCTGATTGTGCTGAAAGGAATTAGTTTTTTTTTTTTTTTTTTTTGGCAACAGAGAGGCCGAAAACAGTGATAGACAAAAATTAACTTGCGCCTCTTTTAAGGAACGAATTACCAGAAATACAACTGAACTGAGAGATTCATAAGAATCTTCTGATAACTAAAGTGCAGACAGTAGAATCATATTACTTTCTCTACTAGGAGACATTAGTTGAGATCAAATGCACTAAAAAGTATAGTTTTTCTTCCCCCTAGAGAAAATTTAGCATTATAATTACAGTAGCTACCATTTTACTCATATCAATTTCTCTTGATGCAGCCAAACTGAGCATGCTCATATGAAAGATTAAGTTTACAAGATAATTTCCCAGAGGCTCCATCCAAGAAAGCTGATGAGGAACATTTAATTAGTCACAGCTTCCTGGACGCAGCTTAAATAGGTCCCATCCCAATAAGAGTACAAAAGCCCATGCAATTTTGTTTAGCATGCACACATTAGTGAAACTCCAGTCAGGTTCTTTGTTGCTCATAGCCTCGCTGCTTATGCAGTCAGAGAAGGTACACTGCAGCAAGTACTAGAAAACATCTACAATTGAAGTATCGCTGTCACATAACTTCTTTACCAGTATGGGAGGCATCAAAGGATCCCATGCACTAATGGGATTGGGGAAATGAGTTCAACAGGCATTCAAATAAAATCTAGAAAAATCACTAAATTTCTAATACTTTACATAATAACACAGTGCCTCTGCAAAGACACTATAGCCTATGTGATTTCAGGAGGAACTTACAGCCAAGGTTTTGGCACTGATGCCTGTGCCCATAATACACGTTTCCAGAGGCCCCACAGAATACCATACCTCTAGTCCAATGATTTTAACGGAAACTCACTGTCGATGAACTGGAGGTGTTGCTGGCTGATGACCTTGCCCATAGAACCCAATACCCGGTGGCCGATAATATCCTCCAGTAGCTGACTGTTGCTGTTGCTGTCCTGATGGCTGGGGACCAGGCCTTGCCATACTCATTGAAACATGTGGAGGAAGAGGAGGTGGAGGTGGTAGAGTATTTGCTCCATACCCATAAGGCATCACAACCATACCAGCAGATTGGACATACTGACTCGTAGGTGGAGTTGCAGGAGATAAAGGTGGTGGTGGAGGTGGCGGTGGTGGTAGAGCAGTAAAGGGACCTTGCATCTGGTTGGCTTGGGAAATGGGTTGCATGCTAGTAGATGGTGCTGGTGGCACATTTGTCAGAGATTGTTGTTGTAGAGGGGTAAAATAGGTTGTGCTGCTGACATCAGAACTGCTAACATCAGAAACAGGCAGTGGTTTCTCAAGTTTGGGCCGTTTTTCTGGAGAGAACATGGGTAGCCCTGAACTAAATCCAGTTGAAATTATGCTTCCATTCATGGAGGCAGCTTCTTCTGCAACAAGGGAAGAAAGAACAGATGTAAGCATCTGTGCAGAGGATGCAGAGGCAGCAAGCTTAGCAGCAACAGCGGCAGCAGCTGCTTTCTTGTTCTCTTCTTCAGAATGTCTGAGTGGCACAAAAGGAACCACAGGCTGAGGCAGATTGTGCTCTACAACCCTTGTTGCCTCTGTTGTAGCGTTCATGGTGCTGGTCAGAGTACTAGGAATAGGGGGTGATGCAAGCCTCTTCCTCACATTACTTGCCTGCTCAATCTGGCCCCGGGCAACCTGCGGAGTTAGAAACAGTCAATTTCATAGCAGCAAAGTAGTTGCTAAATATAAATTTATGATGTATCTACTAAACATATAGAAGAAACATATAAATGCTGCACAATATTAAACTCAAATAAATTATATAACAACTTGTCTAAACTATAGATTGCACCCTTTAAGTTCCGAAAGTGGTCCAAAAGTAGTCTAGGCAGCCTTTGTTAAAAAAAATTTGGGAAGTAATCCTCCCAATCCCCTTGTTTTTTTTTTTTTTTTGGTTGGGACAGATAACAAAAATTTTATTGAAAGAAAATAAACTGAAGTACACCTGGTGTGTACTTAGGAAGCAATACAATCAAGACCTCAAATTACAATGTTCCAACATATCTAAAAAAGTAAAACAAAGTTTATCAAACCCTGCACCCCTCACAGGCCTGGAATAGATTAGTTCCATAAAACCAACCAACGATTCCAACTCCCAATCTTGGATGGGTCTAGAGAAGTGGACATCCCAATGAATCACCCCAGTATAGTGTTGCATAACCTCTGCTACTAAGGAATCTTTATCACAACTGATACTATATTACTCCAAGAAAGCCACTTTAAGTGGACAATCTCCACACCACAGATCTTGGCAGAACTTCACTCTAGTACCATCCCCCACGTCAAACTGTAGAAAATGAGAAAAAGTAAACCATTCCTGTCTTATGTATTTCCAAAGACTAATACCACAAGGACCTGACACACCTTTAGTGCATCATCAACCCCCCCCCCCCTTCTTACCCCAATCACTCCCATACTTCGCCTCTATAACTCTCCTCCAAAGCAACTCCCTCTCAGTCCCATATCTTCACAACCATTTCCCTAAATTGAATCTTCTCAAGTTTCTATACCCAACCCTCCCACCCCCCCACACCCCCCCCCCCCCCCTCTTTTTCCCCCATTCTGAACAGGCTCACAAATTTGAGAAATTAACTAAATGGAGTTTAGGATCCTCACCAATCCCACTCCATAAGAAGTCCCTCTGTAGCTTTTCAATGCGATTAGCCTCCTCCACCGGAATAGGAAAGAGAGAGGAAATAAGTAGGTAAACTTGAGATAGTGTTATCTAACCCCTTAGATAAGTATGACAGCTTCCAACCTGCTAATCTTCACTCCAGCTTCTCAAGTATGGGGTTCCAAATCTTCCTCTCCTTGAATTTAGCACCAAAGGCAAGACCCAAATATTTCATCGGAAGCAATGCTTGTCTACATCCCGGCAAAGCTACTAGCTCTCCCATATTGTTCACGTCCCCAACTAGAACCAACTCTGATTTGCCCAAATTAATCTTCAACCCTGACACTGCCTCAAACATCGATAGAATGCCATGCAATTTTACTAATTGACTCAAGTTGGCATCACAAAAAATTAAGGTGTCATCTGCAAACAAAAGATGAGACACCATCATAGAGGTATTAGCTGCAGTGCCTATTGAAAAGCCCGATATAAGCCCATCTCTAACAGCTGCATCCAAAATGCGACTAAAAGCCTCCATCACTAAGCCAAATAACATCGGGGAAAGAGGGGAAAGAGAGTCTCCTTGACGTAGCCCCCATATAGCTCCTAAAGAAACCGCTAGGACTACCATTAATCAATATGGAAAAGCGCATAGTGGATATACAAAACATGATCCACTTCCTCCATTTTTCAGAAAATCCACACTGCTGAAGCATATAATAAGGAAATCCCACCATACAGGATTAAAGGCTTTCCCTACATCCAATTTACACAGCACTCCTGGGACCTCTACCTTCAGCCTACTGTCTAAACATTCGTTTGCAATAAGACCAAGTCAAAGATCTGTCTATCTATAACAAAAGCATTTTGGGACTCCGAAATAATTCTAAGCAACACCCTCCTAAGCCTATTAGCCAACACCTTAGCAATGATTTTATAAAATACACCCAACAGACTAAGAGGTTTGAAATCTCTCACATCCAAAGCATTAACTTTCTTGGGAATTAGAGCAAGGAAATATGCATTCAGACTCTTCTCAAAAACGGCATGTGTATGGAAATTTTGAAATAACTCCATAATATCCACTTTTAAGATATGCCAGCAAGACTAAAAGAAAGCCATAGACAAACCATCTGGGCCTGGAGGCTTATCACCATTATAACCTTGAATCACTCCAAACACCTCATCGCCGTCAAATGGCCTATCCAACCAAGCTGCTTCCTCCACTGGTATCCTATAGAACTCAACATCTTCTAGCACAAATCGTCACACTCCATTTTCAGTGTACACCTCCTCAAAGAACTGAGAAATGCACTCTAAAGTCAATACACCATCCACCAAAAGATTATCTATGGTGTTAAACCTTCTATGAGAATTCGCAAAGTGATGGAAAATTTTAGTATTTCTGCCATCCTCCAACAAATTTCCTCCATAAGGATTGTATTTTCCAGCTCACTTCTGAGTCGGTCCTTTTCTAATTTCTCCTATTCAGATAGAGAACGAGTTTCCTTGCAGAATCCAACTCACTAAGGGCCTTCAATAAATTGTTTTTTTTTTTTTTTTCTCTCTCCACATTTCCAATTTCTTACTCATTCCATTTCTTCATATCATTTTTCAGGGCTTTCAGTTTGTTAGCAATTCTATAACTAGGAGATCCCTGAAGGTGATAGGATTCTGATGCAGGACAAATTAGGGATTTTCCTACATTCAGTCGTGGTGGGTTTAGGGTAGGCCTGTCCACGGGTCAGGTCGGATCGAGTTTGGGCTCAACCCGCATCCGACCCGACCAGATCGGATGGACAAACTTTCAACCTGCCGCTGACCGGGAGGATGATCGGTTCGGACGGATTGGAACATCAATGAGCGGCAGTCGGGTTCGGTCGGAGTCAAGATCTGGAAAATAGAGGAAATCCGGCGAGAAAACTATGAAAATCGGCCAAAATCCTTTGAGATTTCGCCAGAAATAGCCAAGATCTCGACTAGATCTGGCGAAATCTCGCCGGATCTAGCCAAGATTTAGCCAAAAAACATCTCAAAACTCGCCGGATTTATCAAATAACACCGGAATATTTGTGGGTCGGTTGGATCGGGTTTCTTGGATTTTGAAGGAGAACCGACGTCCAACCCGTCAAAGTCAGGTTCTAGAGGAAGCAATCCGTCGCCAACCATCAGTTCAGTCGGAAGCAGGTCGGGTTCAGTTGGCAGAGGCGGGTGGGTCGGGTCCCGGGACTGGACAGCCCTAGTTTAGGGTTAGGAAAGAAGAAGAATTAGAGAGAAGAAAGAGAAAAGAAAGAGGAGGGAAGAGGGAAGGAGAAATAAACAACAAAGGCCAATGTGCCTATTGCTCAAAATACTCAATTTTATTAATCAACCCATTCTCTTTTCTTTGAATACATTGAGCACAATATATATATATAAAGACTCTTACTTGTAATAATAGTAATAGGATTCCTACCAATAAATACTAACTTGGACCCAAAGTAAATAAACCTAAGATACTTAGAATAACTTAGAAGATTCTAGACTCAACTAAATTACCAAATACTCAATTTTATTAATCAACCCATTCTCTTTTCTTTGAATACATTGAGCACAATATATATAAAGACTCTTACTTGTACTAATAGTAATAGGATTCCTACCAATAAATACTAACTTGGACCCAAAGTAAATAAACCTAAGATACTTAGAATAACTTAGAAGATTCTAGACTCAACTAAATTACCAAAATACCCTCAATTCACAGGAATTGCAGAAATTACAGATTTGCCACTCAATATAAAACTGACCATAACTAATAAAATAAAAACCCAAATAAAAACTGTTTTAACCCAAAAAGGACTCATACTTAGACCATTAAAATGGCACGACTTTCACTTCAATTGGACTTCATACCCAATAAAATAATTCTTGAATGGGCGAATTTGCAAAGCAATAGCATATTAATCTTCCATGACTCCATCAGATTCCCACCAAGAACTCACTTTCTCCACCAACCCCTCTGCCTTCAGCCACGCGTTCTCAAATTTAAATGGCCTACTACCCCTGTGAAAATTACACCCTTCTAACATAGCCGGGAAATGATCCGAGAGTAGCCTTGCCATTTGGCATTGTCATACATTCAGAAATTTCTCCTCCCAATCATGTGACAAGAGAAATCTATTGAGCCTAGATCTCAAAGCATTCTCACATGAATTAGACCAAGTGAAAGCACCCCCTTCCACAGGTAAATCTATTAAGCAAAGATTTGCAATGAAGTCTGAAAACTCATGCATAGCAGGGGTAAAATACTCATCACCAAGGACCATGGCACATTCCACCAACTTCTAATTCCAGCCAATGCATCCCACAGAAGTCTTTGCCTCTATCAGCATTAGGCCCACTCAAAATTGTCAACCAAATTCTTGAACTTACAGGACATAGAAAAACGACCTACTGCTTCCTCCATTTTGTCTACTACCCTTCCATCCCACATCACTAAGACACCACCAAAAGAACCCAATAGACCCTAGAAATAACCAGTCCAAATGCTGGCAGCCCCATAAACTCCGAATCACACTTCTATTTATTATATCCATTTTAGTTTCCAATAAGAAAACAATATATGCCCTCCAAGACTAGATCATGTTCCTTACCCAAATTTATTTTTCATTCATTCAACCCCCTAACATTCCAAGAAATTATTCTAAATCTGTAAAAGAGCCCACTTCCAAGGGTAAATCCATCAAAAAATGAGATGAAATGAAGTCAGAAAACTCATGCATAGTTTGAGAAAAATTCTTAGCTCCTAGAGGCTCATTAGATTATTAAATTTTTTTTCCCTTTGTAGAAAAACTTTTTAACTTTTATAATGGGACAAACAAAAATGGAGAAAACAGACTCATTATGGAACAGAGGATGAACAGTTCATCAAAAAAAAAGAATAGGGTTAGAGGGTGAATTATTGTTCACAAAATAAACAAAAAGGGCAACAGGCATTTTTTGGCTTGTAGTTTCCAAGAGAAGAATGGTTGGAAAGTGCCTTTTCTAGGAGTCTACTAGTGTCACACCCTATCAAAAATTCCTACCCTTCGAACTACAAAAGTATTTGACTTTCTACAGATTACTTAAAGTTATCAGTCATTAATTATTAAATAATATATACACACACAAAAATATTACCAGACATCCAATGTGAAGTCGGTGATGCTACATCACTTCATAACTTCCATTATCTCTCCATACCCTCCATCAATACTTGCAATGTATCAAGATGATGGGAAATCAATAACTATCTCATCATAGAATGTTTAAATTTTAGGTTTTTAATACAAAAACATCATGAATTTGTGGATCAAAGAGTAAATACCATCTGATTAACACAAAATTTGATGTGCATATTAAGAGTACCAAAAATATGTAATCCAACAGTCAGATTTTCAATAGATTTTTAGAATATTATGCCTTTAAAACGTTGTGGTTTGGTGCAACATCGCAAAGAATTACACCAAATATAAAATTCTTTATTTTAGGTACGTTTTTTTAAAGATTTTGATAGTTGTTATTTATTTTGAAAACTTAAACAAAACATAAGTACACCTAAAGTTTATATATATAATTAATTGTTGTATCCCACCGTATCATGTCTTACTTATCAAAAATTGTTGTCGCGTGTCATGTCTTGTCCATGTCCATGCTTCCTAGTGTTTGAGCTAGATCTCATTGTTGTAAACCATTAGCAACATATATTATAGATTAATAAATAACATAAAAATTAATATAACATATTATATCTTTCACTCAGTATAATTATAAATTTCCAGCGCTTTAAATATTATAAGTATTACATAAACTAAAAATATATACTTTATTTAAGAATATACAAATAAGAAATTAAAATATAATAGAAAACACTTATCAAAAGAGTATGAATTTTCCGAAGATAATTTTTCGAATAATGGGGACCTATAAGCAAATTGTTTGCATGGAGAGAGAGATTCTTAATAATCCTCCAGCACCACATGGCTGACCTTACAAGAAGTTAAGAACCAAATTCCACAGACTAGTTCAACACGCCCATCATCTTTGACAAGATGATTATAAGTGCCATAGCAAATAAAATAGCAATTCAACATCAAAAATTTGTTTGCCAAGAAGCATTTTGTAGCAGCAAATAATTCTGAGGAGCAGAAAGAGAGATGAAGCTTATTCTTACTTGCAACTGACTGTGAATATACTCCAGCATTGATTCCTGAAAAAATATATATAGATTAGTAAGCACTTATAAATGATGCAGACTTTAAATATACTTGCAAAATTAAGATTATAAGTATAAAATAACAGGGCCATACTTGGTCCTGAAGTGCTTCTTTAAGTTGGGAAATCAAGGCAGTCCTAGTTCCCTCTGCACTCTCAAGTTGTCTGACACATTGCTGAAGTATATTTTCCTGTTCTTGCAGCTCATCCACCACAGAAGCTCCCTGCTGATTTCCTGATTTCATTAACCAGAAAAGGACAAAAAAATAGATCAACAAACCATTATAAATGAATTCATCACTGTCGTGAATGTGGAACTAAAAGCAGCCTGTCACAAACCATATAGAGTACCAGGTGTTGTAACAAAACACCTCTTATAGCATTTAATAAATCAAGAAGATATTGATGTATTGGCCCTTCTTTTACCAATTTAATGAAATCTACCACACGTCAAACTTTTAAATATCCTCCATAAAACTCAAGCACCCAACTATTTCAGGTGACCCATGTTCCTCAAGAAGCATGAACCATCAAAAATACATATAATTTTTTTTTTGATAGGTAAGAAAAGTTGTATTAAAAAAAACTACTCCATCAAAGAAATGAAGTAGACAAAGAAGATATGTACAAGAAACAAAGAAAAAAAAAACTACAAACAAGAAGAAAGGGAATCTAAAAATAGCGGAATGGATTCCCTAGAAGTAAATCCTCACAAACGTGACCAATCAAACAAAGTTGTCACAAATATAGCCATGAGCTTATTCCCGAAAAAGCACTAAATCTTCAAATATGTGATTGTTTCTCCCCTCCAAATAATCCACATCACACAATGTCGGACCAAATTCCAAATATTTGAAGAATGCTCCCCCCCCCCCCCCCCCCACCCCAAACAATTCCTCCAACTGGCCAAAATATCGATAACCCTCTTAGGTTAAACCCAACAAATACCAAACAATCTAAAAGCAAAGCTCCATAACCGAGATACCTCACCACAATGTAATAGCAGATGATCAACACTCTCCCCTACATCTACAAAGGCAACACCACACACCAATCCATACTATGAAGCCTCTTCTCCTCAAATGGTCAATTGTGAGAATTTTCCCCCATGTAGCTGTCCAAACAAAAAAAATACACGATGTGGAGCCTTCACACTCCAAATACCCTTCCTAGGAAAAGTAATAGAACTAGATCCCTCAATGCACCATAGAAGGATTTTATATCAAACTCCTCCTTCAACCCCAAACACCACCTCATCTTATCTCCATCCTCAATAGGAGGACATAGTGACTCCAAAGTATGAAAAAAGGTCCCCACCAACTCCAATTCCCAATCATTAAAACCACTTTGGAACCGTATATCCCAACTCCACCCTTCCTCCAAAGTGTGGCTCACTACCAAATCCACCATAGATGCCCCCTATAAGTAGCCAACTCAAATAAACCCGGGAAAGTTCCTTTCAACGGCTGATCTCCACAACAATGATCATGCCAAAACCAGACTCTACTCCCTATTCCAATCTAAAAGTAAATAAACTTGCTAAAAATCTCTCAACCTTTCCATATGCCCTGCAGTGTGAACCCCTACGCAACTTCGAAGACCACCCCCCCCCCCCCCAAAAAAAAAAAACAATTCTTCCCAAACTTCAAAGCTATCACACACCTCCATAATCTTGTCTCCTCAACCCCATAACACCACAACTACATACCCGATAGAGCTTTATTAAAGGTAGTAATTTTCCTAATCCCCAGCCCACCATCAACAAAAGGAAAACACACTTTATCCCACCCTACCAGATGAAATTTATGCCTCATCCGCCAAACCACCCCAAAGAAAATCCCACTATAGCTTCTCAATCCTATTAGCCACCCTAGTAGGAATAGTAAACAAAGAGAAGAAATAAGTGGGAATGCTCAAAAGCATACTCTTAAGCAAAGTCAAACAACCCCCCTTAGAAAGGTACATTTTCTTCCACCTTGCTAATAACTTACTAATAAATAGATAAAAAAAAATATTAAAAAAAAAAAAAAACCTACTAATAACTTCAAAAACATAAATATAGAATATAGAATAACAAAACTAAAAATAATAAACAAAAAAAAGAGCCAAATGATTTAGAACATTGAGGTGGTAGATATATAAGCAAGATCTCACCATACCATGCTAATGCATGTGTTGATCTTGATGTTAACTTATGATCCTTCTAAAATATTTAGAAGCATGAAACTCTCAGTACAAATAAGCAGTTCAGATGCCAAATTGTTGGAGAAGAATTCAATCAAAATAGTCTCAAATCTTCTGAACTCAAGATTCTGTTCACAAGATTCATTTATTTTTTTATATAGCCGATTCAGAGCTCAAACTTGGCAGCCTTCAAAAATGTGCAAAGATTACATGCACATTCGGGAAATAGCGCACACACATAAAAGCAACGAGAAAAACTTACCTAATGCATACCAAATAATTAATCTCCATTACCATCCTCTGGAGAGAAATAAAAAGAAAGTCATGCTTCACATGCAAGAGATGTCCCTAAGAACCTTCAATTTCACATATTGTTGAGAGGAGCCACAAACCAGACATCAAAGCTAAGTAAATTAACAGCTGTAACGATCTAAGACAACAATTTAGCATAGTGTAGGCTGTCTGTAACGATCCAAGATAACAATTTAGCCTAGTGTTGACTGTTAAACATCCATTAACACTAAAAGCAAGTCAACAATAATTTCCTCACAACACCATGCATATTTTTAGCCATTAACAGTAACGGCCTCAACAATATCTTTAAACCATACTTTTAGAGTCCAACAAAGTTCATGTTCCCATAATGACAACTCGTAAACATAACAACAGAACCACAAGTCTACTCCACAGTCCACACCCTATCTTGCCCTCATCTCATAAATATAACCTCTCAATATCCAATACTTCAAACATTTCACATCATAGATTTGAAAGGAGTGTCAACAACAAATTATGATCTTGAGCTATGGAAGTAGAAAAGGGAATTCAGTAGAAATGATTAAACACAAATTGTGTGCTGCATTGAAGTAGAAAAACATAGTACACATTGAAACCACATATCTTAATTGATACAAGACACGTGTGCACATTGGCTAATTCACTATGACAGATCCAGACATAAATCTGTAACTAACTATACAAAAAAGTGTGACCCAACCATTTAATCAGACTTAGAAAACACTTACATTTGCACAAGTCAAGAGAGTTGGATATTCATGATTAGTACTATTGAGTCCCAAAACTAAATAATATATATATACCCACACACACACTCACTCACTCACACTAACCAGAGTGTTTTTCATGTTGACCAAACAAATAAAGTCAGAGCACAACTCAATTGTCAAGTCAGTAAATGTAAAAGTTCATTTCTTTTTCGATTAGTATGTCAGCACATGCAGAAGTATTTGATGAATCCAAATAGGGTAGAATAAAAAATTTAACATAAATTATGCTCTCTTCCTTTCTCAACTACATAGTCATGTCAGTAAATGTAGAGTTATTATTACAGTTGTTATTATTATTAGACACCCCGACTTACCCTCCACCTTGGTCTAACAAGAGGAGGTGTCATTTGAACTAGAGCGCATTTGAGATTTTTTTTTTCTGCACCTAAAGTTGCATGCTTCTTTGAGCTTTTTCAATAAGCGCAAAACTCACTTCTTTAAGCTTTTGTATTTTAAAAAAATCAATTATTAAATTGAAGTGTTAGAAATTAATGATACTGACATGGACCCTTAAATTTATCATATAAAGACCAATTTAGATGTCAAAGATGATTGGGTTACAAATTTTTTGATGACAATAATGATGCTCCTCAGCTTAATGAGGATGATAACGATATGTTTGAGGATTGCATTTTACTGCTTAAATTGGGCATGGAAGTCACTACTCACCATTCTAGCTCTTTATTTGTCCATTTACTTCATTTTGTCATGGCTATCAAATATCATGTTTGTGTATATTTTGTAAAGCACAAGACATCTATATAAGATGCTGTAATTAAATCTTATATGATAGTTGATCACTTCATTGTCGTATTATCCATTAATAATGGTTTAAAATTTGAAACCATATATCTGGGCCCTTGATTTTTGCCATTATAGTACATTTCCACTGTACTGGGGTCTGGGTTTGGCTTTCTTTTTAATAAAATTTGTTACATTATTTATCAAAAAAAAATTTACAACCTTATTTTTTTTAATGTGTACTTTAGTCAAATCAGTAGTAATCCTCATTTAATACTGCAAGTGGTCCTGAATTTGAACCCTATCTCCACAAGAATGAAAAACTAAAATAAACATATGTTAGTCACGAGAAAGAAAAACTAAAATAAAATAATACTTTTTAAAACTTATATAAACTTGAATTATACTTAAATATTATGAAATATATTGAAAATATTAATTAATTAATTATCGTAACCCCACTGTGTCGTGTCATAGATTTTCAAGAAATGTTGTGTTCACCATACTATGTATCACGTCATACTCCATATCATGTCGGTATCCATGCAACAAAGGTTGATGTCAATCATCGTTATGTAAGATAAGGAAGTTAGAGCTTCATTCTAGACAGAAGTTGTGTGTAGAAAACATCAAACACCAGAGTAGAACTCTTACCTTGTATTAAGTTACTTTCAACATCTTCCTCAATTTTACCCACGTGACGTACAGAAGCACTACACTTGCTTAACGTAGCTTCTTCAGTTGAATGTTCATCAAGTACAGATTGAAATGCAGTCAGTATTTTCTCTGGAAGTCCTCCAACAGCCAATTTCTGAAGTTAAATACCAAAAAGGCATACCCAATATCAAAATACAAATACAAAAGAAAAGTCAACAAATTAGGATTGTCTACTAAGTGCTTACAATTCTAACAGAGTTTGCATCCCTCTTCACTATCTTGATAAGATTTGAACTCTTTCCATTGCTCACAGACAGAGGAGGAGGGTTCTTAGCCAGCATTTCATCTTTAAGACTCCGCCCTCGAGAACCAAAAACCTTCCTTTCTTCCCATATGTCAACCTGAACAAAGAAACCAAACCCCAACAGAAAAAGAAAATTGGCCAATGAACAAAGTAATGGGACTACAAGCATAATGAAAGTAACATACACAAATATGAAGCAGCATAAATATAGATGAATGGATGCTTAACTGAGATATTCCGTTGTACGACATCAATACTTGCCAAACATTTTGGCATGACTACAAGACAGTTGTTAGGGTGCAATTAGAGCAGTATTTATGAAAGAAAATGTGCAGCCAAAAGAGCTTCTCTCCTAAAATATACGTCGATGCCATTTTTTGGCAACAAGTTAGCATCATTTTGTAAAACTATTAAACTGAAAAATAAGTCTTGCAATTGTGGGTGGCTCAGGTGGGTTCAAGGATCTGGTGTCTAATTAAAAATTTAAGAAAAATACGAATAAAAATTTTAAGGGATTCAGATCTAAATCACATCAGCATTACCCCGTTGTGATGGTGTCTAACTCAAAATTTAAGAAAAATAAGAAATAAAAAAAATTTTAAGGGATTCAAATCTAAATCACATCAGCTCGATACCCTATCATGATGGATACCATAGATTGTGGCATCCTGATCAAAATACTCTTTTGGCCAGAATCTTTTTACCGGTTAAAATCTGAAGTCCAGTATAATAACATCAACTATAAGAGTGAAATTAATCAACTGAAAATGTTAGCAAAAGCTGGGAGCGTGCATGGGGTTGTGTCTATATATGTATGTGTGTGTGTGTAAATATTACTCCATCCATCCTAAATGGAGCGATGCTCTTTCCATTTCTGTGCATCCCAAAAAGAGTGTACTTTTGTAAAAGTCAAAGAACGCGAATTTTCACTTTATAATATCCTTACATCAAATAGATTAAAAGCATTTTAAAAAAATTTAAAATAATAAAAAAAAAAAATTAAAAAAAGACGAAAATTCAGACTTAGCTGGCACCAACTGCAATGTGATGTAGCAGACAACAGCTAAGGGCCCCATTACATCTAAGGTCTTTTTGACATAACTTTGGCTATGTCACAGTTTCTCAACCCATTTATATAAATATATAAAAGTAAGATATGTTATTGCAAAAAGACTACTCAATGTACAATGGACACAGCAGTCTAATGAATACAAAAGGAAAATTTTAAATAGAGAGACAATTGACTCCATTAATTCAGGAAGGGAACTGGTATGAGTGAATCCCCATGCTCGAGACCAATTAAATAAATAACCACTAAACAAAGCTAACAATCAGGTTCCTGTTGTCTCCGTATCCTCAAATGTACGAAAATTTCAGTCCTGCTAGATTGTCCACGTCAAACATGATGGGACTAACCCCATATATATTGAATGTATAAAAATATACATATCATATACACATTATATGTGTGTGCCCACACAATAACAGTAGCAACAACCAAGCGTTGATCCTAAATTTTTTTGGCCCAGATATGGATCCTCAATAGATGAGTCAAGGTCGGCCACATGTATTTTTTTTTTATAAGTAATATGTGATATATAGAAAACAAAAGGGAAACACCCTAGTACACTGGAAGTGAACAAAGGGACAACAAGTCAAATACGAAAATTGCAAGAATCTAGGAAAACAAAAAAAGAAGGGAAAGATTTGATTTGCAAAGCAAACAACCAATCCCGCAAAGTTCTAAAAAAGAAAAGCTTGAGGTCCCGAATAGATCTCTCAAAATCTTCAAAGCAACGACTATTTCTTTCCCTCCAAAGACACCACATTAATCCATGAGGGACAATGGACCAAATAAAACCATTCCGATGATGACCAAAGCTGCCTTGCCAACACCCTAACAGCCCCAAAACAGAATGAGGCATAACCCAAGATAAACCAAATAAACCCAAAACCATAGACCAGAGATCCCTAGCAACGGGACAGTGAAGGAAGAGATGGTCAACCGATTCACCATTACTCTTGCACATGTAGCACCAATCCAAAATCCACACCTTCCTTTTATGCAAATTATCAATCCTCAAGCATTTCCCTAAGGCAGCGGACCAAACAAAGAAAGCTACTCTAGAGGGAATCTTCTGCTTCCAAATACTTTTCCAAGGAAAACCAAGGATATTAGGACCAGCTAAGATTTGATAATAGACTTTCACATGTATTATTTTCCACCATTCTATTCTTATCCAAAGTCATTCTCTATTATTTCCTTAATTCATTTAATTGACATGTACTTTTTTACTTACTAATGTTCTTTTTGGTCTTCCTTTGCCTTTTTCAATTCCCTCAATTAATTAACTCACTCTTTCTCATAGGTGCATTAATCGTCCTCCTCTAAACATGATCTAATCATCTCACGCGACTCTCCCTCACCTTTTCATCAATAGGGGTGACCCCTATCTTTAAGCAAATTTCCCCATTTCAAATCCTATCTTTCAGTGTATTTCAACTTAACCATCTTAATATTCTCGTTTCAGGCTTTCAGCTACTCATTTTATGAATACACTCATAATTATAATAATAATATATATATCCCTTTAATTTTATTATGGACAGGGTTCTGGCTACCGTCTCACAAGCACTCTAGGGCAAAGTGTGAATCAATGTCAAAAATTGATGTTACCATCTTTTGGCACCATTTTGATAGAATCAATTCATATTAAAAACTGACAACCACAGACCAAATTTCAGGATATCAGTTGACCTTTAGAAAGACTGATCCGAGACCTAACAACTTCTACCAGGAAATATCTAGTTCTACTTCAGTGCAAGTGAAAGAAGATCTCATATATGGAAACTAGTTGATAAAAATCGTACTCTTAAAAGAAGAAGAAATAGGATAAAGAGGACTGGGGCCCATTTGGTAAGAGAGTTGGTATTGGTTTTCAAAATGATGTGAAAACTGAAAACTGAAAACTAAAAACTCCTCTTGAGGTTTTCTCAAAATACAGTGTTTAAACACTCTCAATTGAGAACTATGACTCAAAACACTCTTTGTTAAACTCTCCTACCAAATATGTGTTTTTTTTTCCCCCACAGTTTTCAATGTTTAAACACTAAAAACTGTTGTTTAAACTCTCTAACCAACAAGTAACTAGGCATTCAGTGGAAAACAGAAATAGTTCACACACAAACCACGAGTGGTTGAATGCCACCATAACAAGAAGAAAGAAAAGCACCACCCATAACAGAACAAGTAAAATTAATCACCTGAGCCCCAAGTTAATTACATAGACATGCATGCACATACATAAATAATACACACACACACACTGCTAAGACCCTAATGCTATGAGTTAGCTGTGTTGTGCTTAGGTTCATAAGGAATATTAAGCTGCATTGTCATGGGCTGCTACACTGCTATAGTGGCAATATGAGTTACTGCAAGGCTTGGATCCTGTGTATCAGTATGTATCTAGCTGAACTAGCTGAATGTGTAACAAGCAAGATAATGGTGCTGTAGGCATTGTGCAGTAGCTGACTGTACTATCTGTAGTATGTACACTAGAGTTAGTCATTGTGCCAACTGGATTAACCATGTGACTAATTGGAATTCATCACATGGATTAATTACAAGTTGGTTAGATTGAGTTTCTTAGGTTGTTAGGTTGTTAACCAACAGTAATCTGGTATTTAGAGGGTTGAGTAATGGGATTAAAAAGGGCTTAGTCTAATTTGTTCAAGTTCTATCTTCTTCCCTCTCGTTTCTTAGGAGGTTCAGGTCCCCTCAATGTGACCTACCCACTTACACACTATACAACCATCCCTTAATTCAGTAAGATCAATTGAGATCTTAACACACTTTCTTTTCTGAGCACGCATATAAATAGTAACTTCTGACTTCTCAATTATTACCTAATGCGATATGTAAGACAAGAAATTACGAGATGACAATTCATATAATGAAAAAAGGATTTACCAGTCTGGTTACCACTTTCTTTCCATGCTCATCACCATTTTCGTAAACAAGCTTGAGAGCTGCAGGAAGAACTTTCCAAAATTCATTCACAAACTCACTGCCCTTTCGCCTACTATTTTGCAAAATGTCATTAGCCAAATACAGAAAAGAAACTCGCTGCTCTCTCTGAGAAGAGTTGAAAAGCTTATCCCATGTTTCAACAATTTGTTTTGCCTTCTTCCGGTGAGTGACACACCAACGGGACAAAGCTGATCAAATGTTTAAAGGGAAACATACCACATGTCCAAGTTACGGTATCAAAGAGGATAACAAAACTCTATTTTTAGAAAAAATACAACTAATCATTTCAATGCAAATCAATTTATAAACCATTTATCTTAAAATATTGAACACTTGCAATGAAAGTATTCAATTGCTGAATAGAGAAATCTGCAGTGTACACAACATTAAGTACCTACAATCTAGTGTTTGATATGACATAAACCAAAATTGCTCTACAGTGGCTCTTGAAAAGATAATAGGTTTCTTTTCATTTCAAAGAAACACATATCTAGTGTTAAGAAGGGAAAAACGTGTGTTAAACACAAAAGTGTGCAAATGCACACTCAAACTCAAAAGGGCCTTATACAATACATTGGAGCTATCATGAAAGGTTGTAGCTTTGTGTGGAAAATGATAAACAATTAACTCACGGGGACTCAAAACCCATTTCCTGGCTTATACTAAATGATAAGGCTGCTTTTTCTCAACATGCTCTCTGCAGGCTCTTTATCTAAGAAAAGAGATCTTGGATTTGTATTTGAGTAGCAGACAAACAATGTCCGTTTGAGTGGATGAACAAGAGCTGCCCCTACTATTAAGATAGAGGTCATGGGCAGGCAAAGCCCCATTCAATTTAGTAGCAAGTATTCTGATATCCATTAACTAGTAGATAAATCACAAACTCACGGGTATGAATATGCAGCTGACATAATCCCAAATGAATGAGTCCTTTTCCAAACTACTCAGGATCTACCACATGTATTCTACTCATGGTTACAATACACATTTTAAATGATGTCTTAAAATAAACATAAATTTGACCAAAATATCTAACAAATAAATCACAAGATAATTCGTCATCAATATGTTAATCAGCATAGTAAAGATATTGCAGATATATCTCATTACATATTTTATATCAATATTTAAAATCCGAGCCTCTGTGTGAACCAGAAAGGAGTCTGTTTACTGGTTCAACCTGTTTTGATGAGAAATACATTTTGCCATATGTACTTATCAAAAAATGCATTTACCATAATTTTTTTTTGATAAGTAATAAGGATATATTGATAACAAAAAAAAAAAAAAAGACACCCAAGTACACAAGAAGTATATATATATATATATGTGTGTGTGTGTGTACTATAAAGACAATAGTATTATGTAATTTATATTATTTATCTCTTTTTTACAAGTAATGGTATTTATTATGAGAATAGATTACTTCATGCACACAATAATGAACATAAAGTAACCTAAAATAATTACAAAAAAAAAAAAAAAAGCAAGCAAAAAAGTGATTATTTGAAGTCCAAAAGAGAATTACTATTTGTAAGAACCCATGCACGAGACCAATTAAACAGAATTTGAATCAACAATGATTCCAACTGAGCTGCTATTTATTCAAAAAAAAAAATTACTCAAACTGAGCTATTGATTTGTCTGCATCTTCATAAGTGCAGCTATTTGATTCCTTCCACAACATCCACATCAAACATATTTATTGATTTGATGCGCATATTAAATAACAAAATTTTGGATTAACGAAGTACAAGATTTATGGGTGGGATTTCTGTTATACCCAAGGCAGGCCAATTATTTGGCTCATAACTTTGCAACTTACATCCACATCAAACATATTTATTAACTTGATGTGCATATTAAATAATAAATATTTTGGATTAACGAAGTACAAGAAACTTGGGGAGCCAATTGTACTTCATAGGAAGCCACCCCCATCTCCATCCCTGATTAGGCTAGCTAGGCTGTCTTGGATAAGGAGTGAGACGGGTTGGACCCCTCAGGATCTTTTGTTCTCTATCTTCTGTTAATGATATTCATGTTATTCAGCTCAAAAAACATAAGACCAACAACCTTTGCGCCAACCAGCACATCCATCCCAGTGGCGGTTCACATCCCAGAATTGAATCACCTAAAAAGGCTTTAATCTAACAAAAAAGATATATATTAATTACCAATTTGATAAAAAGTTTACCATATCGCTAGTTCTTTGATCAGTTTAAATCCAGTTCAGCCACTGAACCAACCTGTTCAAACCAGTTCAACTGAAGAACAGTTTAAGAGGCTGAACCATTTTCCAGTAATGAGGCCAGTTCACAAATCAATTTAACTAGCCAGTCCAATCCGATTTTAAAACACTGATTGATAACACAATGAAATACAACTTCCAGCTCCAAAACATTAATGATTTTTTTTTCTTTCTTGATAAGAAATATTTTATTGAAAGAAGACTACTTCATGTACATGTATGACGACACAGGAGTCCAAAGAATTATAAAGAAAGGTATTATGTACAGAGAGGTAACGACCCTCTACCCTATAAATTCAATGATGAAATTTCTATTAGTAAAACCCCAATCACAAGACTAGTCAAACAAAGATCTCGAAAACAATGCTATCAATCAAGTCACCAAACCTCCCAGTATTGGTAAAAGCGTCAAATACACTTAAAGCACATAGGCCTCCTAGAGCCTGGGCGCAAAGTGCGCACTTGATTGAAGTAAAGCACATAGTTTTCAAACATAATATCTCATAACTTTTAATAGGAATACTTGTAACATATAATAATAAAAATAATAATAACTCAAAATTTCTATATTTTACCTATTAGGGAAGTAAAGCACAAAGTGCGCGCCTAATTGAAGTTAAGCACATAGTTTTCAAATATAATATCTCATAACTTCTAATAGAAATATTCATAACATATAATAATAAAAATAATAATAATTCAAAATTTCTATATTTTACCTATTAGGGAAGTCAATTTTATAATGTTTGTAAGTTCAAATTTTACCTAAGTTATTTCAATTCTTAACATTTTTATAATAGTAAATTGAAAACAATTATCAATGGTCAATATCATAATAATCTAGTCATAGAAAGTTCAAACATAAAAGCACAAGAAATGTTAATTAACCTTGTTTGTATCTTATGATTCATAAATAAATAAATAAAATATATGTAATACAACACCCTAAGGATAGTGGTTGTATAGTAAATCATTGGTCCATGTCCATTTCTTTCAAGATCAAGCAATTAGTTTTGATGATTCATATATTTTTTTAGCAATAAAATTAAAAAGCGCACCTAGGAGTGCTTTGTGCTTCTTCAAAAAGCTTCAAAAAAGTGGGCCTAAAGCGCGCTTCATTAAATGAGCTTTTTTTGGCCTAGCGAAGCATTGAGAGCTTGGGGCTTCGAGCTTCGAGCTTCGAGCTTCGAGCTTCGAGTTTCAAGCTTAAGCATGCTTTTAACAACAATGAAACCTCCTATATCCTCAAACGTACAACGATTTTGTTTCCCACACTATCCACATTAAACATAATGGGTATATTGTTCAAACCATGTTCCAAATTTCCGAGGAATGTTTACCAATCCAATTCTTCTAGCCAAGCAACAGACAAATGACCTTTCTCAGTAGCACCCATTCATCCCAAAAGCCCTAAAGGTGAAATTCCACAAATCAAATGCAACAATGCAGTTTAACAATAGATGATCCACCATCTCTTCGCTACACCGACACATTCAACACCAACTTATTAGTGTGTAGACTGTAGTCTCTCTTAATGAGATTGTCACGTGAGGAGGATATTCCTCCATCTTACTGTCCATACAAAGGAGTCCCTCCCTCGGGCCTTAACACACCAAATACTCTTCATGGGAAAGATGCAACACTAGACCCCTTAAGGCATATTAAAAGAACGTTCATCAAAGATTTCACTCCCTTTAAACCTCTCACTCATTCAAGATAGGGAACTACCTCCTTCAAAGATCCCCACACCACATGTCATGCCAAAACAAAATACAACAATAGTCTCTTACATCAAAGTGCATATAATGTTAAAATTTATCCCACCCCATTCTAATGTTTTTCCATAAGCCCCAACCATGAGTCCCTTGAACAGATTTTGATCTCAATCCCCGCCATTCCTCATCATACTTTGCAGCTACTACACTCCTCTATAATGTGTACCTTCCATCCCAAAGTGCCAATCATTTTCCCAATAGAGCTTGGTTAAGGGTTCCTATATTCATAACTTAAGAAGCACGGACACTTCATTTAAGGTGTCATACCCATGTCATATCCGTGTCATACTGATGTCGTACTGGCCATTTCATGTAATAATTTTTCAAAAATTACTCGTCATTGTGTCATACCCGTACCCATATCTATTCTTCCTAGTTCGTAACACCCAGGTCACACTTAGCAATATTTGAACTCATCACCCATAACACCCAAAAAATTCCTTCGTAATCTCTCAATTTTGTTTGCCACAAATGCCCCCAATGGCATACCAAGATAGGTCATAGGAAAACACCCAATCTTACAGCAGAGGATTACGAGCTCTGTCATGTTACCAATACCAACCACTCCAACTAGAATCATTTCACTCTTACTCATATTTACTTTTAGTGTGGTCACAGCTTCAAAACAAGTCAGCATCATTCTAATATAAAGAACTTATTCAACATTGCATTGCTAAATAAAATTGTATCATCAGCAAATAAGATATGAGAGATACATAACCCATTTCAGGCACAAGAGCCCACCTTAAAACCCCTAGTGAAGCCTCTCTCCTCAGCAACCTACTCAATACCTCCATTACCAATTTATACGGCAATAAGAACAACAGATAACCTTGTCTCAGTCCTCTTGAACTACTAAATAAACCAAAAGGGGAAACATTCACTAAGACTAAGAAGTAAGCCATAGAGATACACATTCAAATCCAACATTTCCTTTGGATAAAGTACAGTCTCCTAGTTCATATGGTCATAAGCTTTCTCAAAGTCCAAATTTCAAATTACACATGTGATATGACTTTTCACTCTACTACCCAAACACTCGTTAATAATAAGAACCAATTTCAAAATTTTCCTACTCCCACAAATGCAATTTGTGACTCAAATATTAGCTAAACAAATATCACTTTCAATCTATCCCAAGGTGGTCAAAGGAAAGAGTGCAACCTTAAGGCGCCAAAGCCTTGTATCGACCAAGGCGTGAGGCGACAAAAAGGTGCTAGCCCGATTAAAGCCCGTTTAGAGTGGGGAGGCGAATTTTAAATATAGTTATTATACATACAAAACTTAAATCATATGAGTAGAATGTATTGAAATATTATAGTGTTTTTTTTTATATGTTGCATGAGGAAACAAGGTTCTACAACAAGCTTCTATAGACTAAATAATCTAACAATAGGTTTTACAATAAGCTTTTGTAAATTAATAATCTAACAATAGGTTTTACAACAAGCTTCTTAAATAAATAAATCATTTTTAAAATATTAAAAATAATACTAATAATAATAAAATAAAACAAGGCGTTCGCATTAGTGCCTTTTTTATGGTTTAAGGCGCTAGCCTTGCTCGCCTAGGTTCTAAAGGCAAGCTGCCAAGCCCCCCAATAAAGACGCCTCACCTTTGACTTCCATGATCTATCCAAAACCTTTGCCAATAGCTTATATAAACTCCCAACCAAACTAATAGCTTAAAAATTCTTATTAGTTGTGGCATTTCTTTGGAATTAAGGTAACAAAAGATGTATTGGGGGAATTTTTTTTCAAACTTACCGTGCTCATGGAACTCCTCAAAAAATGCCATAACATCCACTTCAACCACCTGCCAACACTGTTAAAAGAAAGACATTGTGAAAACATCCAACCATGGGGCTTTCTCTTTGTAACTCCTTCAACACCTTAATAATCTTCCTCCTTCTCAAACCTCCTCTCAAGCAAATATCTTTCATTCTCTCCAATAGTAGCAAAATCTAATCCATCAAATCAAAGGTCTCTAACTCTACATTTCTTGATACAAGGACAAATAAAATTGCACCACCCAACACCTCTGACAGCTCCTCGTAATGATTAAATTGTCTGTCAGATGTGTCAGGTGGTGCAATTTCTCAGAAAATAAAATTACACAGATAATTTCTTTCACACCTTATTATCCATCCTAAGCACTACTCATTTTGTTTCTAAAAATAAAAAGGTATTCTATGTCGCTGATTCTTTACCTTTAATTTCTTGTCAACAATTTTTTCTACCCTTTATTAAAAAGAAAAAAAAAAAAAAAAATCAAACATAACTTCCAAAGAATTTAGACGTCTATGATAAAAACTAATGCCATTATCACCTAAAATATCATTTTATTAAATTTTTCCAACACTTTGTGACACCTTTCACTTGGCATTTAAATATCACTTCAGATTTCCTTTTTTTTTGGAATACATTAATATTTCATTAATTAAAAGAAGAAAAGGCATAACCCATTTCGCATTGGTGGTCCATCACACTACAAGTCATGACAAAACTTAATCAATGAGCCATCACCTACCTTGAAGCTTGTAAACCAGTGAAAACCCTCCCAACCCTTCCTGATGATCTTCGAAGTACCCCATACAGACCTTGAGATATGTTTGAGCACCATCCTCCTCACAAGCTTCCATATTAAGCTGCCCCACCCTCCTCCAAAGATCCTCTCTCTCAAATGCAAACCTCCAAAGCTACTTCCCCAACAGTGCCGGATTGAACAAGACTAAGTTTTTGATCCCCAAACAGTCAAATTGAAGAGGCTCACACACATCTCCAACTAACCATTATTAAGTATGCCCCACAAGAAATCCCTTTGTAGCTTCTCTAAACGATTAGCAACCCCCATGGGAATGGGAAACAAGGATAAATAACAGGTTGAAGGGTTGGATAAGTTGCTCTTTATAAGCGTCATATGGTCTCCCTTGGAGAGGTACATGCTCTTCCAACCAGCCAGTTGTCATTCCATTTTCTCTATCACTGAATTCCATAGTTTTCTTTCTCTATCACTGAATTCCACAAAATTTTCTCTTTGAAGGCTGGCCCTAAAGGAAGACCAAAATAAGTCATCGGAAGCTTATATACCTTACAGCCCAAAACACCCACTAATGTTTCTACACATCACCTACCAAAACTATCTTGGATTTTCCCAAGTTAATCTTAAGACTAGAAAAACCTGAAAACACACACACAAACACACACACACACACACAAAAACACACCTATCAAGATAACATAATTGCATAATGCCCAATTGTAAACCCCGACAAGCCCCTCCAACAGCCCTCTCTAACAACCTACTCAAGGCCTCCATCACGATGATAAACAACAATGGGGACAACAAATACCCATCTCAATCCCTAGAGATTTGAAAGAAACCACTTGGACTACCGTTCACCAAAACTCAAAACCAAACAATGAAGATGCATGCATAAATCCACTTCCTCTCCCAAGGATTAAACCCACATTATCTTAACATATAAAAAAATGTCGTACCCAATGTACAAAATTCCCACTTTTGCAAAGTCTAGAGAGGTCATGGTAGGCAGCCATACCCCTTTCTTTTTTTTGGAGAGGTTGATTCCCGAAATCGAACCTGCGCCCTATTGCTTTTGGTGGAAGGCAATTGTCTTAACATATAAATAACAAAACTCCAATGCATGTGATCGTAATCTTTCTCCAAACTCAGCTTACACAAGCCCCCCAACAAACTAGATTTCAATCTACTATCTAAACATTCATTAACAATAAGTACCGAATCCAAGATCTGGCTTCCTTTAACAAAAGGGTTCAAAGAGTTACACACCACTTTCTCCAACAGCATCTTCAACCTATTTGCTAATAATTTGGCTATGACCTTGTAGACCCCAAGATTAGACTAATATCTCGAGAATCCTTAAATCTCTAAGGCCCCAAGTTTTCTTGGAATGAGAGTAATAAATGTGGCATTGATGCTTTCTCCAACGTACAATATTCATGGAAATAGCAAAATACCTTTGTAAAGTCCTTTAAAATGCTCCATCAAGCCTGGAACAAGGCCATTGAGAAATCATCCAGTCTTAGGGCTTTATCATCACTCATGTTTTTTACCTCATCAAAAACCTCATTCTCAATGAAGCATATGTCCAGCCAACCGACCTTCTTTTCCTCAGTATCAAAGAAAGGCAATTCATCCAGCAAGGGACACCAAACTCCATCTTTGGTGAATAAATGCTGATAGAAAGCTATTATGCTTTTGTCTGTCTGATTTGTGATCTCCTCCCCATTCACATATAACCAACCTATAGTATTGCTTCGATGATGTGAGTTTGCCAGACTATGAAAGAACTTTGCATTCTTGTCCACTCCTTTAAGCCAGAGCATGCAAGAGCAAGACTTTTGCCTCAAGCTTATTTCCTCCAACAACATGGCCATTTCAAGTTCTGAAGTAACCTACTCTCGTGGCACCCTCTTCTCATCTGCAAGAGCTCTAGTCTCCCCAATCTCATCAAACAAATGAATAGTAGCCATCAATGTGTTCTTCCTTCTAGTCACATTGCCAAACTCCTCTTCATTCCTCTGTTTCAAAACCCCCTTGATGCAGGAGGCAATGGGAAGACAGATTTATTATATTTTATTTGATTTTATGCATCAAGGGCAATTTTGAAATTTCATAATATTCTGGAATGGGCTGTGCTAACAGTCCATTAGATCTTCTTTTGGGTTTTATTTAAGTTTGGTTATTTAGTTGGGCTTAGTAGTAAAAGCCTAAGGAGTCCAAATCCATGTCTTATTAGGGTTTTAACTATTAAGAAATCCTAGTTCAAATAGGAATAGGTATTAGACTTCAATTTAAAGAGTTGTAATGCTTTCTATTGAGATGGTGAATGTTTTCAAAATTTAATAGCTATGAAGCTTTCTTTATGGTTTGTGTGATGCAACCTTCTCCGAGGTGTGATGCCAAGGAACCCTAGGTGTGATGCTTAGGAAGTCTAGGTGTGATGCGTAAAATTTATCTATTTTCTTTAATTTTACTATTCACAGCAACCAAAATCTTGATTTTCACCTTTGATTTCATTCCCAAACCCTACTAATCCTTGTCCCCTTTGGAAACCCTATAATCCCTATTATTTTCTAGCCTATTCCCCACCAAAACCCAACCCTAATTCTTCAAAACCCAAGCTATATCAGATCAGCCCCTGGTGTTCTAAATCAGATTTTGTTGTTTCCCCCTGTCCTACGTCACCACTTGAATGCTTTTAGCTTTTGGTGAACATAAAAAGCTAGGCAAACTGAGGAACTAATAAGAACCCCACCACGACCTCACCCTTTCAATGAACCCATTAGCTTTTAACCACATTTTCAAACCTAAATGGGCTTAATCCCCTTCGCATAAACCTACACTCCAAAGAATGGAAAAGTGATTGATAACAATCTCAGGAGGCATCTTTGCACTATCTAGGAGTAATGCTCCTCCATAGACGAAGTGAACAAAAATCTATCTTGGATTGTGATAGATTGTTAGACCATGTGAAAATACCTCCCTCCATTTGATCATCCAACAAACCATTAGCATAAATGAAGCCCGAAAATTCTAGCTTAGTATGGTCATGTTCTCCACTCCCAACCTTTATTCAAGATATCGTACCACATTAAAATCGCCTCCCACCACAGCAATTCCCACCAGCCGATCATCCCCGATAACTCCTCCCAGAGCAAGTCCTAATACTATCATTATTCAGCCCATACACCCCTGTGAACACTCATTCAAAACCATAAGACACGTCTTTGAATTTGCAGGAAACGAAGTTCCCACTGCTTCCTCCACTTTCACTATAGTTCTTTTATCCCACAACAAAGGCCAAGAAATGGCAGAAAAGATTAGTATTAAAAATCAGCATATTTTAAAAGATCTTATAGAAACAAAAGAAATTGTGTCAATTTATATATATTTTAAAAGGCTCAATAAAAACATAAAACTTATTTCCTTGTATCTTACAACAAAGTATAGGTCACACGTGGCTTGCACTTCCTCGGATCGTAAAAAATGGTATCAGACCCAACCTAGTAATTCCTAGTAGCATGAGGCTCTACAACACAACATAGGACCTAACAAAGTCTTCAAGAATTAAGTGGGGAAAATTGAGATACCCCAGATTATGTGGATTGAATTGGATAAGTGTGTTGTGCAGGCATATGTTGAGTCCCACATTAGGTGTTTACTCGGCGAACTAGGCTCTATAAGCGATTCAAAGCCCAATTATAACTTGACTAGTCCTTTTGAGGTATAGCATAGATGTGTCTAGTGCTTCCTCAGGTTGTAACACCTTCATTTCCAATCGGACAAACAAAGCCTAGTAGGTTGTAAACATTATATTCATGAGCTACGACAGGTGCAGCAACTTATCAAAAATGTAAGCCTAATAGCATTAAATAAACTATAAGCTTATGTAAGTTATGACAATGATGAAGGGACTGAGAGTTAGAAACTCCATTAGATGATCAACACTAGCAGAAATATTATAACTAATTGATCATAACTTTTTTTTTTTCTAATGTTAAGTAAAAAAACCATTCATAATGTTAGCTAAAGGTTCAAGAAATATCCCCATGAGCTATAAACATAGAGTAGTCTTGGAGCATTTTCAAGCATTTTGTGAGACAAATTCATGCTTCCCATAAAAATAAAATAAGTGGCTTGACATGAGGAATTATTGCATGCTAAAATAATATTACAATATTCTCAACAAAAACAATGCCCATGAAATGTGGGTATTAAAAGACATGGGATCCGCCTACTTTGGGGAATGAGGATTTAAGAGAGATGAAAGGGTTACTTCTCATAGTGAAGCCCATAGACTCTATGGGCCTCCAATAGACCAAAAACAAACCATGCTCAAGATATTAAATAGGAAATCACAACAAATTTAAATGCAGCATGCTTTAGAAGAAAAAGAAAACAGAAATTAGCTGAAACATAGATCCAGTTCAGAGGTAACAACCAAAACCCTAAACCCCAACAAAGAAGGGAAATGTATCAGGTGCATCTAATAGCAAGGAGACAAGCAATTTCAGTGAGTAAAACAAGATATTTCATAATCATGCATGCAAACAGTTTCAAAAGTGTGGTATTGTTAACTCTGCCACACAAAAAAAGGTCACACTTCCTCAAATAAAATTTGGAATTACATTAGAATTCCATATATATGGTGAATCTATAACCAAACAGCATACAACAAACAAAAAGCCATCAACCATTAAAGTTGTTATGAGCATGAATCAGATACAAACATCAGAATTTCATTGCAGGATACATTCAATGCTTTGTTGCGAATTGTTGAGTTTCGATAACTTCTCAGCTAATATCTGTCCATTAAATTCGTCGTTGCTCATCCTGCTATTTAACAAGATTTTACACACCACGCAGGAAGCCCTATATCTTACAAAAAGAAAATATTAGTATTCTGAAATGACAGAGTAATCAAGGCTTTAGCAAAAAATAAAGGCAGAAACAAAAAAAGGTTAAATTATAACTTATGAAAATGCCACAGGGACTTCCTCATCTTTCCAAATGGATAGAGGTACAAATCTTTAAAATACTAGAAAACTAATTATTTAAACCAGAATGAGTTACATATGTTTCAGAACCTACCATGTCAAATTGAAAGCACACATACTTCCTTTTTTATATGAATAAAAAAAAATCAGTTTATTGTACATGCATAAGGTACTATCTTACCAACTAAAATTGAAGAATGAAAATCATCATTGACTGAAAATACAAAGTTGTTATGTAGAATCCAGATCTTGCCATATAGTGTACACCAAGTTTATTTTATAATCCAGATCAAGTTCAGGATAACAATCTCCATCATACAACAAAAGAATTTGATGCAGGGAGCACCAAATCCATTTAAGATTTTGTTTCTAAATTTGAAATTATTTTTGAATTTGATTTTTGAATTCAGTTTTTAATGTTGAGGGTTTTAAGGGATTTGATTAGGCATTTTCCATGTTAGTATAATCCCTAAAACCTATTTAATTGGTACTTTTGTAATGGTGAAAGATAAATGATTTCGAATAAGAATTTTATGATGAGTTAAGAATATGTCTCCTCCTTTGTTCTCTTTGGTTGGTGGTGATGACAAACGCCCTTAGGTGGTGACTGATGCCTATGGTTTGCAGGTAGATTCTAGGTGGTGAAGCCTAGGGTTTGTACTGTTGTTCATGTTGTCACTCTTTATTTCCTAATTTCCTACTAGTGTGTTGCATCAGAATTCTATGTTCTTAAACTAAGTGAGCAATTGGATAAGCTTTTTATTGAAAGCTTATTTGTTCATTTGCTGAAATTTGGTAAAAGTACAGTGGTTCCTAGAAAAAAGTAAGGTTTCATAAAGCTTTACATAAGTTAATAAACTAAAGAGCTAATCCAAACTCACACTAAGAAGGGAAAAAAGGCAAAGCATTAGACAAGTGTTTTCAATATGATAGTCCAAACATACTTCTAAAAAACATTCCTTAACCCGTCTTAGCTTTTTCTTCCCTCTGAATAGCCTGAGCTGCCTGACAGAGATGTCCCACACCTTGACAAAAGCATAAAAACAAATTATGAGAAATCTCAGAGGTAGACAATTAATTCCAAATTGCAATTACAAATAGTCTATTAATATAACAGAAATTTCTTGTGTATGCTTATGCATGTGTGTGTGTCTACCTCATGCATAAAAGAACACAAGGTAGCCTAAAAAATACATCAAGAATTACATGCAAACAAAAGAACTCTGGAACAGTGCTACTAACACTAAGACCCATTACACTCTAATGAATCTCCGATACTTTCACATCTTAAAAAATGCAAAAATTTCACTCCCTCCACAAAGTCCAAATTAGACACAAGGGTGCCAAATTCCACACAGCAAAAGACCATTTACCAAACCAGTTTCACCAACCAACCAGTAGGTACATCACTGTTTTTGGCATCACCCAAAGAACCCAAACACAGCCCCACATTGCATGAGCAAAAATGTAATGTAGTAGCAACTAGCAAGTGATCCATTGTCTCTCCCCTTTGCCTACACAAACAGCACCAATCTACCAAAATGATGCCTCTTTTTCTTAGATTATCATTTTTTTTTTTTTTTTTTTTTGATAAGTAAGATTATCATTAGTCAAGATCTTCCACCATGAAGTTGTCTACACAAAGAAAGCAACCCTTTTCAGGGCCTTGATGCACCAAATACCTCTCCACACAAAACTGGCCACCCTAGGGGCACACAACGTCCTATAATAAGACCTAACATCAAACAAGAAACAACCTATTTCCAAGCAAACACCACACCATCTCAATCTACCAAGGCCTGTAAAATTCTTGGCATAAAGAATACAGAGGTCCTAGCAAGGACTCAATAGACTCTAATTACCAATCATTGAAAGATTAATTGAACTGGACAAATCAATGTTTCTCACCCACACCTCAACCACGTATATCAAATGAGAAAAAACAAAAGCATCTAAATCAGCTGCTATTGAATACAAGGCGTTGTACAGCTCTTTCAAAAACTGCTCCCCAAACCAACTATAATGCCAAAAGCAAACCCTATCTCCAGCCCCCACCTTGAAGTATACGTTATTGGCAAAACAGTCCCACCCTACCCAAATACCTTCCACAGACTACAACCATGAGTGCTACACACCAGCTTTGTTACCTAGCCACCCCCGTCCACCCCATATTTTAGCATTATTAAACTTGAGCAACAAGACTCCTTAACCCTTTTTTTTTCTTTTTTCTTTTTTTGATAGGTAAGACTCCATAACCATAATTAACTCTAGACTGTGTCTAACTCTAAAAATTAAGGGGAGAGGGAGGTGGGGGAAGGAATGTCTCAACTCTCAAGGAATGCAGTCACCAGAAGTAGGGGTTTGAAACAGTTGCAAATGTCAAACAAGAGAACTCAAAGTAATATGAGCATATAAAAACTTGGTTTCAAACTAATTGAGGAGAAACAGAGAAAGAAGTAGTTATCTTGATGCAAGGCAGGAGAAAAAGGTGGGTGCTTTCAATATTCGTGATTGACAATTGCTCTAATACAAATCATTACATGTTATGAAGTACTAGCTTGAGGAAAGAATGAAGGCAGAGGCATTGAGACGGAAAAACAATGTATTATCGACGTGCAAACTACAACAAACCAAGCGCAATGCAAGTTCTTTTTCGCATTGAAAAAGACAGAATGCCAGTAACTTTGTATTTCAACTCAAATCAAAAAACTTCACTACATTTCCCATAGAAACCCAACATTTGAAACTTAAATATAAATCACAAGCCTTTTTGTATGTACTCAGAAAGAGTCTCTATTTGCTAATTATTGCAACCGTCATCATACTTGTAGTTATAGATGCTTAGATTTTAAAAGATAACCACTTCCCCATTATCTCCTTTTTTTTCTCTCTCAATTTCCTAATTTTAACCTGCAATTTTATTTTATTTTTGACAAGTCAATTTTAACCTGTAATTTAAATTCAGTTTTTTGGTTTTAGCTATTTAATGCGGACTTCTTTGACAAATCAAATATTAACACCACCAAATCCAACACTCATTATAATAACCTGACATTGAAAGTTTAATATAAATTACAAGCCCTTTTGCTTGTACTCAGAAAGAGGGTTTCTATTTTGTCTAATTATTGCAATGTAATTATACTTGTAGTTAAATTTTAAAAGATACCCATTTCCCCATGATCACTATTCTTTTAACCTGTACTTTAAATTCTCTTCTTCTGGTTTTAGCTATTTAATGAGAACTGTTTTTGACAAATCAAATAATGAGACCACCAAATCCAACACTAATAATAATAATAATAATAATAATAATAATAATAATAACAATAATATACATATGATAAAAAAAAATTAAAAAAACGACTAAAACATAGTGATTATTATGATTAATAATTAATAATGAAATACAGTTTTTTTCAATGAACCACAGCAGCATAAAACATATTTTTTATAAAATTTCAAAAAAATTAGGAAAAAAAATTTAAAAACTGAACTATAATCGTAAATTCTTAATTGTCTAAACTAAAAGGAAATAATTTTAGAAAAAGAAAAATAACGCAACCAACTCTGCCTGAAACAACTTGTTCAAATTCATATCTTTTTCGTAAATTTGAATTTCCCACTATAAATAAAAACAGAGGCTTTAGCTTAGGGCTTTGAAACCAAAAAAAAATTATGGCTTTTTAGTGAGAAAACGAAAAGCGAATAAATAATTAAAGAAATTTAGAGAGAGTTTTACCAATGAAAGAGGTGCGAGAGAGATGAATTGAAAAGCTCAGCTTTGAGCTCCACCAACTTTGAGATTGAATTTGAATACACAGATTTGTTCGAACCAAAAACCCTAGAGAAGAGAAGAAAACCCAATTACTTTTCTTTTGGTTTTTGTTTTTGTTTTTGAAAGTGGAAAAAATATATATTGAATCGAGAGTGTTCAGGAAAATGAATTTTGAGAAATAAGAGGTGCAAACGTGGCACGTGATGTAAGCAGAGACACAAGTAGGGCTTAGGCACTGTTTGGACTTTTTTTTATCATTAATTTTTTTTTGAAATACTTTTTTTTTTTTTTTGAAATACTTCATCCGTTACAATAAAATAAATAGTTCAATTTTTTTTAGTTTCAAAGATGTCCAGTGGTGATGGTATTTTTTTTAGAGCTAAAGTAGTAATGGTATTTGTGTTCAATATTTGTAGATTTTTTTTTTTTTTTTAGAAGAAAGACAATGCATCATTATTAACTGTGGTGTTTAATATTTGTAGTGATTAAAGTTTCCGTTTTTTATTTGGGATCGCTTATTTTACTAAAATTAAAAAAATTTTGTTGAAAGTACTGTAGATAAAAGTAAAAATTAGCTGAAATAGTATAGTGTGACCCATGAATAGTACCAAAAAGTGCAGTGCCCATGAATAGTAGCAAAAATAAACTGAATAGTAAAATAAGTTTTTTTTAGAAGAAAGACAATGCATCATTATTAACTGTGGTGTTTAATATTTGTAGTGATTAAAGTTTCCGTTTTTTATTTGGGATCCGCTTATTTTACTAAAACTAAAAATTTTTTGCTGAAAGTACTATAGATAAAAGTAAAAATTAGCTAAAATAGTATAATAAGACCCATGAATAGTACCAAAAAGTGCAGCGCCCATGAATAGTAGCAAAAATAAACTGAATAGTAAAATAAGTTGGCAAAATTAATTCATGCCAAACGCACACTCAAACCCATCCTCACTATCTACTGAGTAAAATTTATGTACAATGTTATTTGTGTCTCATTGGTTGAATTGAATTGGTGAAACTATTGAGAGCACCTAAGGTATTATACATATTCCCAAAAAAATAGTATTATACCTAAGTTTTATCTCTATTTTAAAAATTATGGAAAATTTTATTTTTCCACCCTAAACCATACCATATTTTACAATTGCCCTTTAAACTACAAGAATGCACAATCAACCCCTTAAACTAAAACTCACATAACAATTTACTCACCCTCGTCACTTTCTCAATTAAGTCTAACAAAATGTAACATTAAATTTTAAAATATCAATACATCGATCGTGGAGGAAGGGGTAAATTAGTTTTTTAATGTTAAATTTCATTAGACTTAACCCAAAAAAGATGATAGTGGGTAAAGTGTATGTTACAAATTTATAACTTTGGAGGGTTAATTGTGCATTTCGATAATTTACAGTGTAAAGTGTAAAATTAAGTATAATTTAGGGATATAAATGTGTAATTTCTCCTTTAAAAAATAATAATAACACTTTAATTTCTTGTAATATGAAACATTTAAAGCTATTTATCTCTTTATGTGGTTGTTTAATGGTGATTAATAGTGGTTACATCTCTGAAACTGCACTAAGCATCCCATAACCAATCCCAATTTCCTTTCTCTCAACTTCAATACTCGGGTATCTCTACCAATCCCAAAAAATAGAGTTCGACTCTTTGTAGATCTCTAATTAAAAAGAAAGAAAAAAGAGTTCGACTCTTTGACAAGTAAAGAATTTTGTTATTTGTTATTTGTTTTCTTTTTCCTTTTATATTCCTTTTTTTTTCTACTCGTCTATGTGATTTTGTTTTTTGTTTTTTATTTCAAATCTATTTTTCTTTGTGATTAATTCCTTGCTTTATTCTATTATCCTTCACATTTGTTTTTCATTATTCTTTCCCTTTATATCTATTTTTCTTTTTTTAAAGTGTGATGAGGCTGAGTTTGTTCGAGTCATAATTGGTCATTGTCCAATGGTTCCTATGTGGTCACTTTATTTAAAACATCCAATTACCATTAACAGTTCCTATGAGTTTGCTTTTGTATAGAATTGGGATAGAGTGGCTAGATTTTGTCCTCGTTTGGGATGAGAGAATGGAATGGAATGGAAATGAATGAAAATAATAATTTTATAATATTCTTTCATTTCCTTGTTTTGGAGTTTTAATATCCATTCTATTGTTTAGGAATTTAAGTGGGAGGGGGAATGGAATGAGTAGGAGGGAACACCCTTTCCTCTCTATTCTCTTAAAACTTCAAATTTTCATTCCCCCCGAAAATGGATGGAATTGGAGGAAATTGAATTAGATTTAATGATTTTTTTTACTAAAACTCCCAAAATACCCCTATATATTCAAGCCTTTATTTTGAAATAAGGGTATAATAGTAATATGGTTATAAAATGATTCCATTCCATTCCCTCCATACTGCTCCAAACAAAATTACTTACACTCTATTTATTTTCATTCATTTCCATTCCTTAGGCTTCGTTTGAGAGTTTATAAGGGAATTGAATGGAATGGAATTGAATGATCATAAGGGAATGGAAAGGAATAGAATGAAATATTGGCTAATGTTAGCACAACAATGCTATTTGCACATTTTGTTGCACACCTATTTTCACACTTGACCTCTAAGCCTACATTTTATATTAAAACAAAGATCATATTTCCATAAAATTCAAAATTGTTCTCATCATGTGTTACTCATGTTAACTCATTTTGTAATAATTTTGTATGTAGTTGATGGGAATCAAAATCAATTGATTGAGAACTTGAACTAGAATTGCATTAAAATTAAGAATTAAAGCTGAAATTATAGAAAAACTGGAGAAACAAGTTTCTGTTCAGGTCTGAAACTAAATTATATTCACATGAAAAACTAATTGTACTATTACATAGCTAGCCTATTTATAATCTTTAACTATTAGGAAATAAAGTAGCTAATAGTTACATAAGTCAAAGCTATAATTAAAGAGGATACACGGCAGATATGAGAAGTCAAAATAAGGGGCTGCTGGCAGTCCTAAGATGTCAGAAAGGTTGGCTAGCTGTTTGGCTTGTAGAGGGTGGCTGGTTGTCAGTCCTAATGGTAGAGGGGGGGTTGGTTGGTTGTTTGGCTTGTAGAGGGTGGTTGGTTGTCAATCCTAATGGTAGAGGAGGGGTTGGTTGGCTAGCCTAAGGATAGAGGGTGGCTGCATCATACTCCCCTCCATAAAGGAAACTTGCCCTCAAGTTTCAGTTGGAAAATAAGGCATTAGAAATGTTTAAGTGAGGAGGTAGTTGGACTGTGTAGGCATTGTCATTGAATTTAGTCAATACTTTGTATGGACCTAATTTCCTTGCTCCCAACTTGGAATAGGAGCCATGAGGACACCTTTCTTTAGTCAAAATCACACATACAAGGTCCTCTTCCTAGATAATTAATCTCCTTCGGTGAATATCAACAGCAGCCTTGTAATTTGCATTGGAATGTTCAATTCTCTCCTTGACTTGTGCATGGATAGATTGCATAAAATCTGTCATTTCTGTTGCTCTTACATTCTCCTTCTTAGAAAGTGGCAAAGGTGCCAAATTTAAGACACTCAAAGGTTTATTCCCATACACAACTTCAAAAGGAGATGTGTTAATAGTTCGATTAAGAGAAGAGTTGTAAGCAAATTCAGCCAAGGGAATGATACTTTCCCAATTCTTGGGATTTTCTCCAATCAAGCATCTCAAGAGATTTCCAAAACTCAGGTTGACAACTTCAGTTTGACCATTTGTTTGAGGGTGGAAAGAAGTGCTAAAGCTCAATTTAGTTCCTATCTTACGCCATAGAGTTCGCCAAAAATGAGCAAGAAATTTAGCATCCTTGTCGGAAACAATAGATAGGGGTACACCATGAAGCTTGTAGACTTCTTTGAAAAATAAAGCAGCCACATTGGAAGCATCCAAGTCTTCTTGCATGGGATGAAGTGAGCCATCTTGGAGAAACGATCCATTGCCACCACGATTGAATCGCTCTTTCGTTGTGTAGGTGGAAGGCCAAGAACAAAATCTATACTAATATATTCTCATGGTTTATTAGGCACTGGAAGGGGTAAATACAAACTTGCATTAGTGGTTGTACCCTTTCCTTTTTGACAAACTTGTCACCTTTGAACATGCCGCTCAACATCTTTAGTCATTCTCGGCCAACAGTAGTCTTGTTTAAGGAATTATAGGGTCTTTGATTTGCCAAAATGCCCCAAATTATATTGTTCAACAATCATCAACTCCCTTAGAGAACATTTAGGCACACATAATTTCAACCCTTTGAAAAGGAATCCATCCTTCAACCAAAAGTCAGACTTGGTAGGTTGCTATCTTTGCTACAATTGTTGGTATAGATCACCAAAATGTGGGTCATCTTGGTAATTCTCCTTGAAAACTTCAAAACCAGCGACCTTAGCTTGCATTTCCACCAAGAAATTAATCCTCCTACTCAACCCATTAGCCACTTTGTTGAGAATTTCTTACTGATATTTCAATGAGAAAGTGAATTGCTACAAAAAGCTTACCCACTTAGCATGTCTCTTGTTCACATTAGATTGGTTATTGAGATATTTCAAAGCCTCATGATCGGTGTGTAGAATAAACTCCTTGTAGGCCAAATAGTAAGTCCAATGCTTGATCGCTTGAACTATAGCATAGAATTCCTTGTCATAGGTAAAATACCTAAGTTTTGCTTCATTCAACTTCTCACTAAAGAATGCTATGGGCTGCCATTCTTGGCTAAGGACACCCCTACTTCCCACTCCTGATGCATCACAATTAAACACAAATATATTGTAAAAATTGGGCTGGGCAAGGCAAGGATAGGAGTTTCGGTTAACTTCCTCTTCAAAAGTTGGAAGCTTTCTTGGGCTTCATCAGTCCAAACAAAGGACTTTTGTTTGAGACAATTGATGAGAGATACTGCAATGGTGCTAAAATTGCTAATAAACCTTCTATAAAAGGTAGCAAGACTATGGAAACTCCTCACCTCATGCACACTAGAAGGTGTAGGTCAATCAACAATTGCCTTAACCTTATTTTCATCCATGAACACTCCTTTGGAAGACACAACATACCCTAAGAACACCACTTGATCCATCCCAAAGCTACACTTTTTCATATTACCATAAAACTTTTCTCTTCTCAAAATGTCTAGCACAAATTGTAAATGCACCGAGTGATCCTCCAAACAGTGGCTATACACCAAAATATCATCAAAATACACCACAACATAAACCCCTAATAGTGATTGCAACATTTGTGTCATCACCCTCATGAAAGCGCTAGGTGCATTTGTCAAACCAAATGGCATAATATGCCATTCAAATAATCCATGATGTGTCTTGAAGGCCGTCTTCCATTCATCTCCTGGGCGAATTCTAATTTGATGATACCACTTCGCAAATCAATCTTGGAAAACACCTTTGCACTTGCCAAGCAATCTAGCATGTCATCCAATCTAGGAATTGGAAAACGATACTTGATTGTGATCTTGTTGATAGCTCTACTATCCACACACATCCTCTAAGAGCCATCCTTCTTAGGAGTCAAGAGAGTATGTACCGCACAAGGGCTAATACTAGCTCGAATGTAACCTCTATCAAGAAGCTCTTGAACTTGTTTTTGCAACACTTCTTTCTCCTTTGGAGCCATACGATATGCTGCCTTGTTCGGAAGGGGTGCATCTGGTACCAAATCAATGGCATGTTGAATGTCTCGCATAGGAGGCAAGCCAGGAGGTAACTCATAGGGAAAAACACCATCATATTGCTGTAATAACCCAATGACAGCACTAGGAACATCAATTCCAGCCATTGTGTTGACTGGAATTAATGCCAAAATGTAGCCACTATCTTGACTTTCTTGAATGAAGCTTTTAGAAGCGAGTAAAGAGGTTGTAGAGGATCTAGAAGTCACCTTTTCCTTCATTGGCGACAAAGCAAATTATTGATTGTCTTTGCTTAAGGTATAGGTGTTCTTCTTCCCATCATGCATCGTTTGGTGATCATATTGCCAAGATATTCCAAAAAGGATATGGCACACATCCATCGGTACTACATCACACCAAACTTCATCAAAATATCTCTTCCAAATAGAAAATGGCACCATGCAACACTTCGTTACTTTCACTTCATTACCCTTTTGAACCAAGAAAGTTTGTAAGGATGTGAGTGATCTTGAATGGCAAGCCTCAACTTATTAACCACCTCCTGAGAGATCACATTTTCACAACTTCCCCCATCAATGATCATACTACAAACTCTTCCTCCAATGCTGCAAGTTGTATAAAAAATATTGGTTCTCAACCAATCTTCTTCAGAATTGAATTTAGGAGCAAGAAGAGTCTTTTTCATCACAAGTGTCAAGCCCTCTTCTTCTTCAAGATCCCCACCAACCTCATTTGAAGGTTGATCAAAAATAGGTTCTCCATCTTCATGTTCAAGCTCTTTTACTTCCTCCAACATAAGAGCCTTCTTCCTACAATCCGAAGATCGATGCCCCAACTTTCCACACTTGAAACATTTGAAAGTACCCACCTGTTGCTGTCTACCCCCGCCAACAGTGGATGTTTGGGACTGTTTTGGGGCAGTAATAGCAGATTTAGAACTTGCTGGTTGCTGTTCAACCCCAAAAGTTTCTCCCTTCCCATTTGTACTTGAATTCCCAAGCTTATATTGGCTAGAAATCCCCTGCCTAGACCTGGAACCCCACTGTCCAAACCTTAAAGCTGGCCTAGTTTGTTGCTTCTCTACCAGTAAAGCCCGGTTTTAGGCTTCTGACACGTTCCACAATGATTGAAGACTAAGGACATCTTGGATGGATGGCTTCAATCCACTCAAGTACCTCGCAACCATTTGTTCTTCACTTTCATTCAAGTCTACCCTTACTACAAGTTGGTGAAATGCCTTCGTATACTCCTCTACACTTCCCTCTTGCTTAAGGTTGTGTAGGTCTTTGTAGAATGATTGGGTGTTGTTGAAAGGAAGAAATTTCTCACGGAGCTTTTTCTTCATCTTCTCCCAACTCTTGATCTTGACTTTACCACTTCTTTGGCGAGAAATTTGCAATTGTTCCCACCAAGCGAAAGCTCTCCCTTTAAGGCGAATAATGACTAGCTTCACTTTCTTTTCATCTATAACTTCATAATAATCAAATACCCTTTCAAAGATGTTAAGCCAATCTACAAAGTCTTCCGGTTTGAGACTCCCTTGAAATTCTGGAATTTCAACCTTGAAGTTGTAGTCAAGCCTTGGCTCATTTCTTTCCACATAAGGCCTACCCCTTGGAGGAGCTCCAAAAGGGTTCTCAAAATGAGAATGAGAGTCATCAGACTCATCGGTAGTCTTATGAGGAGGCTACATACGCTACACCACCTTCGTAAGTGCCGCAACTTGTCTCCTTAATTCAACAATCATGTCTTCTTTCTCTATGTTTTGATTCTGTCCAACATTCCTCCCCACTAGAGGGTTGGCTTCAACTCCTTCCCCAACATCCATTTGATTCCCCCTTATTCCACCTCTCCTTCCTTTCCTTCTTTGAGCCATTAGAAGCTTCACAATCTTTGAAAAAATTGTAAATAAAAGTAACAGCACAAGTGATCAAATCTGTGATATTTGCAACAGCCACAAATTTGATTGGCACAAGGAACCTTGATCTGAATTCTAGGATCATGAATGAAGGGAGAAAAAAAAAAAAAAGAACCACAAGGAAATCTAGGGCTCAAATGATCAAAGTGGTAGGGAAAAATAGGACCAGATCTATGCTCTGATACCAAATGATGGGAATCAAGATCAATTGATTGAGAACTTGAACTAGAATTGCATTAAAATTAAGAATTAAAGCTGGAATTACAGAGAAACTGAAGAAACAAGTTTCTGTCCAAGTCTAAAACTAAATTATATTTACAAGAAAAATTGATTGTACTATTACATAACTAGCCTATTTATAATCATTAACTATTAGGAAATAAAGTAGCTAATAGTTATCTAAGTCAAAGCTGTAATTAAAGAGGATACATGGCAGATATGAGAAGTCAAAATAAGGGGCTGTTGGCAGTCCTAAGATGTCAGAAAGGTTGGCTGGCTATTTGGCTTGTAGAGGGTGGCTGTTTGTCTGTCCTAATGGTAGAGGAGGGGTTGGTTGGCTGGCCTAAGGATAGAGGGTGGCTGCATCAATAGTCTTTGTCATAATCAAGTACACATACTATAAGATGCTACACTTATTTATGTTGGGACCTTTTCTTCCTCCCAATTACTTGTGTTCAATTGAACTTCTTCATGTACTGGCTTCCCGTCCCATGTCATCTTGTAGGTCATTACTCTGGACATTAGTAGATGTAGAGTAACCATTTGCCATGGCAATTTAAATTTTTGGACCGGAGTGTTGGTTTCATCTGAATTTGAGCATTTATTTTATTTTTGCTCCATTATTTATAGTCTTTGAGAGATGGAGTGAGGTTAAGGAACCAATTGACATTCATTTGGAGCACTGTTAAAACTTTATGTTGCTTGTACCCAAGTTATCAAGCTTTGGGGTATGGTTTTTGGGTGATGCATTTTTACAAATTTTGAATTTTATTCTGCCACATTATTGTAATTTCTTTTGGTAGGTAGCATTATTGTAATTTCCTTTCAGTCATATTCAAATAAATTTTTCCTCTTTTTGAGTTACACTCTCTTCCTTTATTCTCAAATATGTGGATGAAGATGGTCTTTTATTCTCTAGTGGGGTTTATTAACAATATTTTAATATATTAGGTGGAAATTTAGAGAAGCATTTCAACATCTTATTCTCAGGTACTTTCATTCTTACACTCTTAAGTGATTAGGAAATCTTATTTTCTTTTATTTATGTATCTTAAGTTTTGGGCATTTTTCACTTTTTGGAATTAAATCTCTATACTATGTTTTTGTTTGTTCATTTTTTTGCTTATACACAATCAGTACAAGTTCAACTTTTAACGCCATTGTTATAACTTAGGCAAATAGCAATCGTTACACAAGTTAATTGGATCATATTCTTGTCATAAATATGGAGATCTTTTTCTTAGAAGATAAAAAACCCAATTGCTGCAAAGGTCTGTATCATGATTTGGATTAACTAGTTACTCCAATGTGGTGGAGGGAATGAGCATATTGCTTACTTGTTGTTTGATGAAATAGTTGTCTTCTTTGGAATAGCTTTGGCCGCACTTAAGATTGTACTCCATTAAGCATTATTTTGTTTAGAATAACAAAAAATGTGACAGGTGCATGCAAGTCATTCCAAACCCGTTTTATAGTTGTGCACAATTTAGCTTCTTTCTTCATAAATCTTGTGTTAAATTACCTAGAAAAAAGAAACATCCACTCACTCACCTCCTGAAGACACACTATATAAGACTAATTGTATTACTTCAATCTGCCTGCAAAGGATAAGTATTAAAATGTCCAAGCATTTATTCTTCTTGTTATTAAAGTCTTCAAAACACTTTTCACTCACTGAACTGGGAGTAGATCAACTCTCATGAATTTCATATAATTGTCTTCAAAATAAAGATTAATAAGCTTTATATTTTCACATCTGGGATGGAATTTGAATTCCTTGCAACGAAGAATCCTTTTTTTAGTGCCTGAGTTAGGAGTGCAGAAACAAATAAGGGGACAATGATCCATTTGTCTCATCCCCTTGGCTCCTCGAAAAAAACTAGCTAATCCTCCATTTATAGTCACATTGTATGTAGGAATGGTAATAAAATCCACAACTTTTAGGCACTGAAAAGTAAACTACCATTCCAAATTTACCACTGAATCATAAGCTTTCCTAATTTCCACCTTGATGGTACACCTGTCTTGGTCTTATTCTCTATGGTGGAGTAGTTCTTAACAATTTCATGAGCTAATATCACATTTTCTGCTATATTCCTCCCAGGTACAATGGCAGTTTGGTTAGGGCTAATAATATCATTCAAGCATGCTTTAAGTCTTAGTCAAGTTCTTTGTGATGCACTTGTAAATTATATTTCAACAAAAAAATTGGTCTATACTTCCCCCATGGCACACACTTGAATGATTGCTCACTTTATGGACAAGAGTAAAAATTGTTGCATTCACCCTTTGAAGCAACCTCCCTGAATTGAAGAATGATTGGATGGCATGGACTACATCTGAAGGGATAATAGGCCAAGTATTTAAAAAAAAACAAGATGTGAACCCATCAGGGCCTGGGGCCTTCTCTCCATCCAAAGAAAACATAGTCTGCTCGATCTCCAAACTTAGAACTAGCATCTGCAATTTTTTCTTTGTGATCTATTGCAATTTGGAAGTGTAGAACCTACTGAAAGTCTCCCCATATTTCTTGAGCCAAATGGCCCTCAAAGGAGCCTAATATATTTTAATAACAGTACCTTGAACAAAACTTGGCTCCAAACATGTTTGGAGCTATCTTTCCCAACCCATTACGTTTTGATTTAAGACTATTCATGTGTATTTTTTAAACAAGTCACATGACTCATTAACTAAAGTCACGTAAATAAAATTATACGTGGATGGTCTCTTCAATTTCCACGTAGTGGATTGAAAAAAGATGGCTCCAAACATGTTTGGGGCCAAACTTTTTCCGCCTACAACAAATCTAATTATTTCACATGTTGAGGATCTGTTATCTTTTTCCTCTGATCATCCTTCGGACAAAGTATTGAGCTTTTAGAATATCTTATTTTTTAACTGCTCAATGAAAGAATGCAAGATTGTTATCCCTAATTGAGCCAACTATTTCTAGATGTTTGTTTCATAAGAGCCTCATCTCCTCTGCTGAGGCTCTTATAGAATTCTCCAATCTTAAATTGCAGAATCAATGGTTGGGCTGCGAAATTCACAGTATTCTCTTCGAGTCTAACTCCTCCAGCTCGTAATTGACAGTTATGCCCTCACCCACATTCCTATCAACTTTACCTGCCGACAACAATGATTGATGTGGCAAAGCAATTTTTGATAATTAATCAGTCTATCTTTCGTCTTGTTATCTTATTTTCATCCAAATTCATCGTCTTTTCTGTCTGCAATAAAACAAATGTATACTTGAAGTACAAATATATGTTCCAAGTTGCAACTGTGTCATTGAATTATATTACACCTTTGTATTTTAAAGTTACAGGTGGAGGTATGAAATTGTCACCAAGAATGATGTCACTATACAAATTGGCAGCGTTATTATGATTGAACACGCAGTCAAAGGTTAAAAACTTAGTTGGATTCCATTGGCAGCTCAATAGCAATACATTAGTGGCCCTTTGAAATATTGCTTGTTAAATATTAGCATTGATACACCATGTTAAATATGCTAGTATGGATGCGGAAGTGAAAGCATAAAGTATAGAACACAGTAACACACAAGAGTTATGTGGTTCAGCCTAATGGCCTACATCCACGGAGGAAATCCTAAAGGGCTATATCAATAATATATTAAAGTGTAGTACAAATCTTGTGTTAATCATAACATGTGTATATATAGTAGACTAAACCCTAGACTAATAGACTTCTAATACAAGTAGGAGACTTGGCTTGCACACAAAGTAGAATTAGGCTTGGGCCTATGCTAATGGGCTAATATATCTCTAACATCCCCTCTCAAACTCAAGATGGAAGTTTGATGAAATCTTGAGATTTGATAAGGTTGAGAAGATCCCTTGAATGAAATTTGGCTCTGTGACGGTAGTTTGAGGAAGGCAATGGTCTTGCAGTGTTGATGCGACTTCTAACTATGGCATGACTATATCAGAGAGTTTTGACGACAGCAGTAGGAAGCCAAAGAAGATGAACGCAGCGAAAAAAATACCGAGGAAGACAAAGATTACTCTTAAATATACCGCAATGACAGAAAACCATGGCCACAAGAAAGTGGCTCTAATACCATGTTAAATATTAGCATTGATATACCATGTTAAATATGCTAGTATGGACGCGGAAGCGAAAGCATAAAGTATAAAACACAGTAACACAGGAGAGTTACGTGGTTCAGCCTAATGGCCTACATCCACGGAGGAAACCCTAAAGGGTTATATCAATAATATATTAAAGTGTAGTACAAATCCTGTGTTACAATGAATCATAACATGTGTATATATAGTAGACTAAACCCTAGACTAATAGACTTCTAGTACAAGTAGGAGACTTGGCTTGCACACAAAGTAGAATTAAGCTTGGGCCTATGCTAATGGGCTAATATATCTCTAACATTGCTGAAGCAGGAAAAAAACATATATGTTCATGATGGTTTTTCATAAACTGATTCAAGTTTCACAATCTTAAGATTATATATGCCAAAGATGATGCAGTACTCTTCACTAGTTTGAAACTGAAAAATGAGCATATCTGCCCAATAAAACCAAAAAAATTTCTAAAACAGACAATCCCAACAATATGGTCGATCAGATTCAGTCCAGCCCAAGCCCCAAAGAAGAAGACGATGAGATTTAATTAGACAATTATACCAGAAGTACAATTGACACACACAGATTGTGAACAAATTTAAAAATAGGTCCAGATAGTTCTCAAATATTTAACGTGACATAGAGGCACTAGGTTAAATCCAACTCAACTTCCTACTTTCACAGAAATCCAGAATAATTTTTCGGGTTAACAGTTTTCTCCCTTGTGATTTGGCCATGTCATAATTTAGTCCACAAAATTTCTTATGTTGCATTTATACAACTAAGGTTGGACCAAAACGAAATCATTAGGGTTTGGTCTAAATCTAAATTAATAGATTTTATATTTTGTGGACAAATCGACCCTAAATCATCCAAGTTTAGTAGTCTGATTTGGTAGATGAGCCATGCATGCAATTAAAAAAAGCATGTGATGTTAATATTTTGATATAAGGTTTCTATTTGTTTGAGCCATGCAATCGAAAGAAACAGAACCAACGTGCAAAACCTCACCCCATAACTAAAAAAAACAATGATGAGAAACCTGGTCCACAAGTTTAATCTTTTTACCCCCTTTTTTTTGTCTGGCTCTCAACCAGGTACATACAACACACAGGCGTATTAGGTAAAAGTATGGAAGAGAAAGTCCAAGGAAACTGCCAAGTCATTGTGATGAAATTTCTCAGTTTCCGGATTGGTCTTCTTAATTGTGATGATCTTTCTTAAGTGAACTAGGAAGTTTTTTTCTCCTAAACTCTTTGAATATAATCTTTTATAGGTTTTACACTGTATAGCTCATAAAATATTAAGTGTGTATGACTTCCACATCCACAAGCTAGCAAAATCTGATATAAGTTTGTTTTGCTTCACATTTTATAGCAGAAACTCTCTCTCTCTCTGGGTTCTTCAAAGGTACATTCTCTTTGCCACTGAATTTTCAATTACTATATGTGTCTGCGTGCCTATGAAAATGATTGTATGAACTTTTGGCGGTCCAAAGTGTCCTTATCAATGGGTAGTATTAGAGGTTCTATTTCACCTCTGTTAATCCTAAGGGATTTTTATTTTTGGAAGTACTTTAAGTAAAATTGAACTTTTTGGAAAAATAACCACTTTATGGTATTTGGTTCTTGATATGGTTCATTTTTTTAGTTTATCTCATGGAACCGAAGCCCTCAAATTTAAATGGCTTCAAAATATTAAGAAATTTGAGAGATAAAGAGTCCATGAAAAATCTGTTATGGTTTTATAGAATATTTCTTGTCAAAACAATTACCCATATTGAGCTAAATTGATCCAGCAAGCTCTTGTATGATATTCATAGTTATGAGAATAGTCAGCCTGGACCATCAGTAATAACATTTTTAGCCAAGAGACTTTTAGTTCAACGGCATAGCATGCTCTCCTTTATTAGGAGAACTAAGTTCAAATCTCGCCTCCCCCATTGTACTATCCAATTATCAAAATAATTATAATAACAATAATAATAACTTTTTTGATACTTAGGTAATATTTTTCAAAATCACGCAATTCATGATTTACATAATGGCAGAATACTACTGGTTTACTACTTTGAATTGTGCATGAGCATGACCATCGTAATCTCTAAGCAAAGATTGATCAATGGCCTCCAAGTATCTTTAATTAATGCCAAATTATAGCCTCTTCATGTCTTAACATATTAAATATGTGTATTAATATTCCTATCTATAATCTAAGGGTTTGGTGGACAAGATGAATTCATGTTTGAAAATGAAGTAGAAAGTAAAAGAGGAGGCACCATTTATGAAGAATGGAAGACTATTATTAGAGGAGCTAATTGCCTTTTACAATGGAAAAAGCAATCCTATGATCCTATCCATGTCTTCTCTGCCCAAGATCTTAGAAGAGAAACAAACAACTTTGACCCTTGTCAACGTTTTCTAGATGCCAATAGTTTTGAATTTTACAAGGGCTCTCTAGGAGACTGCTTAATTTCTACTAACTATATAAAAAGCGTGAATGCCTCTACAGTGAATTTTTGGTTTCGTCAATCACTGCCCAAAACTCACCATTTCATCTCTATGAGCAGTGATTTTCGTTTAGTCAAGTTTTTGTTCGTTTGTGGAGGGGTAAACGATGCGTTTGGCTGAATAAAACAATAACAATTAAAGGGAGAAAGACAATATCAAAGGGAGAGAGGCGAAGGGTCTGGAACTCTCCCCCAACTCTCCGTATCTCTTCTCTCTCTCTTTTCTCTCTATCATTTCAGCGAAAGGTCTCTCTTTTCTCCGTACCATATCGGCTCAGGCACAAGTCAAATTTCTATACCCAAAAAAAAAAAAAAAAAAAAAAGGGAAGAAAGACCAACTAATTTTTCCAATAAATATCTCTGTTTTTTTTTTCTCCATTTCTTCAAAATTTACTCTTTTTTTTTTTTTTGGTTCTTAAGATTTGTGTTTGTATTTATTTCCTTGTGGGTTTCAATCTTTGATTGTTTGCTAATACGGGTCTTTTAGGTTTATGATATTGATCTTAAGTGGGTATTTTGGGTGTCATTGGCTTCTTAAGTAGGTTTATGATAAAGAAAGGAGATTTGGTTCCATTTTGGGTATTTTCGGCTTACAAAAGAAACAGAGATGGGAGTGGGTGAGAGCAACAAACAGAGAGGGTGAAAGACGAGAGACCTCATAAATGATAGCAAAGCTGAAAGAACTCTGAGTTTCTCTCACCGATCTGCACTCTATTTGCTGAAAGTAGAAAGGGCTTTGCCTGCTTGGCTGGAGAGGGCTTTTCAACTATTATATGAATCAAAGGTCTAGTTTGTGGCTTTGGTTTTTCTCTCAACTCATACCACAAATATATACATTCTTTAAATTTATCTTTTTTATGATTTCCTTGATTTTTTCTCTTCATTTGCTAATATGGGTATTTTGGGTTTCTTTTCTTCTAAACTTTTAGTTGTTGGGTATGGAGTTGTGTGTGCGTGGGTTTCTCCTTTCTAAGGTGAGAAGATATTGAAAGAGGGAGAGAGAAACAGATCATAAAGAAAGGGTATTTGGTTCCATTTTTGGTATTTTCGACTAACACACTAAAGGTAAGTGCTCTCTCTCTCTCTCTCTATCTCTCTCTCTCTCTCTCTAATATTTCCACTTTGAAGTTTCACTAATCATAATTTGGTTCCATTTTTGCCTAATCCCATCTCATTCTCTCTATTTTTTAACAAATGGAAAAACTGGACTGATGATACAGACCTATACACCAAAGACAAAACCAATTTTGCCAAAAAGAAAAGCTGCCTACTCCATTCGATTGTAAAGTTGCTGTTTTTCTATCAATTTCATAGCAAAATTTGTGCTTTATGTTTCTCTCTATACACATAAATGAATGATCCTAGCTATAGAAAGAATTAAAAGAACCATACAAATTATAATGTTCTAGAAGAATATATCAATTGTTGTTGTTTTTGTTTTCGGTAATGGTGGTGGTGATGTGGTTGGTCATAGGGTTTGTAATCTTCCTCTTTATTTTTTTGGTTTAAACAAATTTTTTGGAAGTGCTAATTTGTTATATTTGATTTGCAGCCACCAAGCTGAGCTATTTGATTCAAAAGTAGGGACTAATCTTTTGGATATCATCCTCACAAAGGTAAGGTATGCTTTGTGTTCTTGGTAAAATTGTTAGGTCTTTGAAAAAAAAAAATTATATATATATATATATATATTAGTAAATATTTGATATATTAATTCTAGGCATAACGTGATCAGTGATCTGTAATCAAATTAATTGTCACTCAAATTAATCTCTTTTCTTCTTGTTTGATTCATTTTCATCATGGGTTTTGGATTTCATCTCATCTTTCTTCTTTCAAAAAATGTACTTCTGTCACTCTCTCTTATTTAACTATGTATTTATGTTATTTTGGAACGTTAGTTTCATAGTTCTTGGAATTTTGGAATTTTGGGAGGATGATCAATTTTGTTCTTTTATTATTCATTTTAAGCTTAGTTTGGTTGTTGATCTAATCTTTATATCTGTGTGTGTCTATATATATATATATATATATATATTTTTTTTTTTTTTTTTCCTCTTATATTTTAAATGGGAAATCTATGTGATCTGAACTTCTGAAGCATATTTGTATATTAAATCAGTGTGTATGACTAAATTTTTTACCCCATCTATGAATATTAATTTTGAATAACATCATCAGAATTCTGTTAAGATCTTTCATTCCTAATTTCTTTACCTTTTCGTTTGTGAGATTTTTGAGTTGCTAATCCCAATTCTTATCCTAGGTCTTTTTTACAAATTTGGCTTGGAAAATTATTTGCATTAAATCAAGTTAGCATAACTAAAAAGAGCTTGACCAAACCGAAGTGCCAATTTATCCAAATTATCAAGGATTAGATTCTTTTAATCTAGACAAACCCTAACTATGGCAGAATAGGTTCAATCATGTCTCATCTCTCTTTCCCCCTAATGTATATTCTGATTCCAAGGCTATTTTTTGTGGTTATGCTTCTAAAATCACCATTTATGTACATTGCAGATGGAAAAGGTGTTCTTGATTCTGCCCAAAGTTTTTCTCATGTAAGATTTCACATTTTCGTTTGAATATAGCTATATCCATGCTTCTTTTCTTTGCTTTGAAAATGTTGCATGTGTGTCTTTTGAGATGAGAATGGTTAAGAGCAAGGTTTGGATTTGTTTTCTTTTAATATTCTGGCATTGTCTAATTTAGCCAATTGAAGTTTGTGTAATCAATTGGAAGGCTGTTGGTTATTGAAAATGGATAAGAAGAAAAGTATAGAGATCTAAATTTTGAAATTCTTAGATCTTTTGGGTTGTGTGTGTGTGTGTGTGTGTGTGTGTGTGTTCATTCAGATATGGGATAGTGAAGGGTGAGTATTAAAATTTGGATTTGATTTCTTTTGTTTTATGACATTTTCCTATGTAAGCAAATGAAGTTTGTAAAATGAATTGGAAGTCTATTTGGTAACTCAGAAAGGATAAGAAGAAAAGTATTAGCGATTTGAATTTTACAATTCTTAGATATTTTGGGTTATAAGTTTTTTTTTTGGAGTTCAAATATTATCTTTCCCCTTTTGTTTCTATTTGCCTTATCATTTTTCACATATTTATTTATTTTTATACTTTTTGTAATTTGTAATTAAATTTTTGTTTAATATAAGAATATCGCATAAATATGTATTTGTTAATAGTTGTGCAAATGTGTGGTTTTTCCTCATTTGTTACATTTTATAGGAAACTACATAATACTTGCTTGTGGTTTAAGCCTATTTTGGCTTTGGAATATTGCAATTTCATGGTTCACAATTGTTATTAAGACAAATGATATAGTTGATGTTTAAATGAGATTTCTCTTTGCAATTTAAACTCAGTTCAACCATAATTTTAACTCTCTTTTTATTTCTTGCCACCAAGATAAATAGAGATACGAAATTTAACTTACATGGTTTGTTGAAATTATGCCTTCTTTGTTAAAGCAAGAAATTATGTGAATGTGACTTCTTTAGAAAAATGTGCTTCTTGGAGTTAAAGCTCCTTTCTTGCTTGTCAAGCCACAAGAATTGTAAACAGTAATTAGGAAGCCAAAGGAATGGGCAATTTTGATACATGGCACATCACATAATCATATATAAGGTTGTGTTTGTTTCCTTTGGCCGAATATCATTTTTTTTCTAATGTTTGTTTCATGGTCTTTTATATATCACATCTATATGTACACATGTTTTATTGTAATTTTGGCTTTTTAGAAAATAAAAAATAGAAAAGAAAGTGAGATTTTTACCTTACATGTTGAAGCTATTAGCTTATGTAAGAATTAAATTATAATAAATCTAGAAGGTGACAAAAGTATAAATTAATGAAATGGTACAAGTTTTTTTATTTAAGGATGTCTTTTGGTAAGAGAAAAATGGAAAAGAAAGTGAGCTTATTACTTCTCTTGTTGAAGCTATAAGCTTAGTTGAGCTGATGTGAGTTCAATTATGAGAAACTTAAGTGGGGTGAAAAAAGAAAAGAAAAAAATAATAGTCCAGATTGTGTCATTTTGGATTTTGGGTCTTTTAGTAAGAGAAAAAAGGGAAAAGAAGCTGAGCTTATTACTTGTCTTGTCAAAGCTATGAATTTAGGAAGTTGAGGTCAGAGTTAAAATATAAAAATCCCAATAGAAGAAAAAAGAATGAATTGCTCAAAATTTTGCTTTCTTTCCTATTCTTAAGTAAACAAATGGAGAGCTTAACAATTTTGCCTCTCTTAGGAGAGGTTGTTCGAATTTTAAGTAATAAAATTAAGTGAATGCTTTTTTTTTTAATTCGTCAATAAGGATCAAAATTGGTGCATAATTAGGCAATGAGGTTATTAGAACTTGTGAATAAGTAGCTTACACTCTTGCCTCTTAGCTTGAGCTTTTAGAGTAATTGGTAAATTCGCCTGACATGGGATGTTTCTGATCCTCTTGTCTCCAATACAAATAGAACCCAATGAAATACAATACAAGGAATATTTGCATATTACAATGAAAAAATTTGGCATGGAATTAGCCAACACTAGAAATCCAAAAATATCTCAATCCTGATGTTACTTGCAGACATCTGAAATAAGGTTGGATATTCTTCTAAAGGCAATTGGATGTCATCATTTTTGTACTTGTTATTTATGTGCATCTCAAGTGTTTGTACACTGTCTATTTCTTGTTACTTTTATCCAAACATCTTGCAGTAGACTTGCTATATGGCAATTGCTGGTCTGCAATTGGTGTTTTGTTCAAGAGAGAATCTAATGAAATTGCAGAAAATTGATAAGCTGACGGTAATAAATGATTAGTTTTCTCCTCTTTCTCCCCCTTGTCACGGTGCATTAAAGGAATTTGTCAATCTCAAAGTAGCTATTAGAGCACGAGTCCTCTCGGAACTAATGATGGGTCACCTTTCATCATAGTAGGAAAGCTGAATTGTGAAAAGCAACTTAAGCATTCAAAGGATATTTTTTTCTGCATTACACTTGAGGTTCCTTAAAGTTTTTGTTTTTGAAGTTTGAGGTTTGTTAGATGATCATATTCCTTGGTTTAAATTAAACTATTAATTGAACACAAATGCTTAAAGAGTTTACAAAATTGATGCACTTCATTTCTATTTCTCTAACTCATCCTTTGGTACTCTTTTTATAGGGATCAGCATTGTAAGCTTTCCTAAAATTTTCATTGTTACATGTCATTATTTAGTTAGTATCATTCTGTAATGTTTTGTGGAAAATAAGTACTAGCATATTCACAGCCCTATGGATAGACCATACTTTTTCATGCTTCACAAACTTTCTATTTTACATTTCACTTGCCGTTTCTGAAACCATTCAGGGACAACCAAGATTAAGCATGTAGATGATAGTGTTGGCTCCTTGAAAGTGAAGCTCACTGCAGAGGACTTGAAAGAGATTACAGATGCTGTGGCCGATAGAATTGTACTCAGAGGTTTGTAAACACACCTTCAAAGAGTGACAATACATCAGAACAAGACTCATGATTTATTCGGTTGAGCTTCACTGGCTTAATGTTCTTATAATTATAAAACTACTTTGAGGAAGGAGATTAATGGTGTTATGGTGGAGGTGCCAATTCATGAAGGTTTTATGGCTTAACACTACAGATACTTGAGAGCCTAAACCTTTGACAGAGTAGAAAGTGTGGATCAGCAAATGAGATTAAGAGTATAAAAAGTCGAGAGAAAGATCATTGTTTATAAATTCTTTATGATGTTTTGAATTTTGATAATGTTCAATGTTTTGATGGCATTGAAAAGTACATTATTTCATTTATGTGTCTTCTTTAATTAGGATTTGATTGTAGAAGTGGGTTTGATCTAAATTGCAATTTATATTATAGAGACAAGCTGATAATAGGTTTTATATTTGATTTTATGTGACTATTAAGTATAATGGCAAGCACTTGCTGCCCCAACTAGTCAGTTAAAAAGTACAAAGGAGAATTTCTTTGGGATTTTGAAGTTGAAGATACTATTAAAGACTTTGTGGTTGGATAACAAATGGGTGTCCACCAAAATGTTCTAAAACTTTTAGCATTCTGCTTAGAGACCAATTTGCCAATTCTGGTGTATGAATTTGTAGGGGACAATTCTCTCCACGTGTATCCATCCAGTTGAGGGAGTCATCTCAGAACCATTAACATGGAAATGCAGGTTAAGCATTGCAATGGGCATAGCTAATGCAATTACATATCTCCATTAATTCATTTTTTAGGCATGTTATCCATAGAAATATTAATTCATCCACCATTATATTGGATGAGAACAATGTTGCCGAGCTGACAGATTTCTCACTCTCTATATCTATTCCTAAAGATCAATTGCAAGCAATGTGATAATAGTTTTGGATTTCTATTTTATCTTTTTTGATTGAAAGTATGTATGCACCTGAATATACAGCTACAGGCTACATAACTTAGAAGATAGATGTGTACAATTTTGTTGTGCTTCAACATCCTCTTTTGAAAGGACGGCTTTCACATTTCTATGTTATCTACCAAATTAGGTGTGTTCCTATGTTGAACAAAATCAAGTAATTGAAGTTGAATGGTACAAATGATTGGGCCTATTATCGACATACTCTTTGGTACCCCTCACTTAATTTTTAATTCATTAAAATCTGGATCCATGAGTTGTAATTAACATAATTTTGATGCATTTTTTAATTAAGTATTCTTTGTGGATCTTGGTTTATATTTCAACTTCAAACCTGTTTCTTCAAATTTGCTCTCAGATTTATAATTCTTCAATTAATGACTCGGAAATTCAATGGACAAGGATATGGTGACCATGGAAAATGTTTAAAGGTATTATTATTATTATTATTTTTCCTTTTAGGATTAAGATTTTGTTGTTGTTAGAAAACATTCATGGCCTAATCCCAGTTTGTTACACTTACACCTGTAAAATCTAATCGAGGCTTAGTGTGGTACAAGATTGGGCTTAGCCATGGGCCGTGTGTAGTGTGATGATATTTGTTGATGGACTTCATTCACGAAATTGGGCCTTAACGATAGTCCCTAGGTGTGTAGAGTTATAAACTTAGGCTTAACATTTTTTGGTTTTTAAAAAGAGATTAAATTCTATAAAGATAATTTACACCATCTAATAAATGATTGTCATATCAGCATTTTACTTAAAATTCAATGCATCTTACCACACTTAATAATATCTCAATAAATTCTCAATTTGGTTGGATTTATATTTTGGTATGATTTTGTGTTTTTGTTTTTATTGATGGTTTGTTAATACTAAATGGATGCTTATTTAGAATTTCATAATGATTTTTCTTTTTTGGTTTATACTTTCGTCTAGCTTAACTCCAAGTTTTGGATCTATCCCCGCATACACTGTGAATAAAGATTACAAGCTAATCCTAAGATGTTAGGTTTTAGTTGGCAAATTTCATGTATGAAACGTATACACATTTATTTTTTCTTCTTTTGTGAAATTATTAGACAATTAGACAATTAGTTGGCTATAAACTTCGAATAATTAGACAATTAAAGATAAGACAAAATTTGGTTACAAACTTGGTTGTAACTTAAGATTACAACATCACTAAATATCTTTTTATTAAATATGAATTTTGACAAATCTGCTATTGGATTATATTATCTTTTTATATCCTCCATGCTTATAAAATTTTCAAGAGATCAAAAATCAATAGCTATGTCATCAATCAATTATTTGAATTGCAAGTTTTTGTAGTCTAAATTTTTTTATAAAATAGGTTTATAGATCATATAATAAATAACATTTGATTGGCGCAAAATTTGACATGTTTGGTAAAAGCGTAAAGAGCATGCAAACTAATGGTTAGATTTTCAAAATATGTAGCAATGTTATTTATTTATTTATTTATTTATTTTTAATGAAGTGTAACTCTAGGCTACAACTAAGAGGCGTAACTTTATGTAAAGCTTGTCTACGACTAACCCTGGACCCTGTAACTCCTATATATACCCTACTAAAGTAGAATCTAGATAGCTTAAAAGAGTAGGAATGAATGAATGAATTAATGTGCAATGAAAAAGAAAAGAAATGAATCAAAAGATCTCTTTTTTTCTTGGATGTTAAATGTAAAGAGAATGAATATTAGGAAAGAAAAAAAAAACATTATGGAACTTCATTTTCATTATATATACCTTACGAATTCTTTACTTTTTATTTGTGATTAATCTAGTAGGGTAAAAATCTATTTTGAATTTTTTTTAAAGGGCAAAATGTGGCTACATAATGGCTACAATTCTCACTAAAAAAATTAACATGATTACATATTTTGAAAATCTAACTATTGAATTGCATGTTTTTTATTATTGATTTTTGATCTTTTGGAAATTTTGCAAGTATAAAAGATATATATATAATGTAAACTAATGGTGGATTTGCCAAAATTCACATCCAAAATGTGTAAATGTATGCTCCTTTCTTCTACGATTAAGCAATTTTGGTTGGGATTAAGTGTGTTGATTCATTAATTTACTGGTAAGCCACCAACAATTTTGACATTTTTCTCACTTGCAAAGAGTTTTTCTCTTTTGGTGGAAGATCAAGTTAACCTTAGCTGTAGTGGTGGTGACTGAATAGGTCTTAGTGGCTGCAATTATGTAATAGTGGAAAGGGTTAGTATGGACAAGCAAGCAAAAAGAAAGCTAATGTAAATGCCAGTAAGAATTCTGGACATGGATCAAAAAAAGATTAAATAAAAGAGAATATATAAGTCTAATTTGGCAAGCAAATCATAAATACCTTACCTTATTTCTCTTGTTCCACATGAGTCATACAAGTCTAAAGTGGCAAGTAAGCATAAATGCTTTGCTTTGCCTACTTCTCTTTTTTTTGGCAACAATGGCATAATAATCCTCTATATATTATAGAAGTTCTAAATGAATTCTACATTAATTTGGCTTTCACAAAACTAAAATTGAGGCTAACGTGGAACCTTTCTTAGGGTGTTTTGAAGCCAAAATTATATCTTCCTTTTGTAAGTATTGATAGTTGCTTTTACAAATTTGTTCATATATATATGTGTGTGTGTGTGTGTGTGCGCCTGTATTTTTTTCTATTGTTATTCATATATGATAGAGTGCTTTGCTTGCTTAAAATTTGTCATATAGATGTTAAATGTGGTAACATTTCATTGCAATTGAAATTGACACTATATTTGTGTGAGAGATATTACTACCTAATGGTTGGTTTATGTTACATTTAATGTATCTTTGATAAAATGTATATGACTTAAGTAACTAAATTTTTTTTTTTTTTTGGAGAAAGGAGTAAGTATTTTCTTGAATCCAAGTTTTATTTAATATCTATTATAGGTTAATTACACGCAATATTTCAAAATAACTATTTGTAATTTACTATTAAATCTATAAGATTACACGCCAAAAAAAATAAAAATAAATAAAGACTTGTAAGTTTTAAATGCCTAATTACCTTTATAGTTGAAAAAAAAATCACCTTAGCAAGATGATTGTGGAAAAGAAACTTATTCCACAGTGAATTTAGCAAACTATTGTTATAAATAAAAGTTTTGAGGAATATAATTTTTGTAAAAATTACCCAAAGTCTAACTTGAATCCATTCCTTATCAAATCTTCATTTTGTCTCATATTGATAGTAAGATAATTTACATTCCTTCGCGAACGTTAACAACTTATTTTTTTTCCCTCTTTATATTATATGTGTGGAAGAGAGTTTTTGAACCTAAATTTTCTTCATCAAGAACATCCGGTAATGTTAATGGGTTTTAAAATTCTTGTCAAAATATTAAAAGACATAAAGATTAAGGGACATAAATTGAGCAACCAAAAAAATAAAAAAAATATTAAGAGAATGATCTAATGGAAAAAAGGCATAGCTTTATTCAAGTAGAAACTATACAATTACAAATAAGAAATTACCTTTTTTTTTAAGCCAATAAGAAATTATCTTGTTGCATTTCTAATGGTAATATAGACATAATATTTATATTTAACGTTTCAGGTGCATTGCTGTTAATAAATAAAAAAGTTTCGTTTTATTTATTTTTTAAATGTTTAAGTTTTTCATTTTTAACATTGTTTTTAGTTTTACATTGTAAAATTGAAAATACCCACCCGGCCCAACCCATGCCTTCTAAAATTTTAAGTTTTAAACAGTCAGGTCCAAATTTCTTTAATTTCATTCTAAAACTAACGGTATGAACCCAAACTAAAAGCTTTGAATCTTTATTAAGCGGGGAAAAAAAAAGCTTTGAATCTTTAAAGAAAATGGTGTTTGTTAGATAGATTCTGACGCATCACTATCACTGTCGACGTCTTTTTCTCTTTGTTTCTTTTCGTATATTAATGTGAATCTCATCCATCTGATGCCCTTTTCTTTCTTTTTCTCTTAACTAATTTGATGATTATGTCTGTGCTGTTCTTGTGACTGTGCATGTCATAGAACAAGAAGATGGAGCAGCCGCAGCAGCTTCTACATTTTACACTTGAAATTGACACTAAATGGTTTAGTTTATGTTACATTTAATGTATCTTTGATAAAATGAATATTACTTAAATAACTATTTTCTTGAATCCAAGTTTTATGTAATATCTATTATAAGTTAATCGCAAACAATAGTTCAACCCAAATTTCTTAATTTTATTCTAAAAATCCAATTTTTGTACTTACTTTTATTAGACTCAAGTAACATCAAACACACCCAAATCCTTCTCTTTATACTCTCTCTGTAGTGGTATGAACCCCAAAAGCTTTCAATATTTCTTATTAAAATCCTATAATCACCTCAATATCTCTTGCAACCAAACTCCACACAGTCATTTTACATCGAAATTGAGAGTAATTTAATAAAATGTTGTTGTTAGATTCGAAACCAATTCTCAAGCATTACGCCCCTCTTTCTCTCTATTTCTTTTCGTATGTAATCCATCTACATGTGGATTCACCCACCCCTTTATGTTTGATGCCCTTTTCTTTTCGTAGTTATAGATAAATGTTACATGAACTTAACTTCAGCAAACTCAAAATTGAGGCCAATTGGAAGCTTTTTTTAGGTGTGTTTTGAAGCCAAATTGTATTATTTTTTCTATAAGTATTGATATTTTTACAAATTTGTTCATCTATGTATGTGTGTGTGTGTGTGTTTATTTTTATTTATAAACTATAGGTTACTTTGCTTACTTAAAATTTTTCATATAAACTTTAAATGTTGTAAAATTTGGGCTGTGTTTGGTTCGATTGAAATTGATTTTAGGAAAACATTTTCCTCATTTACGGGTGTTTGGGGGTGATTGGAAATGTTGGTCAACTATAAATTTTTTTCCACTTGACCATAAGATAAGAGCATTTATGACAAAAATTAGTTTATACTTTTATTTTTTGTAAACCATTTTCCACATCACCCAAACTCATCAATTGAACTTCCACTCCCCACCCCCCACTAAAATTCTTGATCTTTGGTGGCCAACCACTACTGCTAATCGCTGGTCCTTGATTACGGTTTTTTTTTTTTTCTTAAAATTTTACTTTTTTTTTTATTATATATGTGTTTGGGTGATGAGAATGTGTTAAAGTAGTAGAAAATATGTTTTTCATAACATTTATACAACTAAACACTTACAAATATTTTTGGAGTATTTTTAGGAATGCGACCAAACACTTGGAAATAATTTTTTTTTTCAAAAAACATTTTCACCTGAAATTATTTTATTGGACTTGAATTGACTCTATAGTTTTGTGAGATATAATATTGTTAAATTATGAGATAATAAAAGATATATCATGTTTTTTTTTTTTTGTTGGATGATGAAAGTTATATCTCTTAATTGTGTGTGTGTGTTTTTTTAAATTTTTTTTTTTATCATTATTTTCTTGATTCTAAGTTTTTTTATTTGATATTTATTATAGGTTAATCACATGTAAAATTTCAAAATAATTAGTTGTCATTTACTATTAAATCTATAAAATTAGTTGTTTATTGTGTTGAAGAATACCCAAAAAAAAAAAAAAAAAAACCTAAATTTTTTTTCCATAGATTAGTGAGTTTTTAATGCCCCATTACCATAATATTTGGAAGAAAGAATAGATCACACTAATATTTGGTAAGGAAGGTAATTGTAGGAAATAAAATTATTCCAATAGTAGATTTAGCAAATTAATTTTTTAGAAGAACCTAATCCCTATTAAATTTTGTCCCATAAAGATAGTTTACATTCTTTTTCGAACTAAGCTACAAAATCTTGTCAAAATATTATAAAGATTAAGGGAGTGGTAGAATGAGCATTAAAAAAAAAAAATTAAAGAAAGTGATTGAATAAAAGAAAGAGACACATGAAAAAAAAGAAGAAGCCATTATTCTTATTATTTATCCAAAGAAATAATATTTTTCTAGTCAAGTAAAAAAATCTCGTTTTAATTATAATGAAATCAATTTATAGAATTCCTAATCCTATGTCTATGTCTATAGTTTGCAGGTTATTAAAATTGTCTTCCACTTTTAATTGAAATGACCCACCCAACAAAAATACCCATCGGGGCCAAACCCATGCCTTTTAAACAATCTGGTCCGAATAGAACTCTTCACGTCCAAATCCTCTGTTTCTGAATCTTTGAATCTTTGAATCTTTTTGTTTCTGACGCATCACTAATCCATCTGACTGTCTACATCTTCGATTCACCCACCCACCCACCTTTGTGTCTGATCTGGTGCCCTTTTCTTTCTTTTTCTCTAGAAGATGGAGGAGGAGCAGCAGCAGCTTCTACATTTTTGGGATTCAAAGCATCTCTTGGTCTTCTATCAAAACGCAAGAGGTGAACATATTTGTTGTGGGTGCCAAGAATCAGTTTATGGTCCTGTCTACTTTTGTGGAGAATGCCGGGACAAAAATCACTGCATTCATCATAAATCATGTGCGGAAGTACCCCTTTGGTTGCACCATCTCTTGCACCCAATCCATCCTCTCATTCTCTTTGATGAAAACACACATTATCCTGAAGAAGAAGAAGAAGAAGAAGAAGAAGAACACAAACAAAAGACCAAATGCCAACTCTGCAATGAATTTCGCCCACAACACACTTATCGCTGTTACTGCTGCGACTTCAACCTTCACGCCACATGTGCTTCCTTACTGCCCACCATCGAATCTCAAGTCCACCACCACCCATTAACTCCCTTTTGGAAGTGGATGTTGTTCACTTGTGACCTTTGTGCCAAAAAAGTTGAGGGTATACCTAATCATTGTGACCTATGTAGTTATTGTATTCACAATACTTGTGCTTCTTTGTCATGCACACTCCAAGTTCTATATCATTGGCACCCCCTTCGCCTCATCCATTCTTCTCTTGAAGTTGAACTCCATCAATCCGACTCCCTATTTTGTCAGCTCTGTGCTCAAAAAGTGAACACAAACTTTGGGTTTTACTATTGCTCTAAATGCGATTTTGTTGCCCACCTCAATTGTGTTGTGGACTACAAAAATAGGGAGAACAAAAATTTGCAGGAACTTAAAGATGGGGAGAATAAAGATCCAGAGCTCGATCAATCTATTAACTCGACAACTTACAAAGTCAAAAATATCAAAGTGGGGGAGGATGGAATTGAAATAGCCACAAAAATCCAACACTTCAGTCATGAGCATGACTTAAAGCTTTCGGATTATGTGGTTCTAAATAATGAAAAATGCGACGGGTGCGTACAAGCCATTTCTCCTCCCTTTTATAGTTGTGTAAATTGTAGCTTCTTTCTACATGAATCTTGTGCTAAATTACCTAGAAAAAAACGACACCCACTTCATCAACACCCACTCACCCTCTTCCCAAAGCCATGCTACCCAAAGCCATACAACTATTTTAATCGGAGTACATTTATGTGTAGAGCCTGTCGGCGTGAAGGCAATGGATTCCACTATATGTGTGAGACATGCTGGTGGTTTAGTCTCGATGTTTCGTGTAGTTTAATCTTAGACATCCTTACCCACCACAGTCATGAGCATCGACTTCTTCTCTCTAGCATAGAATCTAAACAGAATTGTAGTCGTTGTGATTCTAAAATTTACCCAATATTTCGTTGTACCACTTGTGAATTTGCTTTGGACTTCAAATGTGCTACTCTACCACAAATTGCAAGGTACAAACAACATGAGCATCCCTTCACTCTTTGTTATACTTCTAAAGATGACTTTGGTGAATATTATTGTGATATTTGTGAAGAAGAATGCAACCTAAAGCATTGGTTCTACTATTGTGCATATTGCGATTATCCTATACATCTCAAATGTATTCTTGGGGAAAATCTAATGCTCAAGTAACATATATGATGGTCACCTATTTGGAGGTGTTAACACATTTGACTATCACCCACACACCCTTACTTTCATTGAGGAAATTATAGACTACCCTCGATGTAATAGTTCTTGCAAAGAGTTGATCTATCAATATGCCTAATGTAATTGCCATGTGCACTATTATTGTTCTATTGTTGTTTATAGAAAAAACAAATGTTGTTTTAATTTTATCCTATACTATACTTAGTCCATGAAATTTTCTCACATTGCTTTAAAGAGAGTGTGTTATGTGTAATATAACTTGTCTCACCATCCCATAAAAGCTACCATAGCTTTTGAGTGGAGTTCGTAGTGTGCAGTAGTTCTTTTTAATGCTGTTTTTGGGCATCATGGTTTAGATAGGACATAAATGGCCAAAACAATTAACATGTCTTCACATTTATCAAATTTATATTTCAATTCTACAAACAAGTGAAACAACTTACTAAATTCTTCATTGAACCTACCTACAATCTTGATGCTGCCAGAAACCTTGAGGTGAGTTTTTTCTCTATTTGTTTTAGTATGTTTGGGTATCTTGAACAAAATTGAATTGGTTGTTGGTGTGTGTGTATGTTTAGGTGTTGGGAAATTGGTGAATTGCTGATGATGTGACCATTTTGGAGCTATGGCTGGTGTTTGGGGTGTATCTCACCTTTTTTGAAAAAATGTCTTAGAAACCTCAAGTGTAATTAAATTGTATCAACTACATATATACAAGTAGCTTAGGCTCATAAGTTTAAAAGTGCAGCATTTTTTGGTAAATCTGCTTTGTATTTTGTTGCAACCATAATTAATAGTTATTCCTAAATACAAATTCGTTGAAGGTATATGAAATTTCTTAGAAGTACTTGTTAGTAAAATGTGAAGCTAGACTTTTCTTCTAAAAGATGTCTACTATTTTTGCTTAAATAATGCCTGATACCCCAAAAATATCAAGTTAGCTGCACTCCAAGTATGAGGAAATCGTCTTACATAGAGGGGAAAGTTGTGGCCTTCAAAATAGTCTATGAGGGCAACTATACAGTCTTAAAGAAGATAAGAATCCATAAAAGCAGGTAGCCAAACCAAAAAAGGTTGGTTTCCTTCTGATATTTCAATCAACAAAGTCATTATTTTTTGTTTTACTTCTCTTATGTGCTATTAATGTTCTTTTGGTAGTGGACCCACTGGAGCATTCGAGATATAATGTCACCATCTAGGTAGAATTTGCTCCTTCACTCATCTGTTGACCTGAGTAATATTGTAAGAGTTTCAATCTTTCATATCCTTTGAACAACTATACTTTCAGAATATGGGGTTTATGTTTGCAAGAGTGGGATTTATTACAGCCATGTATTCTGTGAAAATATTCTACTTAATGTTAGACATTCACAGAGGAATTAATAGTATGTACTATTTATTCATTTGAATTGCATATAGTTTTTATGAAAAGCATGTGAAGGCAACAAATTTCTTTAATCTGAATAGGGGAAAAGGTTGTGAACAATTCTATAATGGTGAACTTTATGTATAACCTTTGATAGTTTGTTACATATGTAACTCAGCATTTCTTTTATTGTTGCAAATGATGAATTGCATACATTAGTGTAATCTTTTAGTTTTCCACTTTCTGACGGATTAGTGAGCTCTAAAGATGTCAAAGCTAATTAAAATTGAAATAGTGGAGCATCAACTCAATTATTCATTTTATAACCTTGTTTATGGATTAGTGATGGGTTATGCATATTTTTGGTGAAGATGTTGGCACTTACAAGAAGGGTGGGTTTATCTTTGTCTCAAGTATGTCTACTTGGATAATTTAAGGTCAGCTTTGTTGAAGAGAGTCATGAAGATAGGTTGGATTTTGATTGAAACCTCAAAGATGGAGGAATTGCACACATATGTCATTTTCAATGCTCTGCTAGTGAGACACAGGAAGTTGTAGTTGGCTGAGTGCATTCTTGCAATTGGCTTTTTAATCATGTACTTACCCACAATCCTGATCACCAAAGGCAAACCACATAATTTCCTTGGAAGAATAGTAGTATTCCTTATTCAAACTATATCTCTACACTCTGCACAAATGAGTTTAAGGCATCTTCATTGGTCATCATTTACCTACACACTTCCAAAGATTGTATATTGTTTGTAAGATTTCACAACTAGGACATTGCTTTGCATGGGTAGAACCTGCAAGAACCCACAATGGCAGAGAATAAACTGAATTTATGGTTCTTGGATATAGAAACCAAGGGCTTTGTAAATAATAATGACAGCCTAAAACGAGAGACTCGGCTTAAGAATGGAGGCTCAACTGAAGTTCATCAAGAGTAACAGAGAAGGACTGCGAATGGAGAATTATTTTGAAAATGAAAGTAGTGAGGCCTGTTAAATGTCAAAGATGAAGTTCTTGAGCTTAGTAGTATTGATTAGCTTAGTTTTAATTAAAATTTTCAAATTAAATGAAGTGTGTGTATATATATATTTGCTATTATTAAGCACTTTTGAAAGCAATACTATAGTTGAAAATTTGTGCTATTGGCTAATGATAGGAAAAGAAAGCTATTTGCACACTTTGTTATACTCTTGTTTTCACATTTGACCTTTCAGCCTTCATATCATATTAAAAAAGAGATCACATTTCTATGAAATTCAAATATGCTCTCATTTTTCATGGAATTCAAATATGCATTCTCATTTTTCCTATATTTCTTGTGTAAGCTCATTTTGTAATACTTGGTATTTAGTCTATGTCATAACCAAGTACACATGCTATAAGATGCTACACTTATTTATGTGAGACCCTCTCTTCCTCACTTTTGCTTTCTTTCCAATTACTTGTATTTAATTGAACTTCTTCACGTAATGACTTCCTATGCCATGTCATCTTGTTGGTCACTACTCTGGACATTAGTAGGTGCAAACTTATCATTAGGCCTAGCAAATCTAATTTTTGGACTCTGTGTTGGTTTGATATGAATTTGATCATTTATTATATTTTTGCACCCTTATTTATAGTCATTGAGAGATGGAGTGAGGTTAAGGAACCAATTGGCATTCATTTGGAGCACAAGATATAGTATATGATTATACCAAAAGGTTACATTTGCTTGTACCAAAGTTACCAAGCATTAGGGTGTGGTTTTTGAGTGATGCATTTGTACAATTTTTGAATTTCATTCTACAGCATTACTGTAATTTCCTTTTGGTCATATTTGAATCAATTTTCCCTCTTTTTGGGTTACACTCTCTTCCTTTTTCTTGAATGTGCAGATGCAAGTAGTCTTTTATTCTCCTATGGGTTTCAATAATAATATTATAATATATTGGATGGAAATTTAGAGAAGCAATGCTTTCAACATCTTATTCTTAGGTACCTTCATTCTTACACTCTTACATTCTTTAGCAAATCATATTTTCTTTTATTTATTTTTTTTATGTTTTGGAAGTTTTTCACTTACCGGAGTTATATCTCTGCACTATGTTTTTGTTTGTTCATTTTCTTGCTTATACACAATTAGTACAAATTCAACTTTTAACACCATTGTCATAACTTAGGCATAGAGCAGTTGTTACAAAATTTAATCAGAACATATTTTTGTCTTAAATATGGAGTTTTTTTCTTAGAAGATCAAAAAACCAATTACTATAAAGGTTTTGTATTATGGTTTGGATCAGCCACTTATTCCGATATGGTGGAGCCATGGAGGGAAAGCATCTTGCTCTAATAGTGTTTGATGAAGTGTTTGTCTTCTTTCTCACATCTTTGGCTGCACTTAAGATTGTACTCCATTAAATGTTATTTTTTTAGAATAACAAAAAATGTGACAGGTGCATGCGAGTCATTCCACATCCATTTTTTAGTTGTGTGAAGTTTAACTTCTTTCTTCATAAATCTTGTATTAAATTATGGGCTTGCATCCACTGACTCACTTCCCAAAGACACATAATACAAGACTGATTGTAATAACTTCAATCTGCCTGCAAAGGATTAGTATTAAAATGTCCAAGAAATTATATTTCTCGTTTTTTTCTCAATTAGGGGCTTGCATCATGATAACTTAGCTTACTAGGGACTAGAGTCATACCAGATATCTAATTAGGAGACTACCTTACATAAAGTGAAAGTGCATCCAAAATCTATTCTTTAAATCCATATACACCTGCACAAAATACTTTACTTTTAGAGTGTTAATCTACAAGCCAGAAATCACTATAAAGTCTTCCAAACACTTTTCATTAACTGGACTGGGAGTAGATCAGCTCTTGTGAAATCATTCTTGTAGAGTAAATATTAATAAGCTGCATATTCTCACATTTGGGATAGATTTTTTTTTATAATTTTTTTTAAGTAACATAACAAATTTTATTAAAACAGCCAACCCAAGTACACTGGAAAAAAATTAAGAGCTCGGATTACAATGATTAATTAGGACAAGAAGGGAAAAACAAAATCAAGATGGCCAAACTAGACTCCATTCAAGAAGAGTAAGAACAAAGACTTAATCTCAAAAATAGACCGTTCATAGCCCTCAAAGCATCTAACATTTTGTTCCCACCATATACACCATAGCAAACAGTGTAGCACAAACCTCCAAAGAGCTACATTTTGATGTCTTCATCTGGGATGGAATTTGAAGTCCTTGCAACTAAGAATCCTTTTTTTTAGCATCTGAGTTAGGAACTCCGTTGCTAGCAAAAATGAATAAGGGAACAATGGATCCCTTTGTCCATCCGAATGGATAATAGGCCAAGCTTTTATGAAAAAACAAGCTGTGAACCCATCAGGGCCTAGGGCCTTCTCTCCATCCAAAGAAAACATAGTCTGCTAGATCTCCATACTTGAAACTGACCTCTACAAATTTTCTTTGTGATTTACTGAAATTTGGAAGTCTAGAGCCTGTTGAAAGTCTCCCCATATTTCTTGAGCAAGATGCCACTTAGAGGTGCCTAACAGATTCTGATAGTAGTACCCGACAACTAATTATTTTACCTGTTAGGGATCCATTATCCTATTCCCCTGATCATCCTTCAGACAAAGTAATGAGTTTTCTAGCATTTCCTATTGTAACAGCTTGATGAAAGAATGCAATATTGTTTCCCTCAATTGAGCCAACCTTTCTAGAGGTTTGTTTCATAAGATCCTCCTCTCCTTTGCTGCTATTCTTAGAGAATTCTCCAATCTTGAATTGCAACATCAGTGGGATGGGCTACAAAATTCACAATATTTTCTATGGGTCGAACCCTTCCAGATCATAATTGATGGTTATTCCCTGATGTTGACCCACATTCCTTACAACTTTGCCCACCAACAAGAATGATTGATGTTGCAAAAAAATAACTTTTGCAAATTGATTGGTCTATCTTACATCATTTTTAGCTTATTTTCCTCTAAATTTATTGTTGTTCAGGGTCCACAATAAAACAAATGTATGCTAAAAGCCTAAAAGTACACACACACATGACACAATGCTAAAAGTACACATGATGATGCTAGAAAATCAATAGTGAGCTACACGGCAAACACGCGATCACAATGACACCTGCACAACACAAAAAAGAAAGGACCTAATAGAGAGCACCGGTGTGGTGCCGGCCGAATACCCTCCGAAGGTCAAGTTAGAACTTTTCACAACTCTAGAGTGCTAGAGATGGGTAAATTATGCATACCTTGGTTGGTGAGGGTATTGAGGCCTTTATAGTAGTAGGGCATGGACATCCCCTAGTCGGATTAGAAGTCTTTTCCTTTTAGGGATCTCCTTGAAGCGTACTTTACGGGATCCTTTCCTTATGGGAATCCCTTTGGATTCTGCGAAGCGTGGAGAGCAAGTTATTTTCTTATATACACGATACGTGGGTGGCAAGCAAACATTGATCAATACCGTCAGCTTGTAATAACCTGCCAGCTTTCACCCTGTCGCCTCATGAAGGCGTCAGCCTTCTGAGGGCGTTAGCATCATGAAGGCATCAACCTTATGGAGGCGTCAGCCTTTAGGGAGCCCTTTGAGGCTTCCCATCGCCAATGATTAATGTTATGGGAGCTGACGGTCACGAAAGCTCCCATCAGCCAGTATCGTCGCCATCCCTCATGTTGTCGATGTAGAACGTCGGTCTACTTAGGATTACGTCATCTACTTATTTTTATCCCACATCAATATATATTCCAAGTTGCAACCGTGTCATTGAAATTGAATTATTTCATGTTTGTGTTTTAAAGTTGCATGTGGAGATATGAAATTCTCACAAAGATGGCAGCCTTAATAGTTAGAAACTTAGTTGGATTCCTCAATAGCCAATACATTAGTGGCCCTTAGAAATACTTTTTTTGGGGGGGGGGGGGGGGGTTCATGGTGGTTTCTAATTCCCTGATTCAAGGTACCTAGTCACAAGATTATATATGGTTGAGATGGTGGGGTACCTTTCACCATTTTGACACTGAAAAGTGAGCATATCTGCCCAATAAAATCAAAAAAAAAAAAAAAAAAAAATCTAAAACTAATAATCCTAAAAATATGATCTACCAGTCCAGCCTAAGCCCCAAAGAAGAAGATGGTGAGAATTAATAACCCACTAATTAGACCTGAAGCACAATTGATATAGCAGATCAAAACACACATAGAGATTGTGAACAAATTAAACAATTGGAGGTCCAGATAGGACTCAAATCTTAACATGACATAGAAGCACTTAGTAAAATCCAACTTATACTGGGAAAGGATCCCTCAAATTTAAAGTTTAAACCCTCCAATTTCCTCTGATAATCCACATGGGATGCTTTCACAGAAATCCAGTATAATTTCTCTGGGTAAATTACATGTGATGTTGTGTGTTGCCAGAGTGCTATTGTGTTGTCCATGTGCTACAGCACTGAAGTGCAGGTTTGGATGCTTAACAAATGTACTGTTTAGTCTCCTTGTTATCTTTAGCTTTAAAGGTAGCGAGAAGGTTGTGTTGTTAGTGCACTTTTGCTTTGCTAATTTCTTTGGTTTTGTAGTAAGATTTGTAAGTTGGGTGCTGTAGTAGGGGGCTTCCCTATGCTGGTACCTTCCCTTCTCTGGTTTTTGGGGTTTTTCCCTGTGTATTTTGTTTTGTTTCAATGAATATAAGCTGAATTAACAAATAATAATAATAAATTACAATTTAAAAATTGTGGTTTGGCGGTGTCAAAATTTAATCCCCAAAGTTTCATTTGCTACATTTATAGATCTGTAGTTTGTACTCTTAGGACTAAAAAGAAACTATTAGGGTTCTATTTAAAGTAATAGACTTTATATTTTGTGGACAAATGTACCCTAAATTATCCAAGTTTAGCCATGAATGAGCAATACTAGTAATAATTAGTTGTCAGCACTTCCATGTAATTAAAAAAAAGCATGTGAAGTAAATATTAGCATATTAGATTTCTATTTGTTGGAGCCATGCAATTGAGAGAAACAGGACCAACATTGGAAACCTCACCTCCAACTAAAAGATTGATTATAAAGTTGGTCCACAAATTTGATCTCTTTACACACTATATTCTTTTACTTTTTTTCTATCCAACGGTAACCATATTGTGTTTTTATGCATTTTGGTATTGCAACTCCAAAGGTCCAATGTGAAAATGCAATGAAACTCATTTAGGAACCCAAAATGCACAATTCAAAAGTCACGCCAAATGCCAAAAAATTAGGGGTGACAAAATTTGACACGATTTGCGAACCTGATACGACTAACCTGTTTATAAACAGGTCATGGGCTAAGGTTAAATGGATTCGGGTCATATCCAAGTCGACACGACTAACCCATTTAGTAAATGAGTCAGGTTTGTGTTCAACATGCAAACCTGTTTAGTTTGTAAAGGTATTAACTTTTGTTATTATTGCTTGTAGTTATATTTTTATTACTATATTTATGGTTATAATTGTATTTTAATTTTAAATATATAAGAATTGATACAAGTTATTCAGGTCAGGTATGACCTATTAATCAAACATGTTATTAAATAAGTCATTTGTATTCACCTTTACATGACTTGTTAATTAAACAGGTTAAACATGTCGTGTCAAGTTTGAAGGAAATATGCATATACGCAGCGGAAAGTTAAACAGATCTACTTCATTCACAATCTATAACATGCACTATGTAAATTTCAAAATTCAAGTATAAGAGAGCATACCTTGAAGCGGTGAATTTCAAAAACAAAGATCGAAGCACTTGGGAATACTCTTAATCTTCACTCCAATTCCACTAACGCCCAAGAAGTGTGCACTCTCAATTGGTTACAAAGAAAGAATTTGAGAGTGACATACACTCATCTACATCATTTGTCAATGATGTTTCTCACTTACAAAATTCTGTACGTTTTTTTCCCTTTGTATCTAACCAATTATCTAATTGGACTAGCCTTTTGGGTCTTTCCAATTGGGCTTAAGTGTGTGGCTTGGAGTGGGACCAAAAGGGACCAATAAGACACTAGCTCCAATGGGCCTTGCGCTTTTCTGTCAACTCTTGACAAGTCCAAAGTTACCATTAACTATATTTAATACCACTATATAAATATAGTTGTACTCTTGGCCTTATCTATAAATTATATCCCAAGACTTTATTGTACATGCAACCCCTTCATAAAATATTCGTAGTAATACAAAGTAATTAATGTAGACTGCCACTTTGTAAATTACTACATTTTAATCCTTGAGTACCCGGTTTAATCCTTTTATGTTATTCACCATATATTTATGAAATCCAATTTCATAAATATATACTTTAGTAATTTCTTTCTAAAGTGGTTAGGCCTAACTCTCTGAATAACTAAATCCATTAAACTTATCTCAAGGGAATATTTTATATCTCCATTAAGAGACCATGAATTCCATCTTGAGAATATATGTTCTATCAACACTAAATGTGGCTGCCCAATATACTGAGATTTTGACCGTTACTTTAGATCTCACTCCTGATATATCAAAGCAACCTACACTTCATGATCAAGTCCATTATTCTCTCAGGATTAAGAGTTCATGCAAATATAAGTCGTGAGATTTATTATTCAATTGACAGTCTTTACAAGAATAATAAATCTCATAGCGGTCCAGTTCAATATGTTTTAACTCTTAAAACAAATCAACATATCAACTAAAAGTCACCACTTCCATGATCAAGACAAATCATCTTAGTTGATACGTTATAGTCTTCGCAGATGAAACGCCTAATTTAATCACCGATTGCGAACTAAATTCTGAGTTTACAAAGAACTTGTAATTTATATCTTCTGTGACTTTTCACATAAATCACATACTATGCATCTCATGGACTATATGATAATGTCTAAATATTCATGTTACCATTATTTCAGATAATAACAAAACAAATTTATTAATTACAATATCAAGTCATACATAATGTCATACATAATATCATACATAGTATCATACAATAGGATTTAAGGGCACTAATCCTAACAGAGTTGACTTGTTTAACAAACATGTCGTGTTAGGGTTGAGAATTTTTGACATTTTATTAAACAGGTTGGGTTCGGGTCAACCCATTTAGTTGAATACTCATGGCTTGACATGACATAAACCCGACCTGTAAACAAGAATTGCCACCCCTACAAAAAAAAAAAAAAAACACTATTTGAAAATGTTATCATGAAATTTTGTCCAAAACACGGAACCAAAGGAGGACTTATATAGTTATTGGGCATTTTGTAACTCTCTCGTTTGAGCGAACTTTATGAAATCGCTCAGATGGATCTAAGGTGAGCATCAAGCGAGAGTTCGCTTGCCCTCACTTGTACCCACTTATCCTTGCTTGTATGATGCTCATGCTTTGCTTAAATTTTGTTCAAGCAAGCTTGGCTGAGTTCCAATATGATCTTCTTGTTCATTGATTGTATTTTTGCTTGCCCAATGGTCTCACTTGAGCGAGCTTAAAACTTTGTCCCCCCCCCCCCTCAAATTTTCTCTTCATTATTTTACTTTCAAAGTAATATCACAAACACATATTGGAACTTACACTTGTATATGTACTTATATATAGTACATACAACAAAAGCTCTCATGTAGCAATAATTATTTCGTGAATCAGATACATGCACTATCTTTTTCTATAGTGTGTGCAACCCATAGCTATGTGAGACCCACACAATTCGAGAGAGAGGATGCATATATTAGATTTAAGAGATCTTCTTCCTTAAGCCCAAAAATGTTTTTTTTTTTTTTTTTAATGTTTTAATAACCGGTAAAAAGTTTTAAACATTTGGTAAAGTAGTTTCAAACTGCCAATTTTTCAAAATGCTGTTTTAAATTTAATTTTTTTATTTCTAATTTCATATTTTTTAGGTATAATTTAAAATAAAAAAACCAAACAGATACATTTATTTTTATTTTTCTCAAAAGAGAAAGATATTAAAAAGAAAACATATATAAATGGGATTTTTTTTTTTGAAAATAACTATAAAAGCCAAAGTATTTTGTTAGTTAGTAACGTTTTCAAATTATTTAGGAAACTAACAACTCGAGTCTGAGAAAGTCGATTTCTATGAGGTGTATAGCTGAGGTGGATAAAAACACAAACCCATAGCAAAACTAAAAACACAACCCATAGCAAAAAATCCCAAAAAACATAAACCCAAAACTGAAAACACAAACCCACACAAAATCGTGATTTTTTAGTTGCCAAGTCCAAGTGCTACGCATAGCTGTGGGTCTTCCTCAGTCCTTCTTTTACCCACTTCTAGCTGTGGCACTGATATGGATCAATGGGCTTCAATAATGGAGGAGATTCTATTTCTATTTCCGGAGCTCTCGTCCATCCCTTCCAACTGCAACGCTCAAGTCTAGGTACCTTTTTATTCACTCTCTGTTTGGAAAAGCAAAGAAAATGAAACAAACCAAGTTTTGTGCATTTTTTGTTTTGATTTTTATTTTTTGGAAACTCAAGGGCTCTAATAAGGGAATTGGAAGAGATAGATCCCAGGTCTTAAACACAAAATGGAGGAAGAAGATGATGAAAATTGAGTCTTAAAGAGTCAATTTTCACGTGGATTTTTTATCCACCTCAGCCCTGCCAGCACATGGAAATTGAGTCTCTTAAACTTGATTTGCTACAGGAACTAATAGACTCGAGTTTCTAGTTTCCTAAATAGTTTGAAAACGTTGCTAAATAACAAAATAGTTTCACTTTTATTGTTATTTTCAAAAAATAAAAATCCTAAATGGGGCTAGACATGGTATTGGGTTAGGCCAAGAAAATCGACTTTAAGTCTGATGCAAAGGCCAAAATGGGAAATTAACCCTCATTTTCAAACATTATAATTAGTAGGCCACTTTTTCAAACTATATTTTTTACTAGCATCTCGAGTCTAAGAGGCTCGATTTAGGGCCTATAAATCGAGTCTCAAAAACTCGGTTTTCATGGGTTGATCACGTTTGATATGACATTTTTTCCATGTGGCGACCACATGGAAATTGAGTCTCTAAGACTCGATTTACATAATGTTTTCCCAGCAGGTTCCGTTCCTTATTATTATCTTCATCATCTCACATTTTCTTACCCAGCAAAACATTTATTGGTGCTACTATCAGAGCAGGAGTCGCCTTCCAAGAACATCAAGCCTTGGATGACGAGGTTTGGCCTGAACATCAAGCCTTCCAAGAGCAGGGCTGGCCTGGGTCGCAGCGGTGCGACCCAGGTCGCAGCTGGGTTCTTTCTCTCTCTGATCTGAATCTGATCTGTGTTTGTGTTTTCTGATGGGTTCTTTCTTTCTCTGATTTGAATTTGATCTGTGTTTGTGTTTTGTACTTGCTGAAATTTCATGAAATTTCATCTTTTCAGTCTGAATGAACAAATCGAGTTTCTAAGACTCGATTTCCAGGTGGACAACCTGCCACCTCCGACCCGATTAGAACATGAAAATCGACCCTTAAAAACTTGATTTATAGTCCAAAATCGAGCCTCTTAGCTTCGAGCTGCTAGTAAAAAATATAGTTTGAAAATATGGTTTACTAATTATAATGTTTGAAAATGAGGGTTAATTTCCCATTTTAACCATGATGCAAAGCATCTATACTATTATTTAAGAGATTTTCCCTATTTGGATTCCTCATTTTTTAGTTAAAAAATGTCCTTACATCTTTATGTTTAAGTAAAAACAAAATTAAAGGACAATTCGGTAAAAATGCAATTCTAATTTCCACTAAAACACTGTCAAAAAAATAGTACTACTTTGCTATTACTTTTTAAATTAATTTATTCACTTATAAATTAGATTTTCAAAATAAAAATTATATATATAAATTTTTTTTTAAAAAAACACAGTTTTTTTTTTTTTTTTTCTACAAAATAGGCTAGTAAACATTAAACCGGGTCTGACACTGACACAGTGACACCCCTAATTTCATTTCATAATAATGCTACAAAACCCTCGAAGAAAAACGCCCGAAGCAGAAGCAGATAGAAAGAGATGGTGGAAGACACAACACTATGCCAACAATTGCACAAGCTAAGTGGGATAAAATCAGAAGAAGCCCTTCATCACTTACTCTCCACTCTTTGGAACAGCAGACGAACCGGTCTCCGCCCTCCCGAAAAGTCCCACCTTCACTCTCTCCTCAATCTTCCTTCTCTCCCCGAACTCGACCCAGTATGTTTTGTTTTGGCAAAAGTTATCTTCTAGTATAGAAGATTATTATTTTTTTATTTAATATAACATACTAGTTTTGAATTGAATGAATAAATTACAGGTGTTGGCGTGTCTTCGTTCACTTATCAGAAAATGTGCACACGACAACGTAACTGGCGACGAACTTCTGAAGCTTTTCCCACCGGATCTTTCTATTGATCTCCAAACCACTCTTGTCTTGTCTTTCCAGAAGTTTCACAATCAGTGGAAACAGGATTTATTCACTCAACAGGTAGGTTCTTTCTTTTAAGAGGCAAAAGTGTACTTAATTTATGTTCTCTTTTGGTTTGGTTTTATAATTTTTTTCTCAGTTTGTGTTTTGCAATTCCTAGGATCCGTTGCCAAGGAATAATAGTGTTTCCTATCAAGTGAGAACAAGTGTTCCTCCTCCTTCTTTCGCTTGTTTGCCATCTTCAGAGATTTCTACTACTTCTACTGTTACTTCACTATGGCCTCGGCAAGATGATCCCGTTGCTCGACTCAATCGGGATGATCTTGGGGCTTTGCCACCACTTGTTGTTGACACGAATGCCTCTGCCACTCTTCTGGACAACCTGGTGTGTATTTTGAATTTTTTGGGTTGTTTTGTTTTGTTTTGTTTGACATACAATTCTTGTATGTGGTTTTCTTGTTAATGTCATAATTTGTGCGAGTGTTCTTTGAAAGGATGTCATAGAAGAATTGCAATAGGAAAATGTATTAGAGCTTGAGAGATAGGGAAGAACTTTTTCATCGAGTTATTGTTGTAAAACTTCGACATATTGGCGTAGTCTTGTAGATTACAAATTTCCAAAATAATGTAAAAGCACAAGGCTACTATATATTTCTTAATGACATTTATAATTTGATTTGTTGTTGTGATAGACATGCATGACTTGACTTGTACTTTTAAGGGCTGCAATGAAAATATGCATGTTCACAAAGCAATCGGCATACATAGGGAGTAGAGTGAAATTTGTAATTCTATTAAAATGTTAATGTTGGTTTGTCTCATTCCTTTTATAACTGGTTATTGATTTCTAGGGAACTCTACCCCGCCTCAAGTCAATGACTTGGACAATGCAGAATTGCAGCTCAGCACCAGCTAATAGAATAGCTGTCATCAGCCTTAAGGTATGCAGATCAAAAACAGCATTCTTTCTTTGATCTAGAAGCCAAGTGAGATTATGCTGGGTGCACCCATTGACTTTTGAATTCCATCATACCTTAGTTTGTCGTTTGGAGGTAGCAAAATTATACCATCAAAGTTCTAATTTTGCTTCAACTGATTGAAGTGTTTATTTTCACTAGAATGTGGAAGTTTGTTAAAAGAATGAAAAAACATGCCTCTCATTGAAGCTTGTGCTACTATTTAAGAAATCTAAACTTTTCTCTATCATCATATATTATAGGATTACTTGAAAAATATATGAATTTATCCTATTCATGTAAGGAAGATCCTATATGTCCTATATTTGTAGTGTGTGGGTTTGTGTGTGTGTGTAGAGAGGCCTGTACTTGACACAAGGAGGTGCTTCTGAGGTAGGCAAGTAGTTGGTGGGGAAAGTAGACAGCCTGGAGTGGGTGGGGAGGCAAAGGTAGCCTATTTGCACTTATCTTTGTCAGTTTATCAGGGTTTTAGAGATTGGTGCTTGATTGTCATTAATGCACTAAAGTATACAAAAGCTTCTATTCCTTGGCTATCAGGCCAATAGTGAAGGACATGCTAAAGCAACAGGAGTCTTTTTTTTTTTTTGATAGGTAATCAAAGAAATATTATTAATGAAAATAGAAAGTAAAAAAGCAAGTTGTTCATGATGATGAACAACAAGAAAAGGATAAAAAAAAACAACAAATAAGAGGGAAATCAAGAAACTAATCTAAGAGAAAGCATAAACTCAGAGAGAGAAGAACAATTAGTAAAACCCCAACAACGAGACCACTCAAAAAGACTACGCTGGTATAAACCCTTTAACTCTTCCAAAGTCTTCTCAGTGTCCTCAAAGGAACGACGATTTCGTTCTAACCAAGCAATCCACATCTAGCAACCTGGAATCAAATTCCAAATATTTGAAGTATGATTCCAAAGCCATTGATGCCAACAAAATAACAATCTCGCCACTAATCCTGGCATAACCCAATGAATACCGAAGGCCTGAAGCGTAAAAGTCCATAAGGTATATGTAACAGGACAATGAAGAAGAAGGTAGTCCACCAACTCCCCCATCACAACGACACATACAACATTGATTTGCCAAAGAGCGACCTCTAAGCATGAGATTATCCCAAGTAAGAATCCGACCATGAGTAGTTGTCCACAAAAAGAAAGCCACTCTCTTAGGAACCTTTGGTTTCCAAACACCCTTCCAAGGAAACAAAGAATCTTGAGTTAAAAGAGAGTTAAATTTAGCCTTTCACAACCTATATTTTTGGCCTTTCTTTGTAATAGGTTAGGCCCCCTTCCCATCTATATATTCCTAGTTTGGTGTATGGTTGTGTAATCAGAGATGGGCTGGTCCTTGTCCAACTTTTGTTTCTTCTAATAAAATGCTTTATTCAGCACCTTTAAAAAAAAAAAAAAAAAAAAAAGATCTAATAAAATGCCAATAGAAGACTAACTTGGAATTGGGGAAAATAAATCCAAAACATTTAAAAATTATTAAAAAGCTCTATATTTGACTCAATTGCAAAAATATCCTAAATTGGTAAGTGGGGAGGATAGGAAGTGTTGGTAGCCCGCTAAGAGAAGCGGTTTTGAGGTTAGTAGATATTACTTGGTTTTGACCTGTGTTAGTGATCACTCCTTCCCTTGGAAGAGCGTTTAAAATTTTGAAAGCCAAAGGTCCTGTCTAGAGTTGCTTTCTTTGTCTGGATTGTAGCTTTGGGGAATATATTGACGATTGATAATTTACGAAAAAGGATTGTTTGGATTTTGGACTGGTGTTATTTGTGTAAAGGTAGTGGGGAATCAGGAGACCATTTGTTACTTCATTGTCCTATTGTTGTTGAGTTGTGGTCAATGGTTCGTGTTTGGAATCCATTTGGTGATGCTTGGGACTGTGGTTGACCTGGTTTGTTGGCAAGGAAAGTTTGCGTGTTATTATAATGGTGTTATTTGGAAGGCTATCTCTCATTGTTTGATGTGGTGTGTTTGGCGGGAGAGGAATAACCAGATCTCTAAGGATTTGGAAATGACTTTATTGGATTTGAAACTGCTTTTCTTTAGAACTTTAATAGATTGGATGTCAGCTGTAGGAAGTCACTCTTTATTTTGGATTTTTGATTTGATAGATGTTTGTAATTTTAGTGTTTGATTGTTTTTAGATCTCAGTTGTATAGATTTTGAATACTTGGGTGACTGATTTTTTTGGTTCAATAAAATTTAATTATTTATCCCAAAAAAAAAAAAAAAATTCCTAAATTGGTAAGAGTTGTAAAAAATTGCAAGTCTTCTCCTCAGTTTCTACAAAAATAACCATAACTTGTAAATTAAAAACTTAGATTAAAAGGTTCTTTAAACTTAGCCTCCTTAGATCACATTATTCAAAGTCAAATATTAAGTGATTAAATTCACATTTTCCAATTAGTTAAGGCTTTTAGGGTAACTAGTAAATTATCATTGTATCAAAATAAGAGGTTTTGAGTTTGAAACCTGTCTTTCACTCAGCTAAGAGCCTTGTAACTCAACCGGTTGGCATTTCTTGATGTTTTCAATGGAGACATCTAAGGTTCAAATCCTTCCACCCTCAACTATTAAATTATCAAAAAAGCTTGTCTTTCACTCAATAGTTCTCGTTAAGGTAAATATTCCACATGTTGGACCCCATTCATTGAAGAAAGGATTGGTGCCAGTTTGAGAGAAGCATTACAATATTTTTCAAGTTGTTAAATTCAAGGGCCCACTTTTTTTTTTATGTAATTTTATTTTCAAATTGTTTGCAGTTGCAAGACTTCAGCAAGTCTCCTTTAGGTGAAATGGAGGTGAAGTTTCAGCTAACTAGAGACACACTTGAAGCTATGTTGAGATCAATGACCTACATTAGTGAACAACTCTCAAGCATGGTAAGCATTTTCTTTATCATAGAATTAAAATCATAATTGGATCACATTGACACACGAAAGGACTTGATTGCTGAATTTGTAACTATATGAAACACTTTGGAATTAAGAACAACTTCTTGGACAAAAAATGTAGTTTAGCCCATAAAATTTAATCATCAATATGTAGAAATCAGGGTAATTAAGTTTTTCTTTTTTTAGGGATCTCTAGTATGTTTGAGGTGTTGAACACCCCCCTCAAAAAAAAAAATGTCAAGGAAATTTAAGATCTCATTCTTTTGACTCCCTATTTGAGTTCAAATAGTTTTTTATTTTATTTTTATTATTTATTTTAAATAAGTAATTAATTATTAAAAATGAAAAAAAAAAACCTCAATTACATGATGAATATGCATTCCCCTCAAGAATTTTAATCCAATATAAATTTGATCTAGAAAATTAGTAAAAGAAGGATGAGAAGCCTCACCAATTTCAATTTACCATTTGTAAGCAGATTGTGTGAGGTTTAATCTTAACAAATAGTCTTCTCAACACCCTCAAAAGTATGATAAAATTAATATATATATGTTTTTTTTTAATATTAATATAAAATTAATATATTTGTTTTTAATATGTGTGTGTGTTCTTTCCATATGATCCACATGGAGGTATAGAAGAGCTACATTCCAGATAAAATTATACTTATGTCAACGAAATAAACCTTTCTAGCTAAAATAAACTGTCAGCTACCTTGTTCAGCATCACCCATTGAACTCCAAAGATAAAAGAAACAAGGAACCATAACTATCTTGCTAAAAGCAATGTAGCAATAGATGATCAACAAATTCACCACTACATATACATAAGCAATGCCTTGACAATAATAAAATTCCATCTAATATTATCTACAGCTAAGATGGACATCGACTTTCCACACAATTTTTTTGAAACTTTGTTACACCAATACTTGTCCCTGGAAACTGCACTTTATTATAATTTTAATGCTTTGTAGTAAGAGTGAACACTGAATTTTTCGTTATGGTTTAAGCTTCCATTTCATACAACAAGCTTCATTAGCCAACATAGTACTTAGAATACAACACGTTTATAAGAGTATCAACAAGGTGCAACTCTTTTCTTTTTATAGGCAACAAGGTGCAAATCTCAATCATGAAAAGCATGAATAAACTAGGGGTGGGTTCCACACATGAAGCCCATTGACCCCTTGGGATTCCTAATAAGAGAACAAGGAAGCATCTCCTTATTCTCAGACGTCTCAGCAATTGAACACAAACCAAGGAACACTTCCTTTAAGGTTGTTCCCCACACCAGACATCATGCCAAATTGGATTCTCCTTGCATCTCCTACCCCAAATGAAACAAAAAAAAGCTAGTCTATCCTAGCCAGCTATGATACTTCTTCGGAGACAACACCCATGAGGCCTCTGCACTTCCTTATAAGTTATAATTCCAATTATCATGTGCCTCTCAATATTCTACAGCAACAAACTGTCTCCGAAAAACAATTCGTTCTTAAAAAAGCACTAGAACCTTTCACCCAACATAGCTTGATTAAAAAGAGCGGGATTTCCTCATCCCCAACCCCTCATATTTCATAGAAGACCAAACTGTATTCCAATCTAACAAATGAAACTTAAATTCTTCATTGGATTCACCCCATAAAAATTATTGTGGAGCTTCTTGACTGTATTATTCACATGAGTAGGAAATGATGAATAGAGATGGAAAACAGGTGGGTTGACTAGACAAAGTACTCTAAAGAAGTGTGTGCCTGCCACCATTATACAAGTAAAGTTTCTTCCATTCAACTTATATTGTTTCCATCCTGTCTAAAGCTGTGATCCATACTCAAGTAGCCTTGAAGGAGAGCCCAAGGGCAAATCGAGAGAGGTCATAGGTAGAGATCCCACCTTATAGCACAATAATGCTGCCACTCCTCAACAAGATGATCTTATCTGTAAGAAAGAGGTGAGAAATTGTCAAGACGCCTCTAGTACTGCCCTTCACTTGGAAACCAGAATGAATCTGGCTAAGGATCTCCATAACCACATTGAACAATTGGGGAGGGAATAGGCCCCCCTGCCTCAACCCTAAAGCTATTCAAAAATATAGAAGGGTGCCATTAACTAGAACTAAGAATCTAACTATGGAAATATGAGAAACTATCTATCTCTTCCTTTTCTCTCCAAAGAAAAATTTTCCCAATAAGTAAATAACACAAACCAATTCACATGGTATCTTTTCAATACTAATGACTCTCAGAACCGACCCCTTGATTTTACTGTTGAGATATTCATTAGATTATTTGATTATGAGTTTTCAAGGGGTTTCAACTGAAAACAACATAGTTGGATTAAAGTTCTTCCATGCTAATTTGAGGGGTGGTGACAGTTGGATATATAATATGTAAAGCTTTTATACCCTATTAGGTTGCCAAGTAAAACTGTTGATGTTTAAATCCTCTTTTTGGTGAGACTTTACTCTTGAATAGAACATTTTACTTTATTATGGAAATATTGGTATTGGCTTCAAGGTTGATAAGTGGTTTTTGTTTCCAGCCTGGTAGCCTTCTAATCAGGTCTTGATGTCTTGCAACATACATTTTTAGTTGTCTGATGTTGACGGTAAACAATGCATGAAAAGTTCTTGCATGCTTTGCATATATCATATGTGGGTGCAACACTTGATTAATTCAGACTTTGTTTTTCGTATTTCTATTGTTTTTCTCAAGGTTTTTGTGGAAATTATTCTAGTATTGAAGCGACATCATTGGTTAAACTTCTATTATGATGATAGATAGTAAGACTAAGGGATTTCTTTGATTTAGATTATTTAAGGTACATGCATCAAGGTCTGCTTAATTGCTCTGTTTTGTTCCCATTTTAAAGTCGAAAGCAGTAAGTCTGAGCTTGTCTTGTGGACAAATGTCTTTGGCAGGTTGGGACTTCATCAATGCCAGCACATAAGAAGCAAAGGCAGTAAATTCCATTTTGTCTCCTCTCTCTCTCTCTCTCTCTCTCTCTCACTCCCCCCCCCCCCCCTTCCCCCCTTTTTTTCGTTTCCTTAATTGGCAATGCCATCCATAACCTATCTGTACTTAAATAGTTTTTCTAATGAATTTCTAATTTGTAATGCCATCCATGTCTTAGATTAGCAAATACCAAATCTGATTCAAGTCAGCCAGAATCCCCTCCACCATGCTCATGCACTCTTATTACCTTTATCATTATTATTATTTTTTTTTGGGGGGGTGTGGGGGGGCGGCTGGCATTGCAAAAGTATAGGTGATGGAATTAATTTTATACTTGACATTTGTTTATTTTGGTGCTATATTTAATTTATTGCCCGCCCCACCAACCCATTTTCTTTCTCCTTTGGAGGATCTTGGTCATCCTTGTAATGAACTGATGAGTGATGAGGCTTCTCTTATGCATTCTGAAAAGTTTTATATTTCTTCACTTCAGCACCTTTGCAAATTTTACTGATCAAAACAAGAAGTTTTATATTTCAAGTCCGTTTGATATTCGCTTATTTTGCTAAAATTAAAAACTTTTTACTGAAAGTATCGTAGATAAAGGTAAAAGTTAGCTAAAATAGTATAGTAGGACCCATAAATAGTATCAAAAAATGCAGTAGAATTGAAAAGTAAAAATAAATTGAATAGTAAAATAAATTGTTAAAAATAATTTTTGTCAAACACACATGAATCAGTTATACTTTTACTTTTAACTTTGGGATGTGGGAAACCATATTGGCTTTATCATCATTGTTTGTTTTTATGCATTTATTAAAGCCATGAGCTGCTAACAATGCCCAAGAAGAAGAAGAAAGCCACTTGCATGCTTTCTATTTCTTACTCTTTTCAAGAATTATTTGTTAAATCGAGTAACTATGATATGAGAGCATCCCATTAAAGTTGATGGTACCTCATCCTTGTTTATAATTGTGAAGTTTTATGGTAATTTACACCAAAAAAACAACTATAAAATGATCAGGTAATTTTATCATTTTGTACCTTTAGAATTACTGGTGCATCAATGTAGGAATTTATTATGAATTTTTTTTGAGAAACAATTTATTAAGAATGTTAAATATGCTTAAATTGTCTTACATGATTTCAATTAATTATGTCAAAACGATGGGGAGGGATCCAGAAACGTTGGCCTCCATTTGCGAACAATGTACATTTTAATTAATAATTAATCATAATGACAAATGGTAATCAATCATCATTTTAAGTTTCCTGAGGATCCAAGAAAGATGGGGATGAACATCACATTAATACAGCCCCAAAAGAGTTTATAGAGATATAACCTTTTTTTTTTGGGTATCCCAATGAGTCTAATCATTTTCATTTAAAAGCATGGTTCAAGATGTGCACTGTTGAGTGTAATAATCATAAACTCCAGTAAAATTATTGTGATTCATTGTTTAAGGAATTTAACGCTAAGGCTGCGTTTGGATGGAGGTGAAATAGGAAATATAAAAAAGAAATGAGAGAAAATAGGTTTTGAGGTTATTTAATAAGGAGAGAAAAATGAGAGATTTTTTTGGGGGGTTCAAGTATTTTCTCCCCTATCCAACTAAAAATTGATCCCTCCAAAATGGAGAGCAAAGTGGGAAAAAAAAGGATTGGTCATTTTAGACAAAAATGTCTTCTCCAAATTTAAAGTGTTCTGGTTTTTGTCTTTTTCTCCCCTTATTTCTCATACATTTTTTTTTTTTTTTTTCAGTTTAGTTTTTATTTTTAGCATTCATCATTTTTTCCTTCACATTTTTTTAAAAAAAAAAAAAATCCCATTTATTACTTTTTTTTTTTTGAGTTCTTGTGCTCTTCTTTTTTTTTTTTTTTTTAATGAAGTGTCCATCTATATACAAATTTTTAATAAAAATATAATGTGCATTTTTTTTTTAATCTAATAAGGGCATGTGAGTAAATTTATACAAACTCTATTTTCTATCCTCCAAGTTTTCTCCTTAACCAAACAAAAGAGTTTTCCATCATTTCAACCAAACACACATGAGGGAAAACTAATTTTTTTCTATTCTATTACCATTTTCTATCTTTTCACTTTCCATCTCTCCAGCCAAACGAACTTTAGGACACCATCCCTTTTCATAAAAACAAATTTGACAATAAGAGTGAAAATTTTAGTACCATCGGTTTCAATTCTAAAGTATGCATACTATGTGTGGTATTTGTAATTTTCCCAAAATTGAAATTATTGTTATTTGAAGTGTAAAATAATTAGCCAAATTGTATTGATGTGTCCAATGAATAATTTCATGATATGAGTCTCCCCTGAAAGCAATATTTAAAAAAATGGATAAAATAAGTAGTTGTTGACATTTCATTTGCACAATGTTCTATGTATCTTTTTTGTAAGTAGAGTTGAATAGATTTTTGGCAAGTTTGGTTGAATTTGGATTTACCAATGATTTTTTTTTTTTTTTTTTTTAATTACACTTCTAAATATTGTTGTAAGATGATCAAATAGAGTTAAAGAGTCATGTAACTCAACTAGTATTTGCTGATGCTTCCAACATAAAATTTATGTTTCAAATTTGGCCTTCCTTTATGTAATTATGGAATATATATATAAAGCAATGACCAAATAGTAACCCAAATGTTTAAAAATCAAGTTCAATGGAGAGAAGGGTATAGTGACCAAAGAGTTTTTAGTAACTGAAATAGAAACATTATCAAAAATTTTGTAACTTAATTGGTTGGCTCCTCTAATGTTTTTAATAGTCGTTCAGAGTTCAAATCACCCACCCTCAATTATTGAAATTATTTAAAAAAAAAAAAAAAACTAATATAGGAACATTGTAACCATTATTGACCCATTAAATTATTAATGAACATTGTAATTTTGTAACCAATAATGACAAGCCTTAGATTCTACCATTTCATATTCCCTTTATCACTTAAATTTAGACCAACTTTTTAAACAGTTGTGAATAATGTATACCCATTGTTGGAGAAAATATTCCCTTGTTTCTCCCATTACCGGCATTAACAATTATTCATTTTATCTATAGTATTCCTCAATGTAACTTAAATTCAACCAGGTAAATTATATTTTTTCACCCTATACTTTTAGTCTTCTACCACATTTAGAATACCCAAATTATCAATTTGCTTGATTGACACCCTAATTTGAGAGGTTGTATCAATATACCACTTATTGTCTAAATTAAAAGCAATATTAGACAAAAAAAAATTATGAATATTCATTGTAACCATTGAAGATAATTTTGTTGGTGCTATGACTATCACAGGTAAGTTGTATCAAATCAACATTGGGATTCAAATCACCTACAAAATAATTATACCAATTTTTGTCTCATTTAATGCCCACTTTAGATGGCAGGGGGCACATTGATATAATTATTTCAAATTGGGATGGTCATCATGAAAATTGATAGTTTGGGGAAAATTTTATATGATGTGGAAGCTTAGGGTAGAAAAATGTAATTTTTCCTATTCAAAATCACAATTCACAAACCATAACCACCTGTTAGTAATTTGACAAAAGAAAAAATAGCAAAGCCCACTTTCAACTACAAAAACACACCATTCTCTTTTAACACAAAACAATAAAGAAAAATGAAACACAAACCCCAAATAAAATCAAATCATTTACTAGGGTTCAAGGTAATTAGGACTTAGTGCTGATCAAAGCTGGGCAGTATGGAAAGGAAAAATGGGGGGAAAAAAGAAGAAGCAGAATCTATATATATCTAAAAACCATCACATCATTAATTTTACATCCAAAAAATAATTTACAGTATGCAATTCTTAAAACAATCTCTCTCCCAATAAGCCTCAAACTACTCAATCTCAAAAGGTAGGACTTCACACTCCAAGAACTCAAGCCAAAACTCATTCTTGAAGAAAGCAATGCATCAACAAAATATAAAAACAGAGAACGCAACTACGACTACCCAAACCAGGATGGTACCAAGCTACACAATCAAAAGTCCATTATCACAAAAGGAAACCATGAGGAAAACCACAAAACTCTTTCCTTGTCTTTCTCTTCTTAAATCCTCATTTTCAATCAGAATCGCTCAAGCTAGAGCTGGAATCGGAACTTGATCTTGATCCATGAGATTTTGCCTCATTTTTTTGTATTCAATGTATTGTGTATGTTCGAACTGGAATTCTCAGATGTTTCATCAGATCCAAGTTCTGGTTTATCAGCAGCAACTGCACTAATTTCTTCAACACCAGATCCTACATCACTTGATTCAATCTCCTTGGCAGAACCCACTTCAAATGTTTCTACAGATGCTGATTGATCCTTTGAATCTGAGACCTTGGGCAGCTCACGAAGATTAATTTCAGAGACTTGGTTGAGCGCAATATGAATATCTTCCAGGGATTTTGCATCAACAACTTTCAAGTTTCTATTTGTTTCCACATGATCATTATCAGCAGCAACTGCACTAGTTTCTTCAACACCAAATCCTGTATCACTTAATTTAGTCTCCTTGGCAGAACCCACTTCATATGTATCAACTGATGCTGATTGATCCTTTGAATTTGACACTTCTGGCTGCTCACGAAGATTAACATCTGAGACTTTCTTGAGAGCAATATCAATATCTTCCAGAGATTTTGCATCAACAACTTTCAAGTTCGAATTTGTTTCCACAAGATCATTGGATTCTTCCACAACTAGCCAATCATCAATCATGCTGGGAAGGATGACTTCCTCAACATCTACTCCTTCACGAAGTTGCTTAAAAGCCAAGTCAATATCTACAAGTGATCTTGCTTCAAGAACAGGGAGGTCCAGCTCAGTCAAAGTTGATTTTGAATCTTTATGCAACAAATCAAAGTCCGTACTCCCGACGTTAGTTTCCTCTGGTATCAGCTTAGAATGGAGGGATTCACCAACAACTTCTTTGACACTAAAGTCTCCAACTGTATCCAATTCGGACAACAATCCTTCATCAATCTCTTTTATTTCATCAGCCTCTTCATTGATATTATGCTCGGAAACGTGAGAACCATAAGCTTCTGCCAAATAGCTGAAGTCTTCTGAGACCTTAATCTGGTCCTCATTTACAATTCCCTCAAGGATATCAGCTTTCAAATCCACTCCACCAGTGTGTGAATTAGAATCAGGACTCTCAGCTGGGATATGCATTTGGGTGGAATCAGAAACCAAGGGAGACATATCTGGCAGAGATTTATCCTCAGTATCATGGACTTCTGGCACATCTCCATTGTCTATGATTCTCACAACCTCAGTAGATTTTGCCAGGAGGCTAGATGATTCCTGCAAGATGTCAAAGCAGCCCTAGTTTCATATATCAACTACTCTATATAATTGTGCTCTAGCAATGACCATAGCATTGAGATCAACTGATCAAACCAACTTGGTTTTCTGACTAATATGAGATAAAGAGGGCATATAAAAGGGAGACAATCAAAGTGCCATGTATCACATATGTATAGTTCAAACAAACATGCAAGTATTATACTATTATAATGCAAGATACGTAGATAGATCATCAGAATTATGCATGAGAGAAATTTTAAAAGGGGAAAAAATTTTCTAAGTTGGCACCAGGTATAACAAGAACCTCTCCTGTAAGGGTACATTAATCGCACACAAAAGTTTGGCATAGATATATAAGCATTGTGCACCCATATGTCCAATAAATCAATTAAACATTCCTGCTTCTGATTTTAAAAAGGAGCACCTTTCTTTTCCACTTGCCGTGTCCCTTATGGTAGTTTATCTGGTACAAATATACCCTTCTGCAGAACCATCAAATAAGTAGGAAACAACTTTTTTTAAAAAGGCACCAAGGCCTGAACAGATAGGACGGTCATTTTATTTTTGTAAGGTTGGGTGTGTCTAAATGACTTGAACAAGTCAGGAACCAAATCTAACTATTCCATACTACAGCAAGTTACAAAGTAAAACACACTTAATAATGGCAAATTAATAAACATAATAATAAATATTTCAAATTTTCAATTCATTACTGAAGTGAAGATTTAAAATTTCAATCAACAATATCAATCATTCGAGACGAAGCATCACAAGAAATATAAGGATAAAAGAATTGAACGGCAAAATAACAAGAAGCATATTATTTGGATGACTTACCCTGCACTCATCACGATCAACAAAAGCCTCAACCATAGATTTATCTGAATAAGGTAAATGTTTCTCCAGCTCAGATTTAGGATTCTCTTCAGAAGGCACATACTGAGCACTGTAACCCAAAGAAATCAACTTCACATCCAAATCTTGGTGGGGACCAGCATCAATATCTGAAACAGGACTTAATGACTGGACTTTGTCCTGTTTGAACTGAATAATTTCCTCCTCATTAGATGAATGGTCCTTCACACACTCAGTTTCTGAAGTAGAATGATTGGAAAGAGCCTGTGAAACTGTTACTTGCTTGGTTGCCAAAGAAGGCTGTTCCTCTGAGACAGAGGAAGATAAATAATTGAAAGGAATATGTTGGGAAGGAGAAACCACTGAATCCAACTTCTCAAACCCATCTCTCTGTCCCCCAATGTGGATCTCTGCAAAACTTGATGACTGAACTTGATCCTGTTCAGGCTGAAGGAGTACATCTTTATGCATAGAACCTTCCCCTACAGATTCATAATCTAAAGAACTTGATGAGTAAATTTGATCCTGCTCAAGCTGCAGAGTCTCTTCCTTACCTATTGCATGTCGCTCAGCGGGTTCAGTTTCTCTCAAAATCACTGACACATGCTCGACCACCACTGACGGCTGAGGCTGTTGTTTTTCTATTCTAGATGAAATTAAATTTTCAGAAGCCACATATCTCTCATGCACATCTTGATGGAACCCAACAGGAATCTCAGAATCAACACTCAAGGGGCTTACTTGACCCTGTTCATGAGGCAAACTTTCTTTCTCATACGCCATACCCTCCTCCTCCACTGATCCAATATCAGGCGAAGATGAACTCAAATCAACAGAAACATGCTTAACCACAGATTGAGGCACCACAGATCCATTTTGATCACCTACGTTAACTCCTGAAGACTCAACCTGCAAAACATCATCCTTACCTAACTCTTGTAATTCACTTGACCTTGGTTCCTTTTCATCCAATGGATGTGCTTGAGAGGAAGCTGCATGCATTTCTTCATGATTAGGAACATCATTCCCTATGCTTGCACCATGCAATTCAGGTTCCTTATCTGCAATAGGAACAGTTGTTTCAATGCATGCTGGAGGTGAACCCATTTCAGATATCTCTAGTTGCAAATCAGAAGAAATGGATGAAAAAGAGAGGATCTTTTTATTTTTTTCACCTGCAGGGGGGCTTGAATCATAAACGGGCTCAATTTGATTTTCATCTACCTCCCCACTCATAAAGCGGAAATCTGGCACCTCCAGAGAAGGTTGCATTGAACTGCCAGATTCTTCAATATCATTGCTTCTAGGCTCAAAATTTGTCGATGCTTCTCTTATCACATCAGGTATTTTCTCATCTATTTCTGACAATGATGACAGACTTGATCTGCTGCTGTATGCCTCTCCAACTGGTTCTGTTTTGAAATGAATTTCACCAATATTGAGTTCCAGAGGAGTAGCTGCCCCTCCTGTTTCAACTGAGCTGGGATCCATTTCAGAATGATTTTCCACTTGTCCTAATATAATCTCAACCTCATCATGGTCTCTCTGCTCAACTGGTTCAATCTCCAGAGAATCAACATCTTCAGAGGATTGACTTCCACGTTCAACATGATCAGAAACATGGTCCATGCTGTATATGAGTTCTGTTTCTTGGCCAAAGTCTTTTTCATTAATCTTCTTGTCATCTTGATCAGCAGCAGAAATCACAGATTCAGTATCAGGAATGGAACTCAACTTTGATTCACTGATTTCACTTGACTGTCTCTCGAATAAGGGATAGCTTGCTCCCTCTGAAGCAAAATGTTCCGGTACAAAATAGGGTCTGAACCTAACATCATGCCTCTCTTGCCTGTGACTCCCCAAGACTGATGGCCCCAAACTGAAACTTTCATGTCTACGGAAGAACAGAGTATCTTTCTGGTGAAATGTCATAAACTCATGTTGAAAACTGTCTCCCTTGAGATCAGGTTTTTCTTCATTTGGGTCATAAGGAAGATCAAAAGGATTTCGTCTTGGCACCAATCTTGATGGTGCAGAACCAGGTGGGGTATAGGAATCGTAAGGGAGATCAAAAGGATTGCTTCTTACTGTCGAAATATGTGGAACATTAAAGGGAAGATCAGCACCATCTAAGTCTATCAAATTCTTCTCAGCTACCAATCTCATATTTTTCCGTGCTCTCCTCCTTGAAATGAGATTCTCCAAGCGTTGGTTCCTCTCGAGCTCTGAAGTCCCCAGATCCATGAGATTCTTTTCATCATCCTCTGTCCACTTGATTGCTGATTTACTCTCATCCTCTTTGCCTCCCTGTGCTTCTTCTTCCTCCTCATCTTCGTTATCATCAACACCATCTTCTACTTCTCCATGATTTTCCAATTCTTCCTCTGACTCAACACTGACATTATTATTCTTATGAGACCTCTCCGAGGCAACATCTGACTCATCATGGGACGTATGAATGGGTTGTGGAGCTTCCAAATCCAAAAGTGGGTGGAGCTCATCAAGCATTGGCATGAAATCAGCCATTGAAGCATCTGGCGATGAACTCTCCGCTAGATCAGACCCTAAATCCGAAGATCCATCATCACCATCATCATCACCATCACCATCACCATCATCCAAATGACCTCGCTTATGAGCATCAACTAACTCTTCCTGAGTCTTATCACCTCCCAATTCAAGAATCTCGTCCCCCACATTTGGAACCACAAAATACTGATTCTCAAGAGCTTCCCCCTCGCTTAACAAACCTTCAATCTCCGACTTCTCATATATTTCCCTCTTCTTTTCCAATTCCAGACCATGAAACTCTCTATCAACTTCCTCAATTACTTGCTTCTCTGACTGAATTCCCAACAAACCATTATCATCAAGCAATGGCACATAATCAACAAAACCATCATCAAATTCAGCTTTACCAACTTTATCTTCCACAGAGCAAGCACCCTCAATAGCCTCCTCCTCTACTATATCCCTCCCCTTTCCTGTGTATCTCTCTACAACAAAGCTCTCATTTTTATTATCAACAACAACACTAGTATCCCCAGAAACCCCAGCCTTAAGAGATGAAATATTATCATGGGCATGGCTAAAGTAATCATCTTTTTCAATTTCAGGTATGTGGGGTTGCCCAAAACTCAAAAGGGTTCCAAGGAGAACAGCAGTGCAGAACAAAACAGGGGATGCAGAGACCAAAATGGAAAATACAAAAGGAAAAGATCTATACAGAAATAACAAGAAACAAAGCAAACCCACAAGGAATGGATGATTACAAACTGATCTATAACATGTTTTGATTGACATGATCACAATTTTCCTCATTTGAACTGAAATTTCCAATTTTGATCTCATTTCTCTCTCTGATGTTCTTTCCAATTCCAATCTGTTTCTGCACAAACTATACCATAAATAAACAAATGGGCATTCATTAGATCATGAAAACCAAGGCACCCCCCCACCCCCAAAAAAAAAAAAAGCTTGGGAAACAATCTAAAGCATAACCCACCAGACATTGTTAAAGTAAATGAAAAATTCAGAGGAGTTAGATGAAGATCAAATTCAATACCTGAGAGAGCCAGAAATTCAGAGAAAGTGACGCGTTAGTTAGAGGTTTGAATCTGTAAAAGAGGAAAAGAGTGAGCAGCTTGGAGATTAAGGAAAGCAAGGCAATGGGAATCCTCTGCCTTTTTTTTTTTATCTTTGATCTTTTCTCCTTTTCCTTTACTTTTTTTTTGCTTCTCAATGACTTTACAACAACAAAGAATTTGGTATGGAGAGGTGTATGTGTGCATATATGTTATGATTTTTGATCGTGTGTTTGAGAGATAAATATAGGGACGGCACGAAAAGAAGTTGGAATGAATGAGAAAGAGATTGAGAAAGGCATGTTTTCACTTTACTATTTCTATATTTTTCTTTTTTATAGATTATATCATCGTCCGACTTTAACTACTTTTCCTGTTGGCAGACAGAGACACGTTTATATTAACATGCAATGCTTTGCTATCATCATAATTTAGTATTAGTATTTAGCAAAAAAAAAAAATCATAATTTAGTAAGTAGTAATCTCCTACTCACTCAATCAATACCATTAAATTTCATACTTTATGATATTTGTTCGTGATTAAATTTAATATTAGCCACATGATTGTGTATCAATGTTGGAATGGTTAAAGATGGAAGTGAGATAAGAATGACACGTGTGCATGATGGAGCACATTGGTCTCAATGGGTATGGTTTAGTTTTTTTTTTTGAGAATCGGGTATGGTTTAGTTATTAGTTAAAACTTAAAATAGTTAATTATATATATGGGGGGTGGTGACCGGTGTGGTGTGGGGATGGGGATGATGATGACTTCCTCGGGCAAGGACATTTATTCTCAACTTTGCTTTCTTCACAAGTTGGCGGTTTGTAAACTACAGATTATTGTCTCTCACCTTTATGGCTGGCCTTCCCAAGTAGGAAGCTTTATAATTTGATCGAATCTAATCCAGCAGTAAGCCATTCACACCATATTTCATACTATATAATTATATATTCATATCGGATCATATAATTTTTGAACCCTCCTCTCCCTTTTTCTCCCTTTTTCTCTCTCCACGTTTTAAGAGCTTTGTAACTAAATTGATTAATACATTCTAGTGTTTTCAAGATATCTAAAATTAAACCCTTCTTTCCTCTATTGTAATTTCCTCCATTGTAACTGTTGAATTAAAAAAAATAAATAAATAAACTCTCGATGCATATCAGCATCTATTTGCTAGACATGACTCTCTTTCCACCATATAAGAAGGTTTTTCTACGGTTTTTTCCTTGTCCCCTATGTAGATCTCAAGTTGACTTTGTAGGGCTATGTCTCCCATGTCAGTGACAATCATGCTGCTCTCAAAATCCCTATGTGGATTGGATCTCAAGTCGGTGTTGTAGGGCTATGTACCCCGTGTGGATGATAGTCATGCTACCCTCAAAAACCATTTTGGGGTGGATCGGTCTAGATCTAGCTTGAACAAGTTCGAATCTAAGCTACGTTGTACCAAAATGTTTGGATCTCAAGGTTGGAGTTTTGGCATTGGATGGGTTCCTCCTCATGGCTATTGAGCATCTACATTTTCACAATGGGAGGCACTTTCTTTTAATAATGTTAAGTCCTTAATCAAAATTTATGAAGTGAATATAACTAATTTAGTTACAATATTAACTTGCCATACATGGTGAAGAATAAACACCAAAGAAATAAATTTATTTCGATATCTTAGTGATTGTTGACACGTCAATTTATAAACTCTAAAATCAACATATCACTATTTTTTTTCCCTTTGTTATTCTATCATAATGTATATTTTGAATTAATGATCCTTTCTGTTGCCATATATCCATCAACATATATATTTGAAGTTGCTAATGATCTGCTTCTTAGACATAGACATAAAAATAAGGTAGTAGGTTTTGCCTGAAAAAAAAAGGGGGTAAGCATACGAGTAATGTTAACAATGGCGAAGGCAATAGAATTTATTATGAAAATCTAAAATGCATAGACTTAAGCTAGGCTCTCATAGCCAGCAGCATATATAATCATCACAATTCAAAACGCAGTCACACTATGGCACAAAATAGCTCTCACAACCCTAGATCATAAGCTGAGGTCATAGACATTGGATATAATAATGTGCAATAGATTCCTTAATGAATTTTACAATCTAAAGCTCATTCAATTTGAAGAACTACTTCTTATACCCACCATCAACATTCTCAACAAAGAGGATTTAAGCATCATTATGTTATGTTCTATTTCTGTTAGTTCATATAGACCCATGTATACTTAGATTGTTTAATCTAATTAATTAACCAAGTTGTTACTTAGTTTTATTATTCAGATATAGGTTAAACAGATACAATCATATCACTAAATGCGAAAAAGTAAAGAAGACAATGATATGATGACCCAAGAAAACTAATAAAACCAACAGCTTTAAGGTAAAAAACTTGGGGATGATTTAACCTGAATTATCCTTAAGGCAACAAATTCACTATGATAAAATGCAAGTTTTACAATAGATTTTTCCCTAAATTTAAAGCTACCTCTTGTAGTACTTACTCACGTGACCACACGTAGCTCTAAATCCAAGGACTCTTCTATCTAAATTTGCTGAACACAAACATCCACATTTGTGACTTTGAGATCCCACTCAAAACTTTAAATCATCCGCTATGTATGATCTTGTACGCAGCAACTTATTTCCATTAGTTCTTGTATATGGATCTTCTTTCTGGTAGAGGTTTGTTGAGTTAAAATGCTATAGAAACCTCACAAATCTCACAGGAGTAACTTACAAGACTTTCAAGAATTACTGAAACATATTTAGGGTTTTCCTTTTATACTAGGTAGTGTTGGATACAAATCCTAAACGTTTTTGCAGGCTTTGGGCTTGAATAAAATTCTATAGAATACGATCTTCGATTGGTTGAGCCTTGCAGATTTTGAATTCTTCTTCCTGCAGCTTGACTGTTCTTGAATCTTGAATCATCATGAACAATGTCTAACACTTAAACTAGACATGTTTTTGTTCTTGGTTTGCCAACTTACATAAAATTAGAACCTAAACATTTATTCTTGAATATTTAGAACCTAACAATCTCCCCCTTAGCAATCCGTGATAAAACATACATAAACATGAATTGCTCAATTCAAGAACTAACTCAATACATGTTATTGTCCTACTATAATTCAATCAAAATCTACCATCTATAAGTTGCAAGAATAGATAGTAGCATGATGAAAGAATTAACCTTTAAATTCTTGAAACACTGAAAACAAACCATAAACACATATGTGGAAAATACAGCATGAAAAATAATTTAAACTTGATTTCACAAAGCAAATTAAACACAATATATCCAAGAGAATAATCATAGTATCAATAAGAATAATCATAGTTTGTGAAACAAGTACATAACCAAAAAAAGAAAAAAAGAAAAACAAAAACAACTCTCCCTAAATACAAAAACTTCTTTCCCCCTAAGTACAAGAGCTCACACATCTACTCCCCCTTTTTGTTACGCATTGCCATAGGCAACCATCAAGAATCTGAGAGTGGAGGAGGTGGAAAAGATCTCCTATACTTAGCAAAATTAGCTCTTAAGGCAGCTACATCTGATATAAGGTCATCTAATAATTGTCCATGAGCTGCCTAGGTCATCATAAATGTCTGCATCATTTCACAAAGAGAATGAGGGGTGCTAGAAGGACCAACAACATCAGCATCCAAATTAGCATCATCCTCATCATCATCTTTAGGAACAGCAACTGTGGGATTAATAAGTACATCCTCAGTAGGAACATCCTCAGTTATAGACTCTACTCTTGGTCTCTTTGTTGTACTAGCACTTGGTTCAAAAGTTTTCTTCTATGCAAAACGGTGTTTGAGAAAGGTAGCTCCTATAGGTGTAGTGAGATGAACCAACTCTAGGGAAGGAAAATGCTCTAACTCTAAGTAGTCTAAGATCCTACGGATAAAGACTAGAAAGAATAGACGTTTCCTAGATTTGTTCCTATGTACCTCAACGATGGTTTGAATAAGGAGAGATGGAAAGCAAATGGAACTAGCAATGATGAGAGCGTATAAAAAGATACACCTATCTATAGGAATGGTATGCACATGAGAAATAGAAAAGATGTTATGACATACTATCCTAAACAACAAATAGTTAACCTCAGCTAACTCACAAGAAAGGAGTCTAGGCTCAGATCCCCAAGTGACAACTCTTCCATAGAGAAGAGACATGACATCATCTAAGGAAGGAGACTCAGTGTATGGGTAAGTAGTTCTTTGAACAAGAGGCATTGAAAGAGCTTCAGATACTATCTATTTAGTAATCTAAAATTCTCCACCTTAAATCCAAGTAGTCTAGTAGTGACCACCAGACGAAGTAGAATGGGTAGAGAGATTTGAGTAGACTTCTTTAATCAAGGCAGCAAGAGGGGGCATAAGATTGGAACACAAAGGTAACCAGTTTCTAGACTCTAGATTGTGTTTGATAGAAGAGTCTAACATATCTAGGTTAATCTGCCTTTCACCCCAGATAGACCTATACTTCACCAATGTCCCAAAGTTTTGAGTATTTTGGAGAGTACAAAACTTAATTCGATCAAAACCATCATTGGAGGTAGAAGTGGACCCTACAACTCTTTTGGACCATTTCTAAGATCTAAAGAGAGGGGAAAACAAAACAGAAACACAAAACTAAGAGAAGACTGCATTAGAAAGAGAGATGAACAAGCTATATATGCAATCTTTAAAATCTACATGATTCATGAAACACAGAATCAAATGATGCATGAACTAATGCATTTAGGTGTTCAAATTTTCACAATTTTGAAAAATTAATCCAAAAAATCAAATTTTATGAAAAATCCCCAATGTATGAAGAACATAAACCCTAATTTTTCAAAAACACACAAATTGACAAACTGATGATCACAAAAAGTTTAAAAAATGTTATAATCAAACAATTAATCAATAGCAATGGTCAATTTTACCCAATTTTACTCAATTGAACAAAATCCCCAAATTTCTCAAGAACACACGAACCCTAATTTCGAAACTTTTCACAATCCATGAAAATTTTCAAATTAAAGTAGATGAATCATGTATATATCATGCGTAGACAGAAACCCAATGATCATTTAAAAAAAAAAAAAAACACTCAAAAACCCCAAAATTTCTCAAGCTTGAAAATTTCATAAATTTGAAAGATTTATGAATGATATGTATGTAATTTCATCAAAAAGAAAAGGGTAAAAGAGTCATACCCAATATGTAGAAGAAAACCCTTGAAGTTTTAACTCAAAAAAGGCAATTTTTTTTTCCTAAGATGGGATTGAGAGGAATTGAAGAAAAGAAGAGAATAGGACAAAAACTTATCTGTCAAACCCTTAAAAATTCGAAATTTTCGAATTTTGATTGGTCGAGAGGAATTGAGCAGCAATTGAAAGGGCGTTTTAAAAATTTGCAACTGATTGAAAGTAATCAAATAGGAATCGAGAGAGATAGAGACTTTTGGCCTAAAAATTGAACATTTTCAATCGGTCAAGGATCAACTTTGATCGATTGAACCAATGAAAAAATTTTGAGATTTTAAAAACCTGGAAATTTTGCAAAAAGCAGCTGAAAACCAGTTTTTATGATATGTAATGCATATGAGCACTTCTAGAAGTTTTCAAAAGCATTTTTCTCTCATATTTTCAAAATTTTCACACAAAAGAGGCAAACTCAATTGATTCAATAACTTTTAAAACTCTTTTCTTCAAATTCAACTCAAACCAAAGAAAAATTATTATACATCACTTTATGAGTAATTAGAGATGGCCAGATTAGTCAACACACAATCATATGTACAGAATTTAGCATTGATTTGCATGTAGTGTGTGCAACTAGTACATGTACATAGTGTGGAAAATGTGATATGTAGATAGCAATTGAACAATTTTTCTATATCATCAATCACATAAGTTTAAAAGTGACTATCACCTAAAGAGTTACATCATATAACTCTCACATCTCCTAGAAAACACGCTTGCAATCATGTAAAAGAATTTTGATTCCTTTTGCTTTTACCTTTTCTTTTGATTTTTTTTCCCCTTTCTCTTGAGCATAATCAAAGAAATCATATATGGGCATATAGAAGATAGAAAAGAAATACCCTTGTTACACATATTATTTTAATAACATCTCGTTTTATCTTGCTGTGCAAGTGCTACACCTTACCAAGTACAGCTTTTATGATTTGCACACTAGTGTTCATGATTGGTGAGTAACAGTGGCGAGATGATTATTTATGTCTTTCTCCTAGAATTTTCTAGTCCTTACGATCAAAATATATGACATCAAAATCAAGATCGTTTGTTCAAAGTCTATAAACAACTCATACAATTAAGCACTATATAGTGCAAACTACCAAAGTGCAAAAAGTAGTTCATCAAAGCTAAGTAAAGTACACAAACATGAAATGTAAATTTCATTGGTCAACCTTAATTACACACTTGGTGGTGTGCAATACAATTTTTAAAATTTTCTTCTGAATTTTCTATTTTTTTAAATTTAAAAAAAAAAAAAAAAAAAAAAAAAAAAAAAAAACGTCCTAAACAACCTTAGAATGAAATGCATGAATAAAATGCAGAAAATAAAATCCTAAGCAAAAATATTTTGTCCAAAGGATCGAGAGTTTAAGCATGAAGACCATGTCAAATAGACTCATTTATGTTGAGTCTTTTGCATCCACACTTTCTTAGATGCAGACTTGAAGTTGGAGTATTTACATAAATGAGATTGTTGATCTACTTCAGTATTGGCATAGAGGCCAAGAGCTTTTACCAATTTATGAATAAGTGTCATGAGATCTTGTGCTTTTGGCATAGACACTTTTGGTTTAGTTGATTGCTTTCTAGCTTGCAACTTGAAGCAGTTAGGGCGAGTATGCCTAGCTCTACCACAAAAGTGACAAAACCATTGAGGCTTGTGCTATTTCTTACCTACAGGATGAGTAGATTTCTTGAGTTTGGTGTCACTTAGATCTACCCTAATTTTCCTAGTAGTTAGGATCTCTTCCTTATGAATCCTAACTTCAAGTTTAGGCATATACACAGGAGGAACAAACTTGGTTGGAGTCACCACAAAAGACAAACCACTCTCAACATAGCCTAACCTAGTCTTATCATATACAGATTTTTAAACACTCAGTATGTTATCAAGTTTAGAACTAGAAGTCCTACCAATTTGTTCTCTAGCAACAAGTAATTCACATTCTAAACATTTAATTTTTTCAATCAAGGACATGTTCTCAATCTTAACAGCAGTTATAAGTTCATTAGCATCATACAATTTGACCAAAAGATTTTTCTTTTCATGTTGAAGAGTGTCTATCTTTTTCAATCCTAGGTCAACATTCATTGCATCTTTTGCTACAATCTAGTATAGCTTGTTGTAAGTCTCTTGCAAGTCAACATTCTCAAAAAGTTCCCCATTAAAAGGGTTCTCCTCAACAATTTTAGGTTCACCAACTATAGCAGTAGCAGTGAATGTCATGAAATTTTCATCTTGATCACTTTCAGACTCGTGACTAGATTCTTTATCATCACTAAGAATAACAATAATAGCTTTACCCTTTGATTTCAAGTATGTGGGACATTCAGACCTTACATGTCCATACCCTTGACAACCAAAACATTGTTGGCCTAAAAAATTGTTAGAAGATTGAAAACTTTATCTTTGGATTTTTCAAAAAAGTTGTTTTTAGTTAGTTCATTCTTCTTCATATTCTTAGGGTTAGCACTATTTCGATTTCTTGCCCTTCTATTATTGTTTCTCAAAAAAAATTCGAAAATTTTTGGCAAGGTAAGCAATCTCTGCAGATGTGATCTCATCATCAAACTCACAATCAACTACATCATCTATAGATTTCAAGGCCATGAATTTTGACTTGTTAGTCTTAGGTAGGTTAGACTCATAAAATTGAAGGGATCCTACAAATTTATCAACATGACTGAAGTCCACATCCTTGTTCTCAATTATGGCAGTGACTTTGGGTCTAAAGTCTTTAGTTAAAGATCTTAAGATTTTCTTGACTATCTTAGGCTACTCATATACTTCACCCAGATTAAAAGCAGAGTTTACCATGTCATTCAATTTGGCATAGAACTCATCAAAAGTCTCATCATTTGCCATTCTAATGCTCCTAAACCTAGAAGTCAACTATTGCAGTTTATTAATTTTTACTGCCTTAGTGTCTTCATGCACAGTTTGCAGGATATTCCAAGCAGTATGGGCTATCTCCACATTAGAAATCTTTTTAAATTCTTTTATAGAAACAACATTGAATATCGCATTCATAACCTTTCTATTAAAGCTAGCTACTTCCTTTTGAGCATTAGTCCATTGAGCCACAAGAGTGGCAAGTCTTTCCCAACTAGTTTCCATAGGCATCCACACCCTCTCATCCAGAGATTTTAGGAAGGCCTTCATCCTCACCTTCCAGTAGGCATAGTTATTCCCATCAAAGTGGGGAGGGATCACTAATGAGTGACCACGTTCCATGACAGTAAGGGTCAACGATCAACTTAAGGTAAAACTACCTAATCAAGAGCTAACTTGCTTTGATGCCACTTGTTAGTTCGTTTAGACCCCTGTATACTTAGATTGTTTAACCTAATTAATTAATCAAGTTGTTACTTAGGTTTATTACTCAGATCTAGGTTAAACACATACAATCATTTCACTAAGTGCGGAAAAGTAAACAAGATAGCGATATGATGATTCAAGAAAACCAATGAAACCAACAGTTTTAAGGTAAAAACCCGGAGAGGATTTAATCTAAACTATCCTCAAGGCAATAAATTCACTATGATAGAATGGAAGTTTTACAATAGATTTTCCCATAAATTTAAAACTATCTCTTGTAATACTTACTCACGTGACCACACACAGTTTCGAATCCACGAACTCTTCTATCTAAATTTGCTGAACACAAACACCCACGTTTGTGACTTTGAGATCCCACTCAAAACTTTAAATTATCAGTTATGTACGATCTTGTATGCAACAACTTATCTCCAACAATTCTTGTATATGGATCTTCTTCCTGATAGAGGCTTGTTGAGTTAGAAGGCTACAGAAAGTTAGAAACCTCACAAATCTCATAAGAGTAGCTCAGAAGACTTCCAAGAACTACTGAAACGTACTTAGGGTTTTCCTTTTATACTAGGTAGTGTTGGACACAAATCCTAAGCGTTTTCACAGGCTTTAGGCCTAAATAAAATTTTGCAGAATACAATCTTCAATTGATCAAGCCTATCTTTGGATCGGTCAAGCCTTGCAAATTCTGAATCCTTCTTTCTACAGCTTGACTGTTCTTAAATATTGATTTAAATCATCATGAGCAATGACTAACATTTAAACTAGACATATTTTTGTTCTCGGTTTGTCAACTTACAAAATTATAACCTAAACATTTATTCTTAAATATTTAGAACCTAACAATTTCATTAAAGAGACCAATTTTCTTCCTTCCTCCTCGTAATAATCTTTGCAAGGCAAGATGAAGGAACATTCAATAAAGTAAGATTTTTGTACAAGACCTCATGATTTATACCCGTTTAGAAATTATCTCAATGTTAATCAATACTTCCTGCATATCAAATTAGTATAGAGCAAGCTAGAATACACTTCAAAAATTGAATTTGGATTATAAAACATCATTATTCTTAGCCTTACATAGCCGCTTGTAACTGTACAAGAATATTAAAAAAAAAAAAAAAGAAGTGAAATATCTTAGCTGTAGTATTTGCTTTCGGACTGAGAAAATAAAAAATATCACTGAATTTTGGATTCATGCTACCATTCTATTTAGGAGTAATCATATAAGTTGGAATTTAATAGAAAAAAAAAAATTACAAAATTTAATTGCTAATTGGCTGCTTCAAGGCATCATCTGCAACATCTTTGCAGCTAGATGGCTGGCCTTGTATTTTCTCATCAACATCCTCCAAGTTCGATGAACCCGCTTCATCACCAGATGATGAACCCACTTCATCAGAGGCCTCACAACCATGATCAGAAACCAATGAGTCTGATTGCATTGATTCGGTCAAAACAGATGATAAAGAAGGAAATGATGAACCAGGGTTAATCAAGTCAGAAATTTTCTTGTCGTCTTCCCTCATTCTTTGAGCATAAGCTTGGTAGTTAAAGTCATCTGAGTTTCGCCCACCAAATGCTGATTCCAACTTGTCAAGGTCGAAGAACTCTTCCATTATCTTCAGGCTCTCATGGTTGGAGTAGACAAACTTCACTTTCTTGAAGGTTTTGGGCTCAATAAAAGGTTTTACAATCTATTTCAAAGGAAAATTCATTAGTTTTTTAAATTTCATGCAGTAAAGTAAGTTGATGATATTGAAATCCAAATGATGGCTTTCTTTAGAAATCAAGTTAAGCATAGGAAACGAAGAAGTAAAAAATTTATTAAATCATTATAAATACAAGAAGCATACAAATAGTACATTTGCAAATGTAAAAAGAATTCATGGTCTAGAATTCCAAGGGAAAAAATAATAATAAAAATCATGGACACCACTATAAGCTCACATCCAGTCATACAAGTTCCATAACATATTTTTTTTAACCTCTAGAGTATAAAGCTCAACACCATTGAAACAGATATTCCTCCCCCTCTATTATTGATGCACATTAGAAAGAGAAAATTGTGATACACCAAGCTACGCTTTAAATTGCCCAAACGATCCTTTCCAACCAAAGTACAAATTAATTACAGAAGACAAAAGTTGCAACTCATGAGCATCTAACCAATGAAATAGAATATATCAGCTGTTTCCTCAAGGAAGTTACACATACAACACCAGTTCACTAAATTCAAGCTTATAGGTTCTAAGTTCTAACAACCAACCATAAGCAATCAAATGCAACTAGAGAAAAGACCTGTGGACCACTACAATAGCTTGTGTCATCAAATAAAAAATTACCAACAAATCCTTGACTTCTACAATTTTTTAAAATATTCAAATAAACAAAACCAGCAAAAAACTGATAGCCTGTCTGTAATGCTTTAAATGTTTTGCACAAGGTTCATTGTCCCCTTGATAAACTTTACCATGATGCACCAATTTGCACACAAGGAGCATCTTTACAGTTTCTCTTAGCAATAATGTGGGAAAAAGCTACTAACACAGCTAAGCAAAGAAATCATATTCTCAACTCTCTATCATTTAGAGCTCAAGTAAATCTTGTATTCAAAGTCTCTTCTTTCCTGACCGTTCCATGTAAATTTCAACCAGTTGATCCTTATCCTCTTCAAATGTTAAACAAAATGTTACAAACAAACCTGACAATCCTCCCAACCAAAAAGTTGAGAACCATAACAAAGCATGCGATCCCTACTTGAAAGTTATTTTCCTGATTTCATTATCGCATTACTAGAAATAAGATCGTCCACCAACCAGTTGCAGACTATAATATCTTTTCACTTTTCCACTGAATAAATAAAACTATTCTTCCTACAAATGCTCATGCTAATGCCATACTCACATATTATCTTTTAGCTTCTAAATCAGAAGACTTTCCTCTAACAATCTGGTACTTATTTCAGTATTGTTTCTTAAATTTTTTTTTAAAAAAAAAATTAGAGTATGTGCATATACATGAAAACTAACCCATTGCTTTATTTCTGATATGGTAAGGGATTTCTCTTAAGCTTGACAACCATTAAGAAGCACAAAAGTTGAAGTAAAAAACAAACTCATCCAAATAATAAATACATAAAGAGTCTAGAACTTTCCCTTTTTGCATGGTAAATAGATGAAAAGAGTCAGATGTTCAGCTTTCAATATAAACTTATAGCTAAGACCGACAGCTTAGAAGCAATAAATATTTACGTGAAATGATAAAACAAAAGGAGGTACATCATGACATACCGTCCAAAAAGACTCAAATACTTTTGGTGGATTATAAAGAATTCCAAGTCCCAGTCTCTCAGGGTAAAAATCCTGCAGGATATGAGCTGTTTCCCGAGTCACCTTAATTGATATGCTTGATGTTTTCCACCCTTGAAAATCAATTAGCCACACCATCTGCTCCTGATCTGAGTTCAGGCTTAGTATGGCATTTTCCATACAATAAACCAGGTACCTGATCTGCCCACTTGCCGAGTTTGTATTCTGACATGGTAAAAGAAAAAGGTGCAATCAAATAGAACAAGATACATTCAACTGTAGAGGCCAAAATGAGAAAGAAAAAGAGAAACAACAATAACACTGACACAGATGTCCGAGAATTCTTGTCATGCTATTTAAACTACCTGACAACCAGGTCGCATGACAAGAACAGTCCTCCCAAGCTTGTCAAAGTAATTAGCTCTGTATATTTTTCCTGTCTCAGCTTCATGAGCAACATCCTCCTAAAAGCATTAATAATACCACCTCCAGTAAGCACATAATGGGCAACAAAGCTTATATACTATTTTAATTTGCAAGTGCATCTGGGAGAGTAACACTAGTGCATAAGTGGCATTGCTCAATCACTCACAACATATTAGGTAAAATCAAATTCTAAAATGGATGAAGCACAAAAACGAAGAAAAAAAATACAGAGTTACAAATTCTTACTTAAAATACATGCCAAAATCACCCCCCTCCCCTCCCCCCCCGCTAAATAATTAAATAAATAAAAACAATTCTTTCAGCAATTTGTCCAATTCCAAATCATACCATCTGCCCCTTGATGTGGTCATAACCTCAGAAGCATGAACACGTGATATTGACATAGACACAACATGACATGGATATGGCAATTCTTAAGAAATTAGGACACAACACTGTGTGGAGACAACCATTAATAAATATATTTTTGGGTATAGTTTGTTTATTTATATGCATATTTTATGTTTATTTTAAAATTTCAAAAACAAATATCATAATCTTACAAAACATATCTAAAATCAAAGAAATTTTTTTAAATATTTTTTTTTTCTCCCTACACAATGAGGACACGCATGTAGGAGTGTCCTTGGTGTGTCAGATGCGTACACATGTTTAATATACACACAATGGAGATTTTGGAGTGTTAGTGCTTCTTAGGTCATAACTCATCAACATTTAGAGCAAAGCTGTAGGGGATGGAGACATGCAGTAAAAGGTGTCCAATTTGGGAGTTGCATTTCCATTCAGCTGATTCCAAGCAAGCTTAGGTGTTGATTCCTGGGTTTCTATCATGCTTAGTGCTAATTCCAAACAGCCCTAGATACTGATTTCTAGGTTCTATTTTTCAATTTCAAGCAAACCCTAGGTGTTGATTCCTAACTTCCATCCCTTTGTTTTATTCTTTCTTTATTTTTTCAAATGTAAGTCTCCTCTAGAACTTATTGTCCTGCATAAAATCCAATACCAAATCTTCTTGTTCTACATCAAATATGGTATCTGAGCATACATCAATCCATTAGCCACCTCTCTCCAACACCAACAATGAAGACATCGTTACCAAAAAATATGACATCAGCCAATTTGGAGTTTATTTCCTGCATCAAATTTGGTATCAAAGCAAACATTGATCCATTACTCACCTCTCTCCAACACCACCAACCAGGAAAACATCACCAACAACAATGATATGATATAAACCAATTTGAACCCATGCCCAAAAACCTGAAATCACCCCAAGCTACCCAGATCTCACCACCCTGGTCACCCTTTCAGCCCCAAACCTCAACCACAACAACAATCAAACCACCACATTTCACCTTGAATGTGAATAGAACAATCCAGGAAAAAGGGAAAAAGACTGTCATCATCACTGAGGATAGATTCAGTGTGCACAGCCCCCATGTGAACTCAGTCATCAAAAACCACAAACAATACCCCACAGCCAACAGGTCCCAATTTCCTGCCCAAGCATTGCCGCACCAAAATCCACACACCCCTACAGTCAGCCAACACTCAAATTGCACAAAACCCCCATGACCGGTCCACCAAATCCACCCAATAGAAGCATCATGAGCTCAATTGTGAAAGCCCCATCAGGAAACCCAAGCTGCTATCCCTAAGTGGTAGTCCCCAAGCCACCTACCCCCAACGCTCCACATGCAATGCCAAACACCATCCAAAACCATTTACTTATACACCAGAATGAAAATGAGAGGGAGGGAAGGACAGGGAAGGGGCAACCCTACTGAACTGCTCCTACTAGTTTTGTTATGACAAGTAGCAGCTCTGCAAGATATGTGCATGCTTATTCCAATAAGGGAGTGAAGAGTCTCCTCATGACACATTTATAAAACTCAGTTGGATCTTATAGCATTTTTTTGGATGTATAATGATCTGTATTAGTGTTTCAAGATGATGCATAAGTTTTTAAGATAGAGTGAATGATATATAAATGTACCCTTTAAACAAAAACAGAAAATTATAGAACACATGAATACCCATCGGATCTTCTCTGGCTTGTACTCGAGCCTCCATTTCAAGGTTTCTTTCAACATCTTCACTGCCTTCTTTGTATTCCAGTTTCGAGCTCTAAGAAACCTCAATATTGATGCATCCGAACACAGAGTTGGAAACTTATCGGCAATAGGACCAATCATTTTTCTGATTTCATTGATCTGAAGGAGAAAGAGAAACAATTATTTCTGACTTCACCTATTCCCTCACAAAATATTTTTTTCTCACTAATTCATTTATCATGCTAAGATATTATTTCTACCTTCCTCCATGGTTAAAGAGAAATTGAAGTCCATGATGCAACATTTGAAATTCAATTTAAGCATAAACAAACATATATGAGCTAATTATAAGGAAGGAGGCATTATAAAAAAATTCTTGAAAACAAGCTTCAATCTATAGCACAAAAACCTAGATGGTCTAGGCAATCATTATTCCTTGCATAGGAGTCAATTTTGGGAAAACTAGAATGCCTTGCCTCCAGCAGCCATTGACAGCCTACTAGATATGCAAGGTAATGGTTTTTGTGTCTGAATTGTTTAACATTTCTAAATGAAGAAAGGTTATCTATGTGTGAAATTACAAGATCAATTCAGGATGAGGTCCCATGTTGACTGTTGTATGCCTTTTGCAAATGATATCATTTTAGTAGATGATACTAAAATGGGAGTTCAGGCTAAGTTGGAAGTTTGGAGGGAATTTTTAGACTTTAGAAGTTTTATAGTAAGTAGGACTAAAAATGAGTTTATGGAGAGTGTAAGTTTGATAAAATAAAAACTAGGAATGGAGGGTTAGTAAAACATGATAGTCAAGAGAGGTCAAAGAATGACTACTTTTGGTGTGTGTGTGTGTATACATATATATTATTTTCTTTTAATATCAATAATCCATAAGGATAGGGATATGGAAGATGTAGTTTATAGAGAAGAACAAAGTGGGTAAAGTGGAGAAGTGCATTAGAAGTATTGAGTGATTGTGGAATACCTACTAAGAAGGAAAATTCTATGGGGTTGCTATAAAACTATGTTCTATGATACAAAATGTTGGGTTGTTAGGAAGCAACATAAGCACAAGATGACTGTAGCTGAAATGAGAAGATTAAACGGTTGAGTGGGAATACTAGGAAAGATAACATAAAGAATGAAGTTCTTTGTTCAAAGATAAGGGTGCCTCTTATTGGTGAAACGATAAGGGAGAGTCGCTTAATATGGTTGGCGATGTGCAATGGAGACCAATTAGAGCACTTATGACAATTTCAAGTTGGGAAGTGACAAGAGGTAGAGGGATACTGAATGGCCAACTCTCACAAACCAAATAATCACATTAGGAAGAAAACCGCAGACCAAGAAGCTGATCGCAAATGAAACACTCATGGAACAAGATAAACATGCCTGGCCATGACAACATGCAACTCAGCCATATTGTCTAATCCTGAACTAAGGAGGGCTTGGTCTACTGACGATAGTTTAATATGGAAAACCAGTTGAGACATAGTTATGGCCAAATCCATAAGACACCCAAGAAGCAACACTGTTATTAAACTGCCCCAAATTTTGATTTTGATTCCCAAGTGTGATATGTAAAAGATAAATGGAGAGGTTTGCATTTTTGCAGTGATATCCACTATTCACTGCTTCAACAGCAGGTTTCCAATTCACGAGTACTACAGCAGAGTAAACAACAATAAATTGAAAATTAAAGTCAAATAATACCTTGGCATGCTGTTCTTCGGGAGACAACGTTTTCTCAGTTAAACTTCCCCGCCACTTCTTGGAAGACATCTTTTCAAATTTCAATGAGTCCACAGGAGGCTGAAAGAATTTTAGAGAGTCAAATCAACTGCACATCTGTTTTATTTTTGATGGCTTGTAATGGCAAGGTTAATAACATAATATATATCATGTTCATAGACTGAAGTGAACAAAATTTGTAATTTACAAAATTCAACATCACTTCAGTGATGATGGAATGCATCACCAAACTAATTTTCCTCATTAAATAGACCTATTACTAAATCAAAAAAAAAAAAAAAAAAAAAAAAAATCCATAATTGTTAAGTAATTCAACATCGGTAATCATGGATCACCACCAAATTATTTGTCCTCACTAAATAGATTTAATACAAGAAAATTAGCAAGCATGCCTAGTTCTTCAGAAATAAAATACAATGGGATGAAACTAATAACATTTCCAGTATACATACCAAAAAATGATCTCAACGTATTTAAAAACTTTTCGCCCAGGTTTTATGTTCTGTTGACAGAATAGATTCGTAGGGCCATTTTATACAAAGACTTGGACTCAAAGAGAAAGGAAAAAGCTAAAGATTCATCAGTCTCAATTTTACCAGTAAAATGTAAAGATTAAAGTGCAAGGTGCCTGGGTTCTAGATAGGAAAAACTTGAAAGATCTCATGTTGTATGTCAAAGAGAAAGTAAAAGGTGAAACAATTTAAATCTTAAAATAAATATCATCAAATTAAAAGAGATTCTTTATAACAAGGAAGCGTGATTACTTAGAAACATTAGGTGCACTATTACTTAAGAAAAATGAGACACAAATACTTTATTATTCACTGTTCTAAGTAACTTATTTCTTTAATTTATTTATTTATTTATTGTGTGTAGTTGACTAGAATTTATATTAAAACAAAGCCAGGAAGCACAGCAACTCAGTGGCAAGACAAATCTCTATCATCCAAAGCTGCTTACAGTTTCTAAAACCAAAACTGCATTTTTCTGAGAATCACAGAACTATAGTATACATATCAAATTAATTAATATGGGAACCACTCTTTGTTCAATGTATCCAATCCATATAGCTCTAGACTAGAGTCCTGACTTGACTTGCATCAATTATAGCTTCAAGTTCAAGATGCAAAAGGGTCTTCTATTCTTTACCATTATCAAATTAATATAGGAAGCACAGCCGGTGCCGGTGCCGTACCCGCTGTTTGTTTCATGTTATAATTTAGCAAATTGTGTCCGTACATGCTTCCTAGGTTTATATATAAATGCTTCTTAGAAACCTCAGGCGATTGTTTACACCAATTGATTCTGTTCCGTTCTATATCAAATTCTAGGAAAAAAGCAACCATCCTAAATATAATTTTAGGACGGACAGGAAAACATGAATTTAAACCATAATTCATTCCAATAACTGACTTACTTTTTAGTGTTACCTCTTGCTCTTTTTGCTCAACGACAATTTTCCACGAACACCGTTTTATTTCTAAATAAAAACACACATACACAGAATTTTAGATTCTAAAAATAAAATTGAAAAAAGAGAAAAAGAGAGATGTGAATAAAAATGGTTACGTGAAGAATTAGAATGAAGAGAGTTAATTATAGACTGTGTGTGTAGATAGTACAAAGAGAGAGGGAGGTGGAATGATAATATTAAATAATCAATCGAAAAATAGCTAAAAGTTAAGGAGGGAATACCCAAAATCTGCCACTGATTTATTTGAATCCAGAAAAAAAATATTCAGAGCCTCAAAGTTTTTTATTTTATTTTATGTTGATTGTGATTATGATCGTGATTTTGATTGTGGAGTTTATTTTTTTGACCAGAAGGGTGGGCTTAGACGAGAAAGCGGGTGCGGGAGAGGGACACGTGTGGCTGTGGCAGCTATTACTCTACCAATCACAAAAGAGTAAATTGTTAGTTTCTTGTTTTACACGTAAATTACTTCACTCCAATCCAATTATCCATACTTTTCCCTACGCTGCTACTACCACCACTATTTACGTATTTTTTTGGTAACAACTTAGAACGTTGTAAAAGGTCAAGGTGTAGATGCACATTCACGTGGCAACTTGCGATAAAAAGTTGTGAACTTTGTCCGGGTCTTAACATTTTTCTTTCAACGGCTAAAAATGTCCTAACCTTTATAAAATATGGAAAATGTTAACAAATTCTTTCAAGGCATTTGTTAGTAAATAATTTTAGAAAAAATTTCAGGTCTGAAATTTTAGAAAAAATTTTATGAAAATGAAAAAAAAAATTAATGATTTGATAATTTTTTGACTATTGTCCTAATAACACTTGACCATAAAAGAATATCTACATTCAATTAAGGAAAGAATGATGTAAGCAAAAGCACAAATTATTTGGATTCCGTCTCTGCCTCATGGTTTTTCTAGAACATTGTTTTGTTTGTTTGTTTTTTTATTTTATAAATTAGAGTATTGTTATGCAAAATTATTTTTGTTAATTTTAGTATAAGAATTTATATATATATATTTTTTATTTTACACAATTACTTTTTAAAAATACAGGACATTATTTTTTCTAAAAACTATTTCAATAAAGTATGTATTCTTTATTTGCAATTTCACATCACTTTTTTAAAACTCACACAAACGCCAATCCAAAAAGTGAATTGAGAAATAAATAGAATATGTCTTTACACATAAACAATACCAATGTAAATTTACATGCATTTAGTTATTTACATGGCTACTTTAATTGTGGACAAGATAGGCATAATTTTAGACAAAATGATGGCTATTTTAGCTATGGACAAGATAGGCATAATTTTAAACAAATTGATGTGGGTGATTTTTTGGGTTGATTGGTCAAAATTTTATATTTATGCCATTTTACATTGACTAATACAATTGTTTTTAGAATAAATACCGAGTGTCCATTTGGGAACAACTTATTTAGCTGAAACTGAAAACTTTTGGCTGAAAGTATTGTAGATAAAGGTAAAAGTTAGCTGAAAAACCTGAAATGATATAGTGAGACTCATTAATAGTACCAGAAAGTGTAGTGGGACTTATAAATAGTAGCAAGAATTGCTAAATAGTAAAATAAACTGGCTTTTTAAGCCAATGCCAAATGCAACCTAAATGTCCATGTTTCAAACCAAAGAGTTTTTTCTTTTTCTTTTTCTTTTTTTAATATTGAAACTAGAAATGTGGTAGATATTAGAGATCATAATTTTGTATAAAATTGAAATTGAAATTGAAATTCTCAAGATCTATAAAAATTGGACTCAAACTCAAAAGAAAAATGTCCAACCAAACTTGAGATTTTTTTACTTGGACTAAAAAAACAAGTTGGTACCCAACTTGAACCTAACCTATTTTAAAAGTCAGTTTTTATTTTTATTTTTATTTAATATATTATATTCAAATAAAACTGTTCAATATATTCATTATTCACCGTTTAACATGCGCATTTAGTATATATGGTAATCATGTATCATAACAATAAAAAATTGATGGTCTACAATGTTCAGTGTTTTTTTTCCCTCTATTTTTTATGGTGATGAAATCTAACAAGTAAACAATGGATTATGTCAACTTAAAAATTTATATATTATTTAAGTTTTTATTTTTGAGTAATTTGTTATTTTTTTCTTTTATTTGTATTGAAAGAAAGACAAAGACAAGTAATAGTTTATTATTAGGGTATACTACATATTTGATCTCTATCCTTCACAGCATATTTCAATTTAGTCTCTAAACTTTTAATTGTGTCAATTTGGTCTCTAACCTTTTAGTATCGTGTCAATTTAGCTCTTGTCATTATCTTTTGGATGGAAATTACTGATGTGGCTAATTGTCAAAATAAAAAATTTGTTTCTATTGATATGGCAATAAACTAATTTTTAATTTTAGCCATTAGCTATATCAACAATTTTCATCCATGAGGTAATGGCAAACACTAAATTAACACGATACTGAAAGGTTATGGACTAAATTGATACAATTAAAAGTTTAGGAACCAAATTGAAATATAATGTAAATGATAGAGATTAAATACGTAATTTACTCTTATTATTGTTGTTGTTGTTTTTGTTGCATATATATATATTTAAAATTTTTAATGCTTGTGAAAAAAATGTCTTGTTGTTGTTGTCGTCATCATAGATATATATTTTTAATTTTTTATCCTTGTGAAAAAATACCCGATCAACTAACTTGTAACTTGATTGACCCAACTTACTTACAACATATTTAGAACAACTTATTTTTAACCTGAACTTGATTTGCCAAAATTAGCTCATTTATACCGTTCAAGGGCTAAAGTGTCATATTGTAGAATAATAGACCTAGAGGCTAGATCTACTAATAAAAGGATACAAAAATTTGTTTGAGATGATAAAATGATAAAAATTAATTAAGTCAATGTCTGTGGTTTGAATCTCATTGTACCCTTCCACCACCACTAAAGGAAAATATCATTACTTATTGAAAAAAATGTTATGACACTGACTCCATAAATTTCATATCCTATCCTATCTATCCCAAAAAAATAAAATGAAGTCTAAAAAAACTGTTCTATTTTTATTGAAGAAATCAACTTCTGATTGTCTCTCATGTTATTCTCCATAATATAATAGAGTTAGGTAGTTATGTAGCAAATCATAACTTATTCAAATAAGTTTCTTGGATTCGTTGTGCTTTGTATTTTGCATCCATATTATGAAATGATATAATTGAGTTATTATTATTATTATTATTATTTTAGATTTACAAATATGAAGTTCATTGCAAGGGTGGCAATATTTGACATGACTAATGCATACAACATAAATTCAACATACCATTACGAAACAAACCTCTAATTTCCAAGAGATTTGGGCCCATACTCATTCGTACATGAAATGGCCCTCAAGGCCCATTATTTTATGCTTACACGTTGGGCCCAAAAGCCCAAACGTCCTCACCAAACTGATTGGGCCCATAGCCCACAAATGTTGTTATTGCTTTTTTGGGAAAACCTACACCACACCAAATGGGTTGAAAAGCCCATAATCAATCGCTCCACAAATTGGGTCCAAATGCCTAAACCTCTTTCAGTTCACGGATCAAGGTTTGAAAGCTCATGACTTCACTCTATCAAAGCCCCCAACAAGCTGTAACAACAACTTATGGTAAAGATAACTTTGATTGTTTTAGATTACTGATTAGGTTATTTTGCACACGTCATTCAACCATTGGACAGTTACACAACTTATGTGCTGATGCTGTTACAATAACTATAAATTCTCCCAGGCCAATTTAGTTTATGTCTTTGTGAATAAGAGGGAGTGTTTCTCTGAAAGATTTTCTCTCAATCATATTCTTTGGTATTCACGCAGAAAAGAACACTGTATGTACTCAATATGGTTTAGTGTTTGACTTTAATTAAAAAACAGAGGGTATTATATCTAAGTTTTACCATTAATTAAATCCCATAACTTATTGAAAAAAAAAAAAAAAAAAAAACGTTATAGAGAAGACTTGATAAGTTTCAAATATGCGAAAATGATTTGAAGTAAAAGCCTTAGAAAGGACACTAGCCCGATCTCAGTTCATTCACTACTGAACTTCTACCACCCATATGGTCTCGCAGCTATATCAAACTCAAAGGTAGTAGTGTCTAATTCTCCATTCTATGCAGGACCAGCTAAAGCTATAGGCCACTTAGGCGGTGGCCTAAGGCCCCCACTGATAAAGAGGCCTCCAAATAGTAATAATATATTATATATTATTATTTAATATCCCATCAAAAAATTGTATAGTTTGAAAAAAAAATTGTTTTAATCTAGAATGTTTTCTCACACATGAAACTTATTCTGATATTGATGGTTTAGATTTATTTTCAGAACTAAAAGTTTTAAAAGAAGTTTTGCAAATAAATGAAAACTCTCCAATTAATGTACTAAATTATATAAAGAGGCTAGAATCTTTTCCAAATGCATGTATTGCTTTCAAAATATTACTTACTATAGCTGTTACAGTTGCTTCCGCAGAAAAAAAAAATTCAAAACTAAAATTAATAAAATCCTATTTAAGATCAATTATGTCACAAGAAAGATTAAGTGAATTAACCATATTATGAATTGAAAAGGAAATGTTAGCGGAACTTGAATGCAAAAATTTACTTAGTAATTTTGCCTCTCAAAAAGTAAGAAAAATAAATTTAATTGAAAAAAATATATAAATTTATAATTAAATATAATAAAAGGCCTCATTTAAAGCTTTCGCCTAGGGCTCCCAAATTCATTGAGCCGGCCCTATTCTATGTTCTATCCCAAAAAAGAAAAAGGAAGTCTAAAAACATTGTTCTATTTTCATTGAAGAATTTTACTTCTGATTGTCTCTCTCATGTTATCCTCCATAATAAAATAGAGTTGGCCAATTATGTAGCAAATCATAACTGTTCACATAAATTTCTCATCTCGTCGTGCTTTGGTATTTTGCATCTATATAATGAAATAAGACAACTGGTTCTTTATTATTTCTATAGAGATGAAGCAGATGAGGTTCATTGCAAGAGTGGCAATATTTGACATGAGTAATGTGTGCCGCATGAATTCAACACACTTGTTTTTGTAGATTTGTGTTTAGTGTAAATAGGCACACTAGCATGAAACAATCCTTTTTTTTTTTTTTTTACCAAGAGATCTGGGCCCAGACTCATCCCTATCCTGAATGGGCATAAAGGCCATTATATTTTGCTTAGAAGGTTGGGCCTAAATGCCCAAACTTCCTCACTAAACGGGCCCAAGCCTATACTTACCAAATGAGTAACGAGTCCAAAAAATCTCATGATTCACAAATTGGGTCTAAAAGCCCAAATATCTTCACTAAACGGATCAACTTTGGAAGCCCATGATTTCACTCTATCAAAGCCCAAACAAGCTATAACAGCTTGCCAGAGAGAGAGAGAGAGATTTTGGAGGGAAAACTGAAAGGCTGTTGAAAGTTTAGGAATTAGTTTGATCCTATCAGAAACTGAATTAGTTATTTTCACACATGTCATTCAGCCGTTGGTCTGTTACACAACTGATGTGATAATACTGTTACGATAAATACTTTCTCCGGGGCCAATTCAATTTATGTGTATGTGAAAGAAAGAGCCTTGAAGTCATACACGTACTGTTACGATAAGGTAGTTCTTGCTCTTGAATGATTCATTTCTTTAATTATTTCAACCATGAAATGAATTTGGAGTTTGGGTCTTGTGGGTGCAAAGTCAAACTACTAAATCATCTTTTTTTTATCATAGCTATTTCATCTCATGTTTGTATTTTATAGTAATGATTTTCAGTGTTTGATACAAATTTGGAGCTTGTGATTTTCAAGATTTCTCATTGGACTGGTTTTTCAGGTACAGGCAAATTCGTATTTTCAATTGATTATTGATTTAGAAGGATGATTTGAGTGTTCCCTTGCTACTCTTTATTCGTCATTGCCGACTGGTTTTGTGTTTTGTCCAGATGACAATGTGCTCATCCACCACTATCTTCACCCGAAGGTAATCGGTAAACCACTGGCTGTAGCCATACCATAGTTAGATGTGTCTAAGGTGAAAGAGACTGACAAAATTTAGAATATGATTTGGTGTAAGGGTGATAAGGACTGTGTATATTTCTTTACCACTGAATCTGCCACAGTCATAGTTGCCAGTACAGCTGCAACAATGTCACCCAAGGAAGAAGCGGATTTGGAATCAAACCCAAGCACAAGGGCAGAGTGACATTGAACTTGAACCAACCCAAGATCAATTTGGTATTGAGGAATCTGAATTTCGGAACTGATATATGTTTGATGATTTTCTTCATTGTATTTTAGGTCTCTAATCGTGATCACTTCACCACTTCTTTGAACAACTTCTGAGCTCATTTTACTAGTACTACATATGTTTAATGTTTCTAATTGTTAAAAGTTTGCCAGGTCCAATATTCTTGTACAACTAGTAATACTTCCTCTGGGGCCGTCTCTGCTAATACATAAATGGACTACGTATCAAGGGGCCTCTGGAATGAGCTGGTTCTATGTAGACTTAATTATAAGTATACAATTAAAGACCCAATTAGCTGAGCTATTCGACTATGAGCTTGCCATTTGCCATTATGTTTTTCATACAAAAAGAAGAAGATGCAAAAAAGCAAAATTGCTAATAGAACCAAAAAAGGAAAGCCCTGCCGGCCCATTGTGTTAATGATTATTATGTTTGATAAGATAACAGTACAGTAACACTCATCCAGCTCGGCATGTGTTAATCGATATTACATTTACATATGGCAAATTCACGTTGTGTTTTGTACAAAATTACAAATACAAGTTATTTTGCTCTACGAGGTCTGCATCGAATTTAAATTTTATAATCTTCTTTTAAAGTTTTATTTTATACTCTACTAAATTGTAGCTAAAAAAATGAAAAAAAAAAAAAAATTATACACATAACACTTTGCAATAAATAGAGTATAATGTGAAACAAAAAAAAAAGGACAAACTTATTTACGTTTGATCTGCATTACTCCTAAATTAGGAAGAAGTTAAAATTTTTAAACTATTGTAGTGTAATGGCCAACTGACCTTATCCATTACTCTTTTTTTTCTTTTTCTTTTTTTGGTACTATTAGTTATTGTGCATTTTTTAATTATCTTTTTATTGAATTAGACAAAATACAAATAAAAATAAATAAGTTAACTAAAAAAAACTGATCCAAATCCATAGTCTGATCATTTCAATAACCTCATAGTGTAGTGAATACATTTAATAACCATCTAGAATTCTAGTCCAGTGTGTATAGATTACACGGTCCAAATCTATTCCTCATAATTCTTGATCAAGTTAAAGTTCTTTTGTTTATTAGTTTCATAAGTAGCATTAATGTTGAATTGCGTTATATAGTAAAGATGTGACATGAAGTAGTTGGATTGGGTAGCATTTGGACTATTAGCTAGCATTAGGAATATCTAGCATAAGTTGCAAAAATAAATAAATAACATTCTATAATGTTTTTATTTTATTTTTACTGTGGATATAAATAATAGCAAAATGCTTAAATTAAATTAAATTGGAGGTGAGATCGGAAATCAAAGCGTAGAATTTTTATTTTTTATTTTTCCGAATTGACTTTGAATTTTTCCATTTGGCTCTACTAACATTACTTAAAAAATTCCATGAGCACCACATTATTAAAATGCCCAACTACAGCAACTTCATAAAGGGTGTCTGGAATTTTTCAAATAATTCAAAAAACAAAATTGTGAGTTTGTGGCTGTTGTTATAGCAGTTTCAGTCAAAAAGAGTAAAACAAACAAAAAAAGTATAATACTAAACTTAAACAGCTCAAAGAGAAAGGTCGGCAACTCAAATATTACTCAGAATCATAGTGAACTAATCATGGAAAAAAAAAGTCTTTAATTTGGAATAGCATAATCTATTGGAAATTTGGAATCGCTCTTCATACATAAAGCCAATAAAGTCGTTAATTCAAATTTCTCCCTTCCTCGATCTTTTTCTCTATAGAAAATGTTAAAGGTAGTATGAATTTTATTACAAGAGACTTGCAAATAATATAATAATTGAATTTTGTGATGTGGCATTGACAATTTAATAAAATAAAATAATTAATTATTTCTTTTTATTTTGTATTTTTATTTTGAGAATCGTTTTTATTTTGCATTTAAAACATTGATACTTCAATATCTAAAGTTTAGATCACAAAATTTTATAATATCCTTAACTTCACTCTTACTTTATTGTAACCACTTTCTCAAAAAAAAGAAAAAAATGGAAAAAAGAAGAGTTTATTGTAACCAATAAACGATAAACTTACTCTTAAACAGATTTTTATTTTTTATTTTTAAAGTCTCAAAATCTTGAACTACGATTTTCATATTCCCTTGACCAAATCTACCCAAACCAGAATTCCTCAATGATAATAACACAAAATGTTAAGAAGAAGAAACAATTTTCATAGGGATTTTGTGGGCTTCATTCAACCGACAGTTTTCCATTTGGCTTAGAATTTGTCAACCAACAGATACGTACGTGTACTCATACGTACTTATCAAAAAAAAAACCTTCAGTAGGTAGTACATAATTTTCATTTTTGCTCATTGGTCATTGATCTTGTTCATTGGAACAAGTTTTCTTTATGTCTAATTGGAACAAGCTAATTTTTTTTGGGGCGCAGCTTACGTTCAATACTTCAGTGCATTAGACACATTGCAATTGTGACATGTGTCCAAAAATAGACATGTGTCACAATCGGTGCGGCTCTAGTATACTAGAGCATTGGACATAAGCCGCACTCTTTTTTTTGAATGGAACAAGCTTTCTTCTTAGTATTTTTTAATAAGAATACAACAACTTTCTTCTTAGTCTTAATTAAGGCTACATGCTTCCCAATTTAATCATTTTCCAACATTTCTCTTCCATAAAAGTCACAAATGGACCACGTGTAATTAAATTAAGGATATGATGCAATTCCATAACTTCTGAACACCAAAAAAAAAAAAAAAAAAAAAAAAAAAGAAAAAGAAAAAGAAAAAGAAAAAGAAAATAAAAGAAAAGAGAATAGAACAAATTAAAACCTATACTCCTGCGGGATGGGCTGATCTTAGCCATTCAATTGGGCATAAACCAGCTAGAGGTGGAACTTGATGCTAAGGTTATTGTGGAGTTGCTCAATGGTGCTGAATGTCCTAATCAAAGTTACTCTCCTTTGTTGAATGATTGTAGGTCCCTCATAGCAAGACTTGTGTAGGTTTGGGTGGGGCATGTATATAGAGAGGCGAATCAATGCGCCGACTTTTTGGCTAAAAGGGGTTGTTCTATGATGGAAAATTTTACTGTGTTTGATTTTCCCCCCTCTGCTGATATGTTGATTCTGATTGACTCTGATAAAAATGGGTTGTACTATTTAAGGCATGTTGCCAATACTCTGGCCTCTATGGGCAGTTTGTAATGTTTGTTGCTGGTTGTTAATATAATATCTATCTCGTTAACCACCAAAAAAAAAAAAACTATACTCCTACCAGATTTTAGAAAGCCAGATTGTAGATTGTAGGCGACTATAACATGCACTACAAAAAAAGGGGTCTATAGCCGCATTTCCTATAGCTGGGTTTGTAGTGTAGCAATAGGCCTATAGCTGCGTTTTTGTAACCGTAGCTATGGGATTTGGACCTATAGCCGCGTTTTAAAAAAACACAGCTATAGCAAACTTTTAGTTGCGTTTTAATATTAGCTATAGCTGCGTTTTTTAAAAACGTGGCTATAGGTCACGCTTAAAAAAATTTATTCGACTAGACCTATAGTTGCGTTTTTAAAACGCAGCTATAGGTTAGTTATATTAAAAGACGCGGCTATATATCAGCTATAGCCGTGTTTTTTGTAGTGATGGTATTGGCCCTTGCTGTTACTCGGTATTGAGATAGTTTTGTCTCCTTTGACCCCAGTTTCACATCTCACCAACTAGAATTTACACCCCTTAAATTGGTCCAAGGCCTACAATCGTTATTATTATTATTATTTTTAATTGAGTGTATATATAAAAGTAGATAATGTACTCATATGATATTATTCTTAACTTAAAATGAAACTAAGTAATAAAAATGTGCTCTTATTTCCATAGAATTGGAACAAACGATAAAAATAATGTCAAGAGCATTATAATTGAATTGACAACTCTTTATACAGAAATGTCTAGCTAATTTATTTCTTTCCAACCCATTAATTTATTTTGTATATCTATATGTATATAACTATATATACATATTTTTTTGGTAGAAATGGGAAAGTCTTATTTAATTATAATAAAAGTTTATACCGTCATAGCTATATCAAGCCTCAAGGGACATATTTTGCTTATCCCTAGGCCTACCATATCCCTTACAAAATAGTGCTATACAAAATTGGGACAGGTGTCATAGATGTTCAAAAGTTGTTGCTGGTGGTTTCCCTGTTTCGCTAAAGTATCTGTATATTTATTGGCTTCACGATAGACATGGTATACCTGGACCACCCATGCCCGCTCCATAAGACTCCTACAATCATAGATTAAATATATACATTTTTTTAGTTAATGCTTTTAACTACTCTTTATCCTTTTATTTTTATTTTTATATAAGGATAAGGGTACCGTGGTGTAAATGTGGCAATCTATAAGGAAACTTCTCGTCTTAGAAAAAGAATAACTTTTTTTTTTTTTTTTTGATAATAGGATATATACTTCATATTTTAAGAACAAGTCACAATCTTTCCTATAGCTCGCTTTTCCCTATCAAAAATTAAAAAGAGAGAAAGAACAAGTCACAAATATAATTGTAACATTTCCTATTAGAAATTTAGAATAACAACTTAAATTAATATATATGTTAAAGTATTGAACAATCATGTGGGGGAGAGAGATTTACTTTCTTGAACTATAAGTATAAACTGACTTGGCCATGGTGGATTTTGTTGACTTTCGAGCATTTTTTTAAAATTTTTTTTCCTTACCTGACCTAAGCTACAGGTGGGGCACATGTACATGGGTAAATTATTTGGGTGATAATAATGATGATAATTGATAAGATTAAGGTTTATCTGGCTTGTGTCAAGATGCTAAAGGAAGTAATGGAGCTAAGAGGAGCAGAATCAAGAGCATAGATAAGAAGCAAAGCTCCAAAGAATCAATTTGTACAGTAAACAACAACAGTCATAATAGATAGAAACCAGGGGAGTCAATACCGTACCGGAGGCTGTACCAGTTTGACCAGCGGTATGATATATTTCGAATATCGGTGTACCGTTTCGGGTTTACCGCTATTTTTTATATTTATAAATAAAAATATATATATATATATATATATGCGTGTGTATGTATGTATGTATGTGTGTGTGTGTGTGTGTGTGTGTGTATTATAATAAATATAAAAGTTTACCATAAAACATTTCCTCAATTCAAAACTAATTATTCATGGTTTTAGACTTTAGTATCAATTAAAAGAAAAAAGAAAAAAACACAATATAAAAAATAGAAAGCTTAAAAGTTACCATTGCATACTAAGAAAACAAATAATACTAATAGGTTAATGCAAATAAGTTACCATTCTACCCTAACAAAAACTCAAAAATTACAAAACTTAAAAAAAAAAAAAATAATAATAATAATAAAAACTTTTTTTGTACCGGCTGGTATTGCCCGAAATTGGCCGGTATGGCCGGTATGGCTGGTATTTAAACCAATACAAAACGTTGATGTTTTGATACTGGTATACATACCGATCGGTACGGCCAGTACCGGTATGGTATTGACTACCTTGATAGAAATGGCAAGTAGTTTTTAGTTCTATATATGTATTTAACTTAGCATGTGACAGGCATGTGTATTAGTTTGTTAATTCTGTGTATTAGTTTGATTAATTCTATTAGCTTGCTAGTTAGTTACTTGTGAAGGGACAGTTAGTTACAGCTTTGGTGTATATATATACATATATGATTGTATTAGTTAATTCATTCAATTCATTTTCAATGAAATAGAGTTTCAATTCTCCAAAACTCTTTGTTTTCTGATATGGTATCAGAACAATCTTTTCTTGCTTCCACCTAATTTCTTCATTTTAGTTTCTTCTTCTTCAAAAGCTAGGTTTTTTTCCTTTCGAATCTTCGTCAATGGTGTCTTCTGATCAAGCACCTACTAGCACTACCATTGATGAATCACATCCTTTTTTCCTTCACCACGTTGAGAGCCTTGGTGCGATTCTTGTATCTTAGCCACAAAATGCCACAGATGCTGAAAAAGCTGACTTAGGAAGCTTGTTGGTGGAGAGATAATCTAACAGAGAAGGTGGAGTCCTAGAATTGCTGCTCTGTAGCAAATACAGACCATGTTGGACTTCACCCACTCCAATTGTCCTCCAACAAGAAAGGTCCTAAATGAAGCAAGATTGAGACAAAAATACAAGACAAAAAGGCAAGCTTTGAGTGAGTTGACTGACAGACACAAGATTAAAGGAAAAAAAAGGAACACAAAGAACATGTTTAAGGATAATTGAATTAGATAGTTTGACAGTACCAATGTGAGTGACATGAGTAGATTCCACTTCTATTATTGAGCATGTTCCTAATTCCCATACTTGTTCAGACCCTTCTCCCCCTTCTTCTATTCTTATTGGTTCCTTACCTGTTCCCTTGGGTAATTCTAATGTTTCTGATCAGTCCACTATTCCCCCTAATTAGTCTAATGTCCATCTTGATCAATCTAATGTTTCCCTTGGTCATTCTTCTACTTCTGTCCATATTGCACCTCCTGCTCCTTCTTCTTCCATTCCACCTCTTAGAAAATCCACTAGGATTTCTCATAGGCTTGCTTATTTGCAAGCTTATAAGTGCAATCAAGTGTCTCAAGTTCCATCTAGTGTTGCTTACCCTTTATCCTCTTACCTGTCTTCCCACAAATTGTCTCCTAGACACTTGCATTTTTGTAATGCCATTTCCTCAATTGAGGAGCCCAAATTCTATCACCAAGCAGTTAAAGATCCCAAGTGGAGAGAGGCTATGGCAGCTGAGATTTCTGCCTTTGAAGCTAATCACACTTGGACCCTCACAGCTCTTCCACCTCATAAAAAGACAATTGGTTGTAAGCGGGTGTATAGGGTCAAGTAAAAATCTGATGGGACTGTGGAAAGATATAAGGCCAGGTTGGTGGCTAAAGACTTCACTCAAAAAGAAGGCCTTGATTACATTGAAACTTTCTCACCTGTTGCCAAGCTTGTTACTGCCAAATGTCTTCTTGCAGTTGTTGTTGTGCAAGGCTGGTACCTCTGTTAGCTTGATGTAAATAATGCCTTCCTTCATGGTGAATTGAAGGAAGAATTCTATATGGATCTCCCACCAAGCTTCCACAGCAAGGGGGGGTTGGTATGCAAGCTACTAAGTCCTTGTATGGACTAAAACAAGCTTCAAGGTAGTGGTTTGCCAAGTTTTCCACTGCATTAGTTCTTCTCGCATTTACACAGTCCAAGGCTGACTACTCCCTTTTCATTAAGAAGAACTCTACTTCTTTTATTGCTCTATTGGTTTATGTTGATGATATATTGATTGCTAGCGATAACAAGAAAGCAGTTGATGAGTTGAAGATTCTATTAGATCAACAGTTCACGCTAAAAGATTTGGGTGATTTGAAGTTTTTCTTAGGCCTTGAAGTTGCAAGGACTACTGATGGTATCAATTTATGCCAAAGAAAGCACACACTTGAGGTGTTAGGTGATGCTGGTATGTTAGGATGTAAACCAGCCAAAGTGCCTATGGATCAGAATCTCAAGCTTAGTAAGTATGAGGGGAAGGAGTTGCAAGATCCAAGCTCCTATAGAAGATTCATAGGAAGGTTGCTATACTTGACAATAACCAGGCCTGACATAACCTTTGCTGTGAATAGACTAAGCCAATTCATGGCACATCTTAGAGAGCCTCATTTGCAAGCAGCTCATAAGGTCTTGCAATATCTAAAGAGTTCACCAGGCCAAGGTTTGTTTTTCTCAAGCAAATTAGAACTGCACTTGAAGGCCTTTGCTAATGCAGACTAGGCTTCATGCCCTGACACTAGGAAATCTAAAGCCTTGAATGCCCAACAATTCTCCTTTCTTGTATCCAAGTTGAATATGGTCAATATTCATGCCCCTCTTCTACTTGAGGGGGGGGTGCCAAGAGGCTAAAGGAAGTAATGAAGCTAAGAGGAGCAGAATCAAGAGCACATAAACAATGACACCATATATAAGTCATTCAAAATTTTTTTTTTTTGACATTTTAAAGTGATACAACATAGCACGTGGAGGAACATCATGTAACAATATTATGAGAAACCGAAGACTTCACCCATAAACAATTAATGGTACAAACTGTTCATAGCTATCAAAGGGCAAGGTAGGCCCAAACAGGTTATGTCCAACCCAAGTTTGCTCTAAGCCCAATCCAAAACTAAGTCCATCCCACTCCTTTTGCACACAAGCCCCGATTTCCAAACTTTTCTCTTACACTTACAACACTCAAACCAAGTTAATTTGAAACCCTCTTAGGCCCAACATGAATACAACACCTGGAAAATCATGCTTTTATAATCTAATTCATTCAGCCTAGCCAGAAGAAGAAGAAGATAATAAGAATAAAAGGAAGAAGGAAATTTGAACACTACAACAAAAAATGTTTATTATAATGAAAAAAATTGTTGTAATAACATCAAAGTCATTGCAATAGTTTATGCAAAGTGTTGCAATAGAATTTGAGATAATAGGTTTGTGTTAAAAAAATCTCGTTGCAATAAATTTTAAATATTTTAATGACAATTTTGATGTACAACTATATTTGCTATTGCAATAAACAATTTACTATTTCAAATATCTTGTAGCAATAGACTATAATTTCATGAATTTTATTGCAATAGATTGCAAATAATTGACAAAAATAATTTTGGTCAAGTTATTGCAACAATATATCTATATATATAATAATAGGTGAAGTTAAGAGAAACTCAAATTAGAATTCCAAATTAGAGTTCTAATTTTGCTGTTAATGTTAGATTGTAATTCATCAATATAGCCTTACTGTAAATCTGTAATGTAAAGGTAGGGTAAAGTTTGTACATAGAGATAAATTACATGTCGTTCATTATTAGTTAGTAAGGCTACATATAGTTTTACTGTATAGAAGAGGTAGTTAGGAATAGTTGACAGATGGCACTTGTTCATTGGATAGTTTGTTAGTCTTTCCCTGTTTCCTATACAAGAAACAGGGCTTGTTTATATTCGATTAATGAGAATTCAATGCATATTCAAAAATTTCCTTCTTCTTCATCTCTGATCTAATTCCTCCATTAATGAAGCTTGTCATATGTGTGAATTCTAACATGGTATCAGAGCTGAACTAGAATTCAGAGCCTTCAATCTCGGTACTCTCTGCAATTCTTAATTAAATACTTCTTGTTTTCTTTTCGTTTCTTGTGGTTCTTTCAATCAAGTTGTTCATTCTTTACTTGATTCGTACACTAGATTCTTTTCCCTAGATCTTGATTTCTTTCCGGTAATTGGCAAATCGAATTTCTTGATTTAGGGTTTATCTTGTTGATTGTGATATTTGTAATTAAATTCTGTTGGTAATTGCAATTGGATTGTTGTTCGTTCAAATCCTTTGATCAACCAAGATTGTGATTTGATTGTTTTTGTCTGAGAATTTTGATTTGTTGGCTAATCAATTCTAGTTCAAAAGTGATAGTTTTTGGAGGTTTTGTATGATTCTTGATTGCACTTTGACATTCTTGATTTTACATCTGAGTTTGAGGATATGGCAGACAGTACTTCAAGTACTTCTGTTCCATCTATTTAGCCATGAGAGAATTCTTCTAGCCCTTACTACTTGTCCAGTAGTGATAATCCTAGGGTTTCCCTTGTTATCCAACATTTGACTAAAGAAAATTACAGCACCTGGAGTAGAGCTATTTTTATTGCTTTAGATGCAAAAACCAAGTTGGGTTTTATTGATGGTTCCATCCCAAAGCCTCTTTCTGTTGATCACCCCTGTTACACAGCCTGGTGTAAATGTAATAGTACTGTTTTGGCCTGGTTGTTTAACTCAGTTTCTAGAGATTTACAGCCTAGCATAGTGTATTTCAAGACAGCAAGAGAGGTATGGCTTGATTTGCAACATAGGTTTTCTCAAGGTAATGGTCCTTGGATTTTTGAGCTGAGAAGGGAAGTTTTTTCTTTGAGTCAAGAGGATCTAACCATCAATGCCTATTATACAAAGTTTAAAGGTCTATGGGATGAGCTATTAGAATACAGGACTTGTTCTTGTGGTCATCAAGCTGAAGAATGTGTGATGTCTTTTTTGATGGGTCTTGTCAGGGGCAGTTTTTTGCGCCTAGCCACGTGTCTTTGAAGGTGTGACTTTGCTAGGCCCAGATTTGTTTTAGGGAGTTCAACTCGGAACTCGACATTGGACCGCATAGACCAATGGCTTCCGGTGTATTTTTAAGCCTATAAAATAGATAAAACCCAAAATCTTAGAATTATGATAATGGTTGAAATAAATAAATAATATGCTTAGCATGATAGTTTTGATTAAATGGTGAGTTAATACGTTATTATTATGCATACTAAGTGATGTCCAATATTAGAAAATAATTAATTAGGTATCAAATGTCCAATAATGGGATGAATCCAATAGTCCATATCCAACTGCGGTTCGTGGTTCATGTTCAACATAATAAGTTATGTCTAGCAATGGTCTATGTCCAAATAATATATGTGCAATGGTGGTAGATCGATTTATTAATATGTATGTTCATTAATGAAGTATTAGTGAGATCATATTCATTAAATAATGAGGTGATATCAAAATAGCTTGCATCTAGTGGTAAAATGATAATGAATAAAATATATTTAATAATATAAATTTGAAGATAAATATAATGACTTATCTTTATATTTTGCAGCTCCAATCGTAGCATCAGTGGACTTAGCATTTTAGCAACCTTCATACTTTGCAGCTCCATGGTGAAGTGAATGCTTTCATGGTGACTTCATGTTTGAAAGGGAAAAATGAGTGCAATTGGAGGGAGTGAGAGCATGTCCAACCGTGTGCATTGGTTGGTTAAGTTTGTCCCCTTAATCGTGCACTTAAATGATTTTCCTCATGTAATGCCCTTTTAGTTTTTAGTCAAACATGAGTGAGTTCGTGCCTTTCATAAGAATAGTTTTAAATATTAGAAATGTATGTCTTCAATGAGAATGATTTTAATATGAAGTCTTTGTGCCTTTTAAGAGAAAAGCCTTAGTATTGATGTTCATGTGCCTTCCATGAGAAAGGGTTTTTGTAAGGTGTTCTTGGAAGAGTATTTTGATATGTTTTAAGATGTGTAAAGACGGTAAGAAATATATATATATATATATATATATATATATATATATATATATATATAAAATGAGATATGGTGTTTGCAATGCGTATAGAAATTATATATAGATACTTTGTTGGACATGGATCTTGTATATGTATATTTTGTGAGACACGGAGTTTAAAGATATATGAGAAGTATGAATGGGTATTTTGTGAGGAATGTGTTTGTAAAATATATGGAAGTATGAGATTGATAATATGAAGGATAAATATAGTAAATACATGAGATTGTTGGTGTTATGGGTTATGTTGCTTTCTAAGAAGAGAGATTTTGTATGAGAAATAAAGAATGAGATTGAGATGTGTTTTTGGGCAGCAAAAATGATGAAGTTTCAAAATAATGGAGTGTGGGAAAAATGGGTAATGGATAATAGTGTATTGTAATATGTGTGTTGTGTTGTTATCTATGAAGGGGGATTTTGCAAGAGAGATGGGGAAGTATGAAAATGTGTATGTGGTAGCAAAGTGAAGTTTCATAATAATGGGGTGAGAGAGGGATGGATTGATCTCCCTTTTAGTGTGTAGCTTGGTCCTTTTTATATAGAGCCAAGCTATGTAACTAGATCAGAACTTAGTTGAAGGGAAAATTAGCAAATAAGGAAAAGTCCTTGACAAGGTAAGTGGTTTCATTAGAGGGATTTTGTTTTTTTGCCAAAAGAAGAAAGTTAGAGACTTTAAGGCTGATGTTATAGCTGTAACAACTGTCAATCACAGCTATCACAGTTGAATGATATCATCCAAATGACATCTTGCTTGGAGGAAAAAATATTTGGCATTAAATTCATGGTTTGGCTAAAAATGGTAAGATAGTCTTTATGAGATCTTCTGGTACCACAGCTGGAGCCACTGCAGAATGTGCTGGAGCTGTTGCAACTTCTGCAAAATTTGTTTCCGCAGATGCTGTTTTTGCTTCTGCTGGAGCTGTTTGCAACTTTTGTTGGAGCTGTTTCTGCAAAACAGCTTTTGCTGGAGCTACTGTTGGTATTTTTGGCTAAGTTTCCTCTTTTGGAAAATTATATGCTTAGTCTATATATAATTTTGGCAAGTAATAGACTAGTTGGTTGATATTTGATGAAGTTTTAGGGATGTAATTATGGTCTTTTTGTATTTTAACCAAATCTTGGAGAGTAAAGAAAGCATTTAATGCTAGATATGAGATACTAAATATATTTAGCCATATGCTTGGAATTGATTTATATGAAAATAATAATATGATATAATTATATTTTAAAACTTATATTATATGATGGACATTAATTTTATGTAAAGAGCAGATGGATTTTTATCATTTTAAGTGTTATGTGATATGAGAGGCTTACCAATTGTTACCTATTGCACACTGACCTATTAGAGTTCAGGAAATTGGGGAAGACATGCCAAGCAACATGCTTTCCTTTATCAACTTTGAACCACTAGACTTTTACTGAACATACTTCTTGGCCCTCCAAACCACGACTCCTAAAATTCCCCCGATGAGACTCATGAACTTGGATCATGAGCCAAAAATGAGATGATGTGCTATGAGCTTAAATCATGGGCTTTGACACCTTTTTTTTTAATGTAAATATGGGCTTTTTTGGGCTTTAGAAGAGATTTTTCCAAAATCCATGATAGTGTTGACGTGGTGCGGGTTGCCAATGAAATGAAGCCATGTGATGTGAAAAATTTATCCTCAACAAGTCTTAATGACACTTACACAGCTATGAGAGGGCAGATCTTGCTAATGGATCCTATTCCTTCTTTAAGCAAGCTATTTTCTCTCTTGGTTCAAGATGAGAAACAAAGGAAAGTCAGTAAGACTCCCACCATTGAAGCTTCAGCCTTTGCAGTCAAGAACAATGGTTTTTTTTGTTAAAGGATCTAACAAGGGTAAGTTTGGTAGACCTCAGTGCACTCACTGTGGAGCTTTGGAACATGTTGTTGATAAATGTTACAAATTACATGGCTACCCACCTAGTTACAAGTTTAAGAACAAGGGACAGCAAGGTGGACATTCTTCTTTCAGCTTTGAAAATTCAGTCCAATCTTGTAATTCTGCTTTTGTAATTGATAGTACTAGTCTTTGGCATAGCAAGTCAGGGCATCCTTCCTTTCAAAGATTAGCCATTTTACAAACTCTTGTACCCGATGTTATCAATTGCAGCAATAATAAGTCTTTTGATTGTCCTATTTGTCCTATTGCTAAGCAAAAACGATTACCTTTTCAATCTTCTATTCATGTTTCTAATTCTTGTTTTGATTTGATTCATGTTGACATTTGGAGACCTTATTCCACCCCTTCATTGAATGGTTCTAAATACTTCGTTACTATTGTGGATGACTTTAGTAGATGCATTTGGACTTTTCTCATGTCATATAAGTCTGATGTTTCCCATTTAATTCAGTCCTTTTACAATTTAATAGTTACATAGTTTAACAAAACTATCAAAATTATTAGGTCTAATAATGGTCCAGAATTTGCCTTGCATTCTTTCTATGCTTTTAAGGGTATCATACACCAATTATCTTATGTTGAAACACCTCAACAAAATTCCATTGTTGAGAGAAAGCATCAACATCTTCTAAATGTGGCTAGAGCTTTGAGGTTTCATGCTTGTTTACCATTGAAGTTCTGGGGTGATTGTATTCTCACTGCCACTTACCTTATCAATGGGATCCCTAGTCCCTTATTACAAGACCTTACCCCCTATGAAAAGTTGTTAGGACATCCACCCCCTTATTCTCACCTTAGAGTGTTTGGTTGTCTTTGCTATGCATCTACCTTAGCTAGAGACAGAACTAAGTTTGACCCTAGAGCAAAGTCCTGCATCTTTCTTGGTTATCCATAAGGTGTTAAGGGATATAAATTGTATGATCTTCGAACCAAGTCTTGTTTCTTGTCTTGAGATGTTGTTTTTAAGGAATCTATTTTCCCTTTCAAGTCTTGGATTTCCAAGTATGTCAATGTCAATCCTCCTTCTACTCCTTCTCATTCTGTTTTTCCTCCTCAATCTTGTATTCCTGATCATTCTTGTATTCCTGATCATTCTTCTAAATTTCCTCTTGCTTTTATTGAGTTTTCTCCTCCAATTTCATTTTTTGATATGGTTGTGCCACCTGAGGACTTCCTTGATTTGGTTCATCCTAATGATCTTTCAAGTTTGGCTGATTCCCCTGATTTGATTCAGCTTACTACTGTTTCAATTCAACCTGATTCCATTGGTCTTATTCCTTCTACACCACAAATTTGTGATGTTGTTCCTGTTAGGCAGTCTTCTAAACCTCACAAGCACCCACTTATCTAAAAGATTATCATTGTAATCTTGTTGCTACTCCTATGTTGGCTTCAGTTGCTCTCAGTTAATCAGATGATTCCTTTGCTCCTGGTTTAGGTATTTTGTATCCCCTTTCATCTACTCTTTCTTACACTAAACTGTCCTCCTCTCAAAGAACATTCTCCATTGCACTCACTGTTCACAAGGAACTTGATACTTATGCTCTGGCCTTTTTAGATCCTAAATGGCAAGAGGCTATGCAGGTAGAGATTGATGCTTTGCAAGCTAATAATACCTGGGTTATGACTCCTCTTCCTCCTAGCAAGGTTCTCATAGGGTGTAAATGGGTTTTTATGATTAAACTCAAATCAGATGGGTCAATTGAGAGGTATAAGGCAAGATTAGTTGCCAAGGGGTATTCTCAGACTAAAGGGGTTGATTTCTATGAGACTTTTTCTCCTGTTGTGAAGTTTACCACAGTCAGGACATTGCTTGCTCTTGCAACCATTCAAGTTTGGCATCTTACTCAATTGGATATCAACAATGCTTTCCTCCATGGTGACTTGAATGAGGAAGTTTACATGGTTCCTCCACCTGGGTTTGGTAGCAAGGGGGAGGTGTGCAAGCCTACCAAGTCCTTGTGTGGTCTTAAACAGGCTAGTAGGCAATGGTTTGCTAAACTATCTTCAACCATCATTGATCATGGCTTTGTTCAATCAAAATCAGATTATATAGTGTTTACTAGAGTTCAAAAGGGTTCCATTATCATCTTGCTGGTCTATGTTGATGATATATTGATAGCAAGCAATGATGTGGATGCTGTGAGTGCTTTCAAACTGTTTTTGGACAACAAGTTTAAGCTTAAGGATCTTGGTACTTTGAAGTTCATCTTGGGGCTTGAAGTAGCAAGAACTACTAAAGGAATCTCTTTGTGCCAGAGAAAGTTCACCCTTGAGTTACTATCAGACACAAGGTTGTTGGTGTTGTTGGCTTGCAAACCCTCAAATGTTCCTATGGATCAATCACTCAAGCTGAGCAGTTCAAGTGGAGATAATGTACCCGATCCTTCCCTGTATAGAAGGTTGATAAGCAAACTTCTCTATTTGACGCTTACACGACTAGACATTAGCTATTCTGTCCACAAGTTAAGTCAGTTCATGAGTACTCCTAAAATGCCACATCTTCAAGCAGCCTACAAGATATTGAAGTACTTGAAGAAGACACCAGGACAAGGTTTTTTCCTATATGCATAGTTTGACCTAAAATTGAAGTGTTACTGTGATGCGGATTGGGCTACTTGTATTGACACTAGAAGGTCAATCTCTGGTTTTTGTATCTTCTTAGGTGAATCCTTGATTTCATGGAAATGTAAGAAGCATCAAGTAGTTTCAATATCTTTTGCAGAGTCAGAATATGGAGCAATGGCTTGTGTGACTAGTGAGATAGTTTGGTTAATTGCTTTGCTTGATACTTTTGGTTATACACACAAAGGACTAGCTTCTCTCTACTATGATAGCAAGGCAGCCCTCTACATTGTTGCAAACCCTATGTTTCATGAAAGAACCAAGCATATAGAGATTGATTGTCACTTCATTAGAGAGAAGATTGAAGATAGAGTGATCAAGACCTTCCATGTGCCTACGAGACATTAGCTAGCTGATTTGTTTACTAAACCTCTCCATCAAAAGCAATTTATGTTTCTTTTATCCAAGGTGAACCTGATCAACATCTACAGTTCATCTTGAGGGGGAGTGTTAATGTTAGATTGTAATTCATCAATATAGCCTTACTGTAAATCTGTAATGTAAAGGTAGTGTAAAGTTTGTACGTAGAGATAAACTACATGTCATTCATTATTAGTTAGTTAGGTTACATATAGTTTTACTGTATAGAAGAGGTAGTTAGGAATAGTTGACAGATGACACTTGTTCATTGGATAGTTTGTTAGTCTTTCCTTGTTTCCTATATAAGAAATAGAGCTTGTTTATATTCGATTAATGAGAATTCAATGCATATTCAGAAATCTCCTTCTTCTTCATCTTTGATCTAATTCCTCCATTGAAGAAGCTTGTCATATGTGTGAATTCTAACATTTGCGCCATGTGTCATAAATTATTTATTTTTAAAGAGTTTTATTTCTTAATTTTAGAGTCAAATGTGGGACCACATCATAAATATTCATCCAAGTGAGTTATTAAGTACAAAAACCAAAAAATATAAAATATATGAATCATAAAAAATAAAAATAAAAAGGTGCTTCACAATAATTTTTTTTTTAAAAAAAACATGGATAATTTAAATTTTATACCTAATAATATCCTCACAATTTTTTTTAAAGAGCAAACAAAATATAAAAATGACTATCAATAGTATTTAAATTATATATATAGGAATTATATTATGCATCTTATTGTATATCTTGAAGTATATCCATGAATATGCATGGGGTTACAAACTAGTTCATTGTAATAGATAATTGTTTCATATTTTTTCATTATAATATAGATTGTAAAATAATTGGTATTAAATTATTGTAATAATATATTCGTTGCAATTTCATGTTTGTTATTGCAATGGATTGTAAAATAATTTATATTTAGTTATTGCAATGATATATTTGTTGTAATAAGTTGACACTTTGAAATTTCTATTGTAATAGATTGTAAAATAATTAGTACCAAGTTATTACAACGATTTCTTCAATTTAAGTTATTGCAAAAAATATTTCTTATTGCAATTTAGTATTAAAGCCTCTCTTGCAACTAAAAATTATAAGTTATTTTAACTAATTATTATTAATGTAATAATTTACCACTTTTAAGTGGTAGTAGGCCTAGTAGTTAAAGCCATTATTGAAGAAGGGGCTTTGTTTGTGCTGTGTAGGGGTATAGACAAGTTGCTTGGTTTATATTGTGGTAAACAAAGTGACAACTATATTTGGACTTTGTGATTCATAATGAGATTTCAACAGGCTCTACAACTTGATGGACAAGCAAATAGCTATAGTTAACTATAGTTACAAGCAGGGACCGTGCTAGGATTTTTTGTTTGGGGGGGCTGAATTTTGGTATTAGTATATTAGTTTCGAGTCAAGATAAACCATTGTACACATGCGTAAACGTACATACACAAATATAAACATTAATATTTTGATACTAGAGTAGGTCATAATTTATAAATATATTGTATATAAAATTAACAACTTTCCAATCTATATATTCGCAAGATAATTTTTTGGGGGAACTTATCATCTTTTAAACTCCAATGAGTATACAAAAGCTGTCTAGTTTGATATTAAACATGTACCAAAAAACGAATTAAAGAAAACAAAAACTATCTTGTCTCTATAACTAATAGACCAATTGACAAATTCTGTTGATTTATAAGAGCATTATTGGACTAACTCAAACATTTGGGGGAGCCAAGTTCTATTTTTGTAGCTAAATATTTAAAGTTTTAATACTTATACATAATATAAAATAATTTTTTAAAATTTTGGGGGGGCATATGCTATAGCTCCGCCCCTAGTTACAAGATTTATTTGGTTAGGTTATCCTAACCCTAACCCTCGGTATCCCTATAAATACCCCTAAAAACCCCATCACTGTTTTTTAAAAAAAGCTCTCTAAGTCTCAAGCTAAGCAAAAATGGCGTTCCGTTTTCTCCTCAAGTCCAGTTTGAAATCCTTCACTACCTGAACCCCAACCCATTTTCCACAACCACCACCACATCCCATTATTTCTGCTCCCACCCACCACCACTACTACTGCTCCTCCTCTTAAGCCATTCCATCCATTTCCCATCCCATCTACTCCTCACCACCCTGGCTTTCTCAAGCCTGGGGAAAAAAAACACATAACCACCAAGCTCGCTTTCTTCTCGAAAATTAAAAAAGTTCTGTCTGATGTGCTCTCCTGGATCAACCTCCACTCTTTTCCACCAACCGTCAAGATGGTTGTTCTTACCATATTCAAGGGGATGCTATTTGCTGCGGATGAGAAATGTTTTGAGATACTCATCATTGTTTTTTTCTGGCTCAAACAGATGAAGGTGGTGACGTGGTGAAACAAGAAGAAGAAGGAGGAAGAAGAAGAATGAAAGAGGAAGATGAAGATTGAAGAAGGTGATGGGCTGTTTTTGTCTGGGTTTTTGTTTTTTTTTAGAGCTTCAATTTGTAAAAAAGGAAAATACAGGCAAGGATGTGTTGAAAATATGAGCAAGGATATGTTTTTTTGAGCTTCAATTTTTCACATGCATTAAACTTCAGCCAAATTTTATGTGAATGAAAATGTCTATGTTTATCTTTTATTGCTTGTTTTTTAATGAATGGTTCTTCAAGTGTTTTTGTTTGTGTTTGTGTTTGTGTTTGAGTGTTTTTTTTTTTTAATAAGGCATGACAACGGATTTCATTAATAAAACCGAGTAATGTGATTGACCATTCCATATTGAATAGTTAATTTAGGAAATATAGAGAGCGTTTGGATTCAGATTAAAGCTGCGTTTTACTTTCCACGTTTTCCTCTTTTTTTTTTCTTTTTTTTTTTCTGCGTGTGAACAGTAACCTCACATGGGTTACTGTTCATGCACTGTTTTGCACTGTTCATGCACTGTTTTGCACTGTTCACATATTAAAAAATATTAAAAATGGGTCCCACGATACTATTTACACATTTAAAAATTATTTTGCTACAGTGTTTTTAGTTTTCAGTTTTCAGTTTTCAGTTTTCAGCAACAATAAGCTCAATCCAAACGGACCCATATAGTTAATAAATAATAAACTTGAGGAAGCACAAAGTTAAAATGATTTTTTAATCTATTGCAATAAATATATCGTTGCAATAACTAAATATCAATTATTTTACAATCTATTGCAATAACAAACATGAAATTGCAACGAATACATTATTACAATAATCTAATACTAATATTTTACAATCTATTATAATGAAAAAATATGAAACAATTATCTATTACAATGAATATATCGTTGCAATAACTTGACCAAATTTATTTTTGTCAATTATTTGCAATCTATTGCAATAAAATTCGTGAAATTATAGTCTAGTGCTACAAAATTTTCGAAGTAGTAAATTGTTTATTACAACAGCAAATATAGTATTACATCAAAATTGTCATTAAAATATTTAAAGTTTATTGCAATGAGAAATTTTTTAACTAAAACCTATTACCTCAAATTTTATTGCAACACTTTACATAAATTATTGCAATGACTTTGATATTATTACAATAATTTTTTGTTGTTGTAATAAACATTTTTTGTTGTAGTGTTAGACCGTGTTTCATATTAGGTCTTAGTGTAAGAAAATACTTGTATATCTCTAGAGTTTTGATAAAACTATACGAGTAGTAAAGAATAGCTTCACGGTTTGAATAGTCTTTAAATAAAAACAACATTGTAGTTTGTTTTATTGAGAAAAAAATTTTGTGCTTAATTCTTCTTAATTTCCCTTAAAATAGAATATTTTAGATATTTCTATTTTAATTTAAATATCACTAACATACTGTGGGCCATGATAAGTTTTGCTAGATTGAGTATTAACTTCCCAAACTCAGATGAAAGAATACTTGATGAACTCTGATTAACTAGGGTATGATTATATATTTTTGTAACTTGACTTGTAAACAAATTGCATATTGTAAAAATCCAGTTGCATAATATACAAATGACATGTTTTCGATTAAATCTATGCATTGTTAATAACACTAGAAAATAAAAATACATTGCCTTAATTTAATTTAATTTTAAATTTTTTTAATATTGGATTGAAGGGAACAAGTGTTCTTATCTCAAAATGCTTTTAAATTTACATGAGCGAATAAACTTACTTCATAAATATATATTTTCGCTTTTTCAAGAAAATAGAAATGTTAAGATTGCAATAATTGATAGTGGTATAGATAGTAAATTTGATGCTTTCTTGTGTGATGAAAGAAAAATCAAAGAGTTCCATGATTGCAAGGATAAACTAAAGTTCCAAGACACATATTTTTGTAAAAATGCACATTTTGACAAGCCTAGATCAACCTTACCCAAAGTCGTAGACGTTGTAGGTCGTGAAACCCAACCTACTATAGTGGCAGTAGGGCAGGGAGAAGAATTGAAACAAAGCCATGGGATACCTTTTCATTAACCGTGTAGCTCAAAATGCAGAAATCTATTCATATAAAATTGTATGGAGAAAGGAAGGAGGTGGAATTCATGAAATTGGATGACATTGTTGATGCATTTTTGAAAGCAATAGAGGATAGGGTCGATGTAATTTATGTATCCTTGCTATTAAGCCCAAGAAAGCTCCATATTATCTCAATTGAATTGTTGTTGGATCCTTTCTTGCTATGCAACATAATATTTTAACTGTAGCTACTGCTGGCAATTATGGTCCTAGTATTAAATCAGTTCAAAATGTTGCACTATGGATTTTGACGGTTGGTGCTTCTTCTTCATCTAAATGTTTTAGAACTACCATGCAAGTAGACGCATTGGCGTTTACATAAATTATCTTCTTTTATTTTTTTTATTTTTTTGAGGAAATTCACGGTAATTATCTTTATGAGTTTATTTACTTGCTTAATAGAATTAATATCTCTAATAATTTTATTTGTATTCAAAAGCATTTTTGTTTTATTAATTATACTATACAAGCTGAGTTCTCGTACAATGTGTGATTCAATTTATTATTAGTTTTATTCAATATTTCAATAAATTTTTATAAGAATCTTGTAGCTTAACTGTTTGACACTTATAGTATTAAAAGTTTTCAATAGAGAGATTCGAGTTCAAATCTCCCACGCCAACTACCGATGCATAAAAAATATTTCAATAAATTTCCTTATAAAAAATTGTAATCTTTAGTTATTTTATACACAAAATCGAAAGACACTAAAGAGCAGTGTAGTGATTTGATCATACTGTAATATGTGTTTACAAATTGAAAATTGCATGAAATAGTGGACCCATCTTCAATGCCTCCCTTCTAATTTCTGAAAATAATTATTTTTTTTAATGATAAATAATAAGTTAAACTATAGGTTAAAAGCGCCAGTATAGAGTTACAAAACTGCCATTAAAGGCTATACTTGAAAAATATAAAAATTTTGCGTTTTAAATTGCTAGTATAGGTTGAACTTATTATGTCAGTTTTCAGTTTTTAAAAAGCACCAATATAGGGTTCCAAACTGCTAGTATAGGATATTCCAATAGTTTCTAAAAAAGCGTCGGAACTGCCGGGATCTATACTAGTGTTTTTCAAACTACCGGTGTAAGTCACCTAGGGCTATAGTCACCAAGGAAGCATGGGTGTGCCATTTTGGTTGGTGCACTTGCGTCGGACTCGGCGGGACGCGGTTGCACGCATGTCTCTTAATGAAATTTTTTTTCTCGACGTGGTCCGATTCAATCTAAAATGGTTCGAAATAGGACCCGATATGGTCTAAAATAATTATTAAAAGAAACCATTAATTTCAAACTTATCTTTAATTTAGTTGTAGTTTCAAACTTCGATATCATATTCTAATTTATGAACATCATGTAATGGTTATGTATTCGCTCTATTATCTACTATTGCTCTGAAATTGATATATGTTTACCATTATATGAGAAAAAAATGCTTAGCAATATATAGAAAATATAAATAAACAAATATTTAATAATTAATGAATAAACATATCCCGCCGCATTCCTGTCCTACTTTTTCAAAAATTGTTGTGTTGTTGCACTACATCCGCACTCGCACCCGGACCCGAATCCGCAACCATGCTTTCTAGATTGTCACACTTATTGGCCAGCGCTAAGAAGTGCTGATATTAAAAGTGTTGGAATAACTCATTTGGGTTTATATTGACAGTTTTAAAGCTATAGTGGCATTTTAAAAACGCGGCTATAGGTCCAATATTTTGTAGTGATCCTATACTTCCTAATCACAAATACTTCCACAACAATTCAAAGTGGTTTTGAGGGTTGATCTGAGCATTGGATTCCCGAAGTTGTTACCGCATGGTTAGAATAGATAGGCAAAGAAGGTGACATGCATTGCATTGTAAGGAACCCAATAGTCATTATTATAAAGCTGAACATTCCAGACTTGATGTTTTTGAAATTAGACACCTAGATAACTGAGAATAATAAACAAATTGAATTGCAATACATAATTTCCAAAAAAAGAAAGAAAGAAGGAAAAAGCCTAAACTGAACAATCATCCAAACCTAACCTTAATAACCCTAACAAATCAAACAATTAAGCACCTCCTAAACTCATAAATTTTCAAAACCATAATTTGTCACATATACTCAAAATAATAATAATAATAATAATAATAAGTTCACTTCCATTGCACCTGATCGTCCCTCTTTCTCTCTCTATTTTCTCTTAGAGAAGAATAATGCTACATTTATAATTCACAAACTATTTTACGATATTTTTACAAATTGTTGATGTGTCCAACATTTTATTAGTTTTCATCTAGACCTACCATTAACATCACTTTTTTATTTACCAATAACCACTCACTACATAAGTCTTTTGTAAAAATTTTTGTAATAAAGTTTGTATCTCTAGCATTACTCCTTAGAAAAATTAACATTTGCATGTGTTGCTTAATCTAAAGGTCAAATATGGAAATTTATTTAATACCCCAGACCCATCCAAGTTAATTTAATTCAATTTGCTCTCTTTTCAAAGCCAACAACACTTTTATTTTCACTATTTTTAAGAAGTTTTGAGGTTGTCAAGTTTCACAAAGATCACACTAGCTTACGAGTATGTCTAAAACACCAACTAGACACCAATCCAATTTTGAAGAAATACCATATATCATATCATATCATCTATATATATATATATAACCGAAACCTCTGAAGCTCCCACAATTTTCCACAACAACACAATTTAAAAAAAAAAAAAAACGTAATAAAACTTTTCTAAAACCCGATGTCCTGCCTTTCCCTTTCACGATGCTCTGCCAGCCAAATCCATTATAGCTTTCTCCTTCCTCCAAAACACAGATTCACAAACAAACCCAATATAGCTCTCTGCCGTTCCCCCACCACTCATATGTCCCGATCGACCTTTCTGCTTCCTTTCATTCCCATCTCCCTCTATACCACAAGCCCAATACAAACCAAAACCACCCACCTCTACTAAGAGGGGAAAAAAAAATCTAAAATTTCAGCATTTTGGCCGAAATACTCTTTCCGGGCCAAAATAAAAAGCTAGCCTTATTTGCTGATTTGCTCGATTTTGTGTACTTGATCTCAATTGATCATGGGGAATGAGTAGGTCTGAACCAAAACCACCCACGTCTACTAAGAGGGAAAAAAAAATCGGAAATTTTGGCATTTTGGCCGAAATACTCTTTCCGGGCCAAAATAAAAAGCTAGCCTTATTTGCTGATTTGCTTGATTCTATGTACTTGATCTCAGTTGATCATGGGGAATGAGTAGGTCTGATTGTTAAGAGGTACTCAACACTATTGTGATTTGGCGAGAAGGTTAGAGTTCTAGCTAAAGACTCTAAATTAAAGGAAGGTGAAAAAAGATCAGGAGAGAGTTTGAAAAGGTTCTGTGATAATGAAAAAGTAAAAATAAGAAAGGAAGAAGGGTAGTGGCTGAGGAGACATGGAGCAGTGAGTCACGTGCTTTGGAATGATGAATTTTTGAAAAGTTTCCAGGAAAGTTGCATGTTTTACAAATACCCTTTTATGCTTGCTTATTTACAATAATAGCATATTTAATTTTGAATGCTCCTTCATTAGAATTTTATATATAATCATTTTTTAAACATTTTTTTTGAAGAAATCAATTTAAAAACTTTAGCTTAATAATAATAAATAATAGTAATTTTATTTTTTATGTGTGTATATATATATATATATTTAAATATATACCAGGTGCGTAATCCTGAAATGGTGCATCGGCACACACTGATACCAAAATATTCCGTTTTAGTAGCTAATTTGGAACAACCTCTAAAATGGAATTTAAAACTTTGGTGGAAATAGTGTGACTGTACAATATAATCGAAGCCTTTGACTATTTGTTGATTGCTCTAGAATTTTCACCTTAACCCCAAAACCTTCATAGATCGGTGAATTGAAAAAGAATATAAAAAAATAAAAAATAAAAACCTTTTGGGAAAACTTAATCGTAGTTCTGTGTTTTTGTGGTGTCTAAGGGTGGAAATAGGGTGACTATACAATTAACCAAGTTATGCAAAAATTCAATCCAAAGATTGATGAAAATTTTAAAATTTTAGATAAACACTTGAATTCAAACTCAGTTGAAATAGATCTAGTATGCAATAGCTATCAATTGAGGTTACTATACAAGGGTTTTTTATTTTTTTTTACTCATAGTAGCTCACAAGTTTAAGTTGTATCGTTATTATTCCTATATACTCTCAATATGTGTCATTGAATGGAAATAGCATTGTTATTTGTTCACTTTCTTCTAAGATTGCTTTCATGAATTTAATAGTTTTTCTATTTTCTTAACTTGATTTAAAAATATATATATTCCTATTTTGTAGAATTTATTTTGAAGTTAGATCAAGAGTTCTATATTAAACATATTAAAGTTCAAGTGCATTATCAATACTATATTAATTTTTAATGATATTTTTATGATCTATAAGTTTATTTTTTAAGGCTGTTTGGCACTGTCAAAAACATTGCATAAATGATAATTTAAATTCTTCTTTCATTGTTGGATTTTTTTTTTCATAGTCAATAGGTTTCCCGTGCATCGCATGGGTCAACGACTAGTATTATATATAATAAAAGTTGGGTTTAGATGCCGTGGTTGCGCCAAGTGGCAGAACCAAATTGCAGAAATTTTCTTAAATTTTTAGATTTTAAAAAGAAAACATTTACATAAAAAAAAGTCTAATGCATCTTAAATTGCAGCAACATAGTCGTAGTGTAATCTAATTCTTCTTATTTTTTAAATACTCAATTTAAAAATAAAGGTCATGGCATTGTAAATCTATCGCAAAAAACTGTATATATATATATATATATATCACCCTTTCAAAAAAAAAAAAAAAAAAAAACGCTGTTGCTGAAGATAAAAAGTTGACTAGCCGAGGAAAACTTCAATAAATATCATATGGTGATGTATATCAGCATTTAGATCTAGGCTTTGATGAATAATCCTAACAAAGCATATATAAGGTAAATCTATCCAAAAATCCATATATATCCCCCAAAGAAAAAGGCATTGTTGGTGAGGATAAAAAGGTAGACCGGAAGAGAAAAAGTTTGATAGATGTATATGGTGATATGTATATATATAATCAGGAAATTAACGCATAATCAGGAAATTTTTAAATAAAAAGAATTATATTTCGTATCAACTTCTTCAGAGATCTATATTAACATAGACTTTTTTTTTTTTAATTTAGAATGATATTAACACAGACTTCAAGGAGTTTAGGGTATTTGATTTTTATTTGGACTCCTTTTTTAGGTCGAGTATGTATATATATACACGGTTGGTGTATTTTTTTTCATTCTCCAACTTATTTTACAGTTTTTTGGTTTAGGCTTCCATTTTCTTACCTAGAATCATGTAGGTATATATTTGTTTACTAATCAAATTGAATACGTTTTATGTATTTGTTTGATCTAATTTATATGTTAATGGTTTGATCCAATTTAATTATTTTGTTGTCCAATATTTAATTATATCCTAAATTTGTTCAATCTTCATCAAATCAAATTTGGAGCATAAGGGTAAGAGTTTCACATCAAAAGTTTTTATTGAATTGTTCTTATTAACATGTTTTACTTTTACTTGCCCATGAGATCATTTATTCTAATCAATTTCTTTATTGAATTCTTCTTGTCGGTTTTTACTTACAATTTTTTGTTTAATACTTATAACATGTTTTATACACTCTCATTAATTCAAATAGATTCAAATAGAGATGGTTAAACAAAAAACAAAATTTCTCCAAGTTGCCTTAAGCAAGCAAGTGACAGAAATGTTGCAAGAAATAAAAGATGACTTATGCCACTGGCAAGTTTTGAAGGTCAATAAGGTTGGTAATTTCATTAATCTTTTTTTTTTTTTTTTGGTTTAAATGGTCAAATTTTGGAAATTTAATTCCCAAATTTTTTGAATCTTTACAATGTCATCATTCTTCCAATATCACTTTTTTTTTATGTATTGATAATTTTTACTATTGAGCCGTCACTATAAAATAGGTTTTTTTTCCCCCTTACAATTATGGAACTTATTTGACTAAATTAGTAAAATCAAAGTTGAAATGATAAATTTATTTATTTATTTTAAAGCCCGATAATAAGTGGTCATAGACTCATATGTAAGTTGTCGTAGTAAATTCCAATCATAGACTATTAAATTTACATATAATTTTGCAATCTATATGGTTCTATTTTATTTAAAAAAATTCGGTTTAATTTTCTTCTTTATTTTTTTTCCAAGTTTTTCAAGAAAGATTTCAAGCATCTTAAGAAAGGTTTGTAATCTATATGTAGAACTTTGCAATTTTTTTTAAAAAATTGCAGCAATGTAGTGTAATCTAATTCTTCTTATTTTTTAATTACTCCATTAAAAAAAATGTCTAATGCATCTTAAATTTATCAAAAGGTCTAATGCATCTTAAATTGCAATAACCGTATACTACACACACACACACACACACACAAAAGTGCTATAATCTTAAATTGCAGCAATACTTATAGATTTTAAAAAAAATTAGATATTTTTTTTCTTATCTTTTTCTCTTATAATTTTTAAGTTTATAAAAATTTTAATTTGATTACAATCCAAATTCTTTTCTCCATCTATTTCTTCTTAATTTGATTACAATCCAAAATCTTCATCTTCATCTAATCTTTTTTTTTTTTTTTCATTTAAATTATATTACTACACCTATTAGCTACAAATTTTTTGGATTAAAAAAATAAAAAGAAAAGTGATTATTTTTTACACTTCCACAAATTAAGTTTGAATCCAACAGAAATTGAGTTGAACTAAAACTATTTAAGAATGCTAAAATCAATCTATAAAAAAAACATTACTACACAAAAAAAAAAAAAAAAAAGCAACTCAATATATGATTGAGTTAACGTTTCACACGTCCACAAATTAAGTTTGAATCCAAGAGAAATTGAGTTAAACTAAAACTCTACTGGGTCTACGCTACTCTACTATTTACGAATGTTAAAATCAATCAATAAAAAACCAAAATTAAGTGAAGAATTGCAGAATGAAGGATTTGACTTTTTCAGTGAGAATAGCTATCTTATTTTTATTTATTTATTTTTTTTGCGTTTTTATATTTCTATTAACATAGTTCAATAATTACTTAAATTCTATGATTTTTTAAAATATTTTACATAATGCAATTCATTTTAATTATTGATGTATTTTTTTATTTGGTGTTCTTAATTGATTGTGCATATTATTTTCTCAATTATGACAATATTAAAATGGCTAGATATGACTATCAATATCAAAATGGCTAGACACAGGTAATTTATATGTAAACTTTTACATTTAAATTGCAATACAATTTTTGTTTTCTCTTTATGTAATTTTATTTATCTATTTTTGAAATTATTTTGATTGTGTTACCTTAGAAGGTTTAGATACTTATATATATAATTAAATTACAATTTTACTACTAAGAGCTTTTAGAAATTTAAAAGTTGCCATAATTTTTTAAATTATTTATAATATCTTCTTTTGCAAAAAAAAAAAAAAAAAAAAAAAAAAACTTACATAATATACATTTTCCATGTAACTTAATTTTTAAAATTTTTTTACTATTTTATTTGTTATTAGATTTGATTATATTATCAAAAATATATATTTTTTAAAATTTATATATACGTTTTTTATTAAGCTGTGCTTCGCACAGGTATAATACTAGTATACTAAATAAAATTCTAACAAAGAAACCCTACATGCTCAGCATAGATTATTGATTTGGAGGTGTGTCAAATCTTTTATATATGTTTACCTCTCCCTCTCATGTATTACTATTGTGCCTTACGGTTTTTGAAGAGAAAAATATATTAAAAAAAAAGAAAAAAAAGAAAAAAAAGGCATAATTGGGTCTATTAGTTTTATAGATTTTGGTTTGCTGTACTTGTTGCAACCTTTTGATACTCTTGCGACATTAAATTCTTGATCTAGAAAGCAAAATTGTTATAAATTTAAGGACAGGCTTGACACCTCTAAAAAATTATTTATAAAAAAAAAACCATTTATAAGAAACAAAATTTTAAGTTTTTAACCTAAATATTGAAAGTCACTTTTATCTGGATTGTATTCGTCAGCGTAATCGTCATACTTTGGGTAGACATCTATATAATTGTCTTCATCTTCATCCAAAACTTCAGGGTTGTCTTCATCAGCATCTTCAACAAAATCTTCAACTACCCCATAACATTCATCTTCTTCATCATCGTCATCATCATAATATCCATCTTCAACTTTTATTATGCAAAGCTCATCCTTATCTCGTATCTTACCAGGAACATACAGCTCTTCTGCAATTAATCCAAGCAACATCCCAGTCAAAACAGTATTATCACATTATATTGGAAACAATCAAAATCTCAAGAATATATATATATATACCCAAAGTAACATTTGTATTAAATGTTGTACCGTTGACAAATAAAATCCACTTTAAAGCATAGCTATTATCCCCAGACAACAAAAAAGAAGAAGAAGTTAGATTTATGAATTTGAGAATATTAGGGAAGTGGTGAACTCTATCAACCGAATTATAGGAACTGTACAACCCTCATTTTTTGGATTAACAATTGGTCGTTTTAGATCACTGAAGTATTGAGCAATCTTAACTAGATCAAGCCCGCTATTTGCAAGTTGATTTATAAGCTTAGGACAGAAGGTGCTAGAAGATGCATAATGTCTACCAACCTCTGGAAAAACAAATTAAATCAATATATCAAATAGAGTAGGACACAAAAATACACTATTAAAAAAATTTGAGTGACTCAAACTTATTATGGCACACACTACTACCCACCTTTTGGAGCCAAAGGTTCTATATATAGATAAAGCGGGAGCTTGTTGCATGTTCAAATCATGTCTGAAAGTAAAACATAAAGAAAAATGAAAATGAAAACAAAAACAAACAAACAATAAAAAGATTGTAGCTTCATTGAATTATTATTATTTGTAGAGGATTAGCATTTCATGCATGGATGATGCAGTATATGAAACATTTAGTTTCCTTTGCAATGATTCTGACACATCTGTCACAATTGCTTCCTGTTAATTAAGTAACATTTAAACAAAAAAAAAATCATCATATTAACATCGCGAAACATCCAGGCCAAATTATGTACAAAAGTAGGCAATCAAATTCAAAATAACATCAAAGAATTCAAATCAAAACCACCAAAAAATAAAACAAAAAAACAAAAAACCCATTTCTACTGTGAAAGCATCAACAAACCCTAATATCACATAGATTTGCTCAGTTGTAGTGGATTATAATAAACAAATTTACATGACATGATTTCAAAAAAAAAAAAAAAAACTAGAACAGAAGAATTATATAGTATACACGAGGGATGCTAAACCCCAGCATGGGAAAACATAGGGCAAAAGAAGAGAATAACAAAAGAATAAAAACTAACGGATTTCAACACTTTTTTTTGAAGATGCAACACAACTAAACTCATCAGAAGATTCAAGACTTCATGTTTTTGAAACTAGACATGTCTAAAACAAGTTTACATCACATGATTCCAAAAAAAAAAAAAAAAAGCCTAAAACAGAACAATTATACTAACACTAACACTAACCCTAACAGATCAAACAATTAATCACCTTTTAAAGTCATACAATTTTTATAACCCTAACTCAGCAAAAACACCATAATAGAACCAAATCAGTGTACGTAGTTTAATTTGCCCTGAATAAATTGATTTAAAAAAGAAGAAAGAAGAATTTTACCTCCATTCCCCAATCTCTAAGAAGAACCAAACAGCTTGTCCAAAACAAAGATGTTGGTTTAGATCTGTTTGGACTAAGCACTAGATGAGAGTTGGGCATGTGTTAACCATGGTTTGGGACAACAATGACCCACCTTTTCATGTCATTTAGATTCACTTGGGGGCCCATAGAGAAAGCCTTTATTCTTCCTCATAAACCCAATTTGGCTTCGTATCCCCTACATTACATATCTTCCTCACGTAACTGTGATTGATTCCCATTATTAGTAGCCCAGCACCAGCACCAGTACCAGCATCGCCCTTCATCCTTCCATGTCAGCATCTCCACCCACCCACTTGGGTCCACATCTAACAATTCCATTTTCAGGATTCATATAGTAATTCTTTTAATAATAAATTGCACATTATACAAGTTTTTTTTTTTTTTTTTTTTTTTACTCTTAAATTTTCAAATTTTGATTTTAATTTGGACACTCTTTTTTTTGTCAACGTGTTAAGATGGCTTGGCTTAGTTGGGATAAAGTCTGTACCCCAAAGGAGGAGGGTGGCTTAGGCTTTCGTGACCTTAGACTTTTAATCTTGCACTTTTAGTCAAACAAGGATGGAGGCTTCAAACCAATACGTCATATTTGGTTTATAGATTTTTAAGGCTAGATACTTTTCGGATAGCGATTTTCTTGGGGCAACACTGGGGTCTCGTCCATCCTATACATGGAGGAGCATTTTGGCGGCACAGAATATTATTCGAAAAGGGTGTAAATGGCAAGTGGGTAATGGAGCTTCAATTGATATTTGGGTAGATAAATAGCTCAATGGGCCGGCCACATTCAGTGTGCTTACTAGACCGAATACCTTACTAGATCAATCCTTAGTTAGATTACTCATTGACCCAGTGACTAGTGGATGGCGTGATGAACTAGTGAGACAGGTTTTTCTTCTAGCCGATGTTCATTCCATCCTGAGCATCCCTTTGAGTGTTCGCATGCCATGGGACAAGTTGGTATGGGCTTTCACCTCAAAGGGAAACTTTACAATTCGTAGTGCGTACAAAATTGCAGTGGCTGATTCTATGGTGACACGCATGGAGGGAACTTCGAATGGTGAGGATCACATAACATTTTGGAGGAGACTTTGGAGCTTAAATGTATTGAATAAAATTAAGTCCTTTGCTTGGCAGGTGTGCCGAAATATTATTCCCACGAAGGTGAACTTGTGTCATAGGCAAGTTATTGATGATGATATGTGTGAAGCATGTGGGTTGGGTAAAGAAACTAGTGGGCATATTTTTTGGGAGTGTGAGGCAGCTCGTGAAGTATGGGTCCAGTCTGGCATTATCTTTGAAACACAAGGAGTCAGGTACAATGAATTTGTTGATCTGGTTTGGTATCTCATTTTTATCCAGCATGTGGGGAATGACTTTTTAGAGATGCTATTTATGATTGCATGGAGTATGTGGCATAATCAAAATGCAGCTCGACATGGGAGCCCATGACAATGTATGAATCTGATAGTGCAGAGAGCCTGGGTGTTGCTGGATGAATTTCAAACAGCAAACCACTCTATTTCCCAACCGAAGGAAGACGTACAGGAAATCTGGGCAGCACCGATTGCATCTAGCTACAAGGTGAATGTGGATGGGGTGGTTTTTAGTCAATCTTGCTAAGCTGGGGTGGGTGTTGTGATTCGAGTATATGAAGGAGAGGTAATAGTAGCTTTAAGAAAACAAATTCACCAGCTGCTAGGACCTTCGAAGATTGAAGCAAAAGCTATGGAGGTTGGGGTTTCCTTTGCTTGGGAGGTGGTTTATTTCCATATCTAATATCTTAAGAAACTGAAAAATATATTGTTTCTAACTCACAATGGGTGGGGCTCTAAGGCAGTTTTAAATGAAATTCCCCACATTGTTATTTTCTTTTATCAACTCTAGTGAATATTGAAAACTAATATAGACTCAATTGTATATCCTTAATATAATTGAAGAAAATTACATAAATCCTCCATGTCTTTAATTTGTTTTTTTTTTTTTTTTAATAAGTACATCTTTTTGATGCTCCAAGTATCATACCCTGTATTTATGATGGTGACATTAGTGATAATGCTCATGTCACAGGCAAATGAAGCAAGCCAAGAAATTCTTGTGGTTCAACTCCTATGTTGGGATTTCCATCATTTGGTCCAGTGATTTTCAGTTCTCACTGTGTAATGTGCATTAAGAACTTGTCACCTGATGCTGTACATAAAGAATAGTTGTGCATTCTCATTTTTGTAAGAATCATGTCATAGATGCATTTCTAGTTGTTGCTACTGGAAAAGAACCGTTTACAGAGAGTTATTATCTACTTTGACATGCTCTTATGCTGTAGCAGCAATTATTGCTTGAAATATGTATTCAGAAACCAATTCGCAAGCAAGTGCTGGATGCAAGGAAAAGACATAATTTTTGGCCAATCCGTATTGTAGTTTTGTTTGGCTTCTCGGTTTGTGGCTTCTTGCAACCCCCTTTCTCTTCCCTCTTCTCACTAAGTAAAATGAAATTGTGTTCAAGGACCTTTTTTTGTTAGAATGGCACTAGGGCTCGAAGATAACTTGGCTCCAATAAGGTCCTTGCTCATCCTGTGGCTTGTTATCCTCATGCCAACTTTACAGCTTTATTTCCTATTGGTTTGTCACTCCTTGGATTGATTGGCACTGGTATTTTACCATCTGCCTCATTTAAAATATACGAAATATTGGAAAGAGATCACTTGCCTCCTTTACACTCAATACTCGTTATTTGCTCGGACATAATACTAGCAACTTGATTGATGCTTCTATACTCATATACATGTGTATATGGGGTATGTCATTTTGAAGGTGTGAGTTGTGGACCAAAATGCATCTTCAATGCTACGCTTGCATTATATTTTTCTTGCTTTAATGTTTTTTTCAAGAAATAAAGGCAAAGGAAAAAGAAATTTACAATATAACTAGGTTGGGGCACTAATGCCCCGAACAACAATGTTACACAAATCAATATATGCTTAATACTCTTGGGGCATATATATTGCAGGGTGTCCTTAAAAAAGCAATTACAAACCCCCAAATCCTGGCATAATGCTTACGCTATACTACACTACACTACATTGATTAGTAGACAACAATTTAGTGCTCTTTTTTCCCAAAGAAATTTGATGAGTTTTGACATGAAACAAATATGCAAAAGTTTCTATGATTACCAAAAGAACTCCGGTGAACTTCTGATATATAATTTACAACAAAAATGACCAACCCCTCCCTGTCCATCAGAAAGTTGATTCTGCTGAAAGGAATTCTAGCACCCACAAACTCAAAAACCAATAAGGGAAAACTAAATACATTGCTTACAAAAAGACAAAAGTCATCATCTTTCCTTGATCTTGTGCTAGAAAGATTCAGATTATCAATGCAATTGCAAAAATTCAATGCTACTGTTATAGCAAGTGGCTTCTTGATCATGTGCTATAGAGATTCCTCTTGATTTGTGAACAGCTTATGTCTGTCATAAACAAAATGAAACAGAGAGTTAGAAAAATAACAAATGGCTGAAAATATTCACTACATTTGCCTGACGCAAATAGCATAAATCCCATAAATCCCACATGCAATACATGTTTAATCAAATCAAGGTCGCATGGTATTTTCTTACTAGGGCAATTAAGGGCCCTGGTTAATACTTTATTTGGTCTCCAAAGTTATCTGTTGTCTACCATTAACTTAAGTGAAGTACTCATCTTCAACAGATCAAATTTCTGAAGTAATTTGGTGAGACCTTTAGCACTTTATGCTACTCCATGGATAGTTGCTGTAACCCCATACTACCAGCTAAGCGCCACTTGGACTTAAAAAAGTGCCTGGTTAATCATTTGTTCAGTGAAAAGCTTTTAAAAGCATGAAAAACATTTTTAAGGTGGATACTAGCTAATGATGAGTTGGTGTGAACCAGCTTTCTAGAGTCTGTGAATGCTAGATTCAAACTTAAACCCCAGATTGCATATGCACGCTTCAATATTACAATATAGTTGTCATACCAATACCAACCTTTCATATTCCAATTTCTGAATAACTATTCCATTCAGTAAAAGCTCTGAACTGTAAACTGCTGCTCCTGCAAGAACAGGTGGTACAATATGTCATTTACAACAACTCTAGTATTTGTTTTATAGAAAAAGAAGATGGATGATAGATGTATACCTTTCTGAAGGAAAGGCCTACAGATTGCATGATCTTCTTCACAAGAAAGAATCAAAAGATCATCTAGGATCTTTTCATCCTTTGCTGGAAATACTTGACTTCTCTCCACTGGCTGAGGAGCAATTTATCAGAAACTCAGTAAAACATCAAAGAGATAAATAGTACATAGAATATCACTGCATCTGTGAGATGCAGGGAAAAAACAGAAAACAGATCATAATATAATTTAACTACATTAGGACAGGCACTACATTGCTACCAACAATGAACTAATAGATGCTAGCTTTGGATTTACACATATTGACATATTACATACTTGGCCATGAACTGCTTTGACCAAGCTTGTAATCATTTCTTTATCAGGTTTTATACTTGGGGTAATGATGACTCTGTGACCCTACAGGGAAGAAGCGACAATTGTAAGATAACGATTATAAAAAAAAAAAAATTGTAAGGTAACAGACATTAGCATGTAAAAACAGCTCAATTGACAAGACAAGAGATAACCAATTTGCAAGCAGGCCAAAGCTCTATCTGGTTAGAGCCAATTAACAAATGCCTACCTTTAGAAGTGGATGTTGGCTTGCACGAGTTAGTGAGACAGGCATGCTAAAGCCAATTTCCTTTTCCTTTTTGGTATCCCTCAGAATGTAATTTTTCTCATCAATGAAGCAGCTTGCTTGTCCACAGCTCTCTAGCCATAAATGCGTCACCACTGGTTTTCCAAGAGCAATGGCTTCCAACATATTCCTTGTACGTGCAAATTTGTCAGCTATGAAATGTGTAGCATCCCTGCAACATGACGCAACAGATATGCCCAGTCGTCCCAGGATCTGCCAGAAGAAAATAAATATAAGTTAAGACATGAATTATGGTAATTTCACATGCAGTGTACAAGTATTATGGACATTGTTTTTGTTAGTTGCTTCAAGGTAACCAAAACCTCCAAATTTGATAAAATGAACTACTTCAAGAGAGTCCAGACCTCCAAGTTAGACTAGCTAACAAATTGGGATTTAGAAAATCATGAACAAGTAAATATGAAAAGCATTTTAATTGAAAAGCTTCCAAGATCTACCTTTTTCTGTTGCTTGATGATATTGCTGTCCAAATGCTGGCTAAACAAGACTCGAACAAATGCCATATCTCTTCGTCTTCTTGAGTCTTTCCATGTAATCTCAGGTGTTGACTCAGGGACACCCAGTCTTAAAAGCTCTTTCAAAAAGGATGATTTTGGTAGGTTTCTGTTGCATGGTTTTTTGTGATAATCATAATATATACAATTGGACGTTGCCACATTTATGCCCTTGGCGGAGCTAAATGTAATAGTTTTTTCTGAACCAGATGACTTAGTAGTCTTGTTTGATAACACCTCCAACTTATGGTTCTTTCCTGCACCACCAGTTGATGATGTAGAATCTTTCCCATTTAGACTTCCAGATTGCATTGATGCCCTGGCTCTGCACAAACCTGTAGGAAATACTCTTGTATTGATGGCATCTGATTCACAGGTTGAAATAGCACCCACAGAACCTGGTTCATCAGTTTCTGTAGAATGCCGATGTGGGCAAGCATATACTGGTGAATTTGCTTTCCCCTTCACTTTTTCAATGCCCTCTGACCTTTTTCGACTTTCAATACAATGAAGATTTCTGTCATTTCCATCTACTGTTGTGAGTGGAGCATGCATGTTATTAGGTCCACTTGAATGCCTTCGTACACTACGACATGTTCTTTTCCCTCTTGGATATCCCCATGGATTTGATCTTAAGGAATTGGTTATGGCAGTTACCTCTTGAATTGACTGATCATCTTGATTCAATTTGCTGTTTCTAGCTTCACAAGATGAACTGAAGTCCAGTTTGGAATATTCTCCATCAGCACTCAAAACTTCAACTGGATCAACTACTACACGGCTCCTCTTTCTTCTGTATTGAATCATAACACCATCATTTATCCTTTCTCCTAGATTCTTAGTCCTTAGCAACTTACCCTCTGACATCCTTTGGCTGTTTCGGTGGGCAACAGGACATAGATTCATACACCTCCCGGACTGTCCCTTGGCAAGTGAGATATTTTCAACAGACACAAAAGAACACACATCAATCTCAAACTCTTTAAGTTTGGTACCTTCCGAAGATGCCTCTGCCTTTCTTTGAACAAATTGATCTTTGTGATTCAATTTGCTGCTTCTAGCTTCCCTAGATGAATTGAAGTCCAGTTTGGAATTTCCTTGATTGGCTCTCAAAACTTCAACTGGATCAGCAACCACACGGCTCTTCTTTCTTTTGTATTGAATTATAACATCTCCTGGATTATCTATTTGATTCTTAGTCTTTATCATATTACCCCCTGACATCCACTGCCTGTTCTCGTGGGCAATCAGAGATAAATTCATACACTTTCCTTGGGGCTGTACTTTGCCAAGTGAGATATTTTCAACTGACACAGGCGAACACGCATCAATCTTAAACTCTTTAAGTTTGTTCCTTTCTGAAGATCCCTCTGCCTTTCTTTGCTTATTAGGCTTAACAGATCTTCTGCCAAAACTTTCAATTGCATCACCAAAATTTCCACTGTTTAACTGTCTCTGATCAGAGGACTTTCCTCTTCTCACTTTTGTTGTTATTGCCAACTCAAGATCTAACTCTTGATTTACAGACTGCTTCTGAAATGAACCTGAACTTCCTCTACTAAATCTTCTAGCAGAACGCTTTCTTCGCTTTGTTTTTCTTGCTATGTCTCCTAAATCAAAACAAGCAGTCTCTTGGAAGCACAAATGTCCAAAATGAGCTTCATTCTCATTTACACCTCTTGTAGAATGATCAAGGGTGTTTTCTGGACTTTGATAAGCATTACCATAACTGTCGCCTGCAGGGAGCCCATATGCTAGAGCTTCCATAGCTTCAGCAGCCACTTGAGTGTTAAAACCAATATCAAACATGTCAGATGTTTCTCTTTCCATATCGCTAGCTTCCAACTGTTGTCCTGTTAAGCTAGCATCTAACTGATCCTGTAATTCCTCAACAGGGTTATTTTCAATTACTTGTAACGTCCTGTTAATCTCTTTTGAGCTGAATAAGGCAGATCTTGAATCAGCACAAGTTGAATGCATCATTTCCTTACTGAGATTTAGGAACTCATTGTTCTCTTTGCCCTCATGAACTAAGCTGCTACCTTGTTTAATGTGAAGATTCCTGGTGTCCTGATGACTTGTCACCGATTTCTGCCTGCAACCTCCAAAATCAATAGATGCCTCCATCCTTTTGCTAGCAATTTCACCACCTCCATGCTGATCACTATCAGTCCATTCAAGGGCTCCTGTTTTTACAATTGCGGTTCCAAGTTTAATTCTCTTTGCCAAACTTTGAGTTCCTTTTGCACTGAATACAGGAAGTGATTTCTCCCTAAAAGTCTTTCCATGGCCAACACTTGGAGACATGCCAACATTGTTAGATGACAAGAAATGATCCACAAACTTGAGTGCATTGGCTTCAGCTGACTCCCCAGGTTCCTGAGAATTGATGTAATTCAATCTAGCAAGGTTGTAATCACTTGGAGGTGGATGAGATAGATCTTTTCCCCTACCAGTGCTCTCAAAATTTATAGAAGATCCTTTATTCCCTTCAAACAATCCACAGAATAGTTTTCACAAAATTGCCCCTTTTTTTTTTCTCACAGAAGGATTAAAGAAATGCATATACATGTAAAAGTAAGTTCATTTATAAGTTATAACACAACATGAAGACTCAACAATAGTCATAAATAACACGAAGAAAATAAAATTCAAAACCCACTAGCAAAATACAATTTCAGATAAAACTGGTGGACACTAACCTGCTCCAAATTGTTCCTGGTTGGAGACATTTGATGCCAATGCCATGTCCACTCGCTTACAAGGCGAACTGAGCTGCCCCTTCCACAAGTCCATCACATTCCCTTTCAATCTTCTATCGGCTTTACCATCCAATACGCCATTAACAACATTAACCACTTTACTTCCCTGCACTCCCTCATCCTCACTGTCAAGCACCACCTCTTCCTCATACTCACATACTGCACCCCCACCCCCAATCCCATCACCCACAACCTCATCATCAAAAACAAGTTTCTCCAACTGGGTTTCGGCTATTGGACTATCAAGCACAACAGTATCTTCATAAGCCATAGCATACCCAACTTCTGTCACATCATTAGCTTCATTTCCTACTTTTGTACCCAAAAGAAAAATCTCATTACACAAACTAATACCATCATATATTTGTCTACTTTACCACATAAAAATCACGTTATTATTATTAAAAAAAAAAAAACAATTATTCTACTGTTTAAGACATGGTTATTTTACAATTTCCCATTTTCAATCATTTGATCAAAAGCAAAGAGCTGAGAAATCAATAGAGAAAGAGGAAAAAAAAGAAAAAAGTTTACCAGATGGTGGTGATGATGGGGGCTGAGGCTGAGAGTCAAGAATCTGAGTATTGCTAGAGTCGGTAACATCAGCCATTGGGAAAATTTATGAACTATATATATACATTATTTTGCTGCTAAATTTGCTTACCCATCATAGAAGAACAAAAAAGAGTGTGTTTTTGCATCTGGGTCACTCTTGATTAGCCCAAAAGTAAAAGAAAACCACAACAAAACATGATGAGAAATAGTGGAAATTAAACAGGGGTTTAGGAGATTTTTAGGGGTTTGGACTTTGGAGGGGAACTGAAAGCTGAGAATGTTTGGGAGGGAAATTGTTTTTGTGATATTATTCTATATTTTATTCGTAAAAAAGTAACAACAAAACGACATCGTTATGAGCTAAAAAGAGAGTCAAAAACTTGTTGAAAACAAAAAAAGGCGGTTTCTTTTAGGGGCATTCCGAGAATCGAACTCGGGACCTCTCGCACCCAAAGCGAGAATCATACCACTAGACCAAATGCCCTCTTTTGTTGTTACTTCATTCCTTTTTATTATTTATACATTAATGAAGTAAATGAGGTGGTCATTTCAGGTTCATTAAAATCCACAGCCAGTGGGTCTCACTCTCACATCCGATTGCACTTGGGAGTCTAATTTAGCTTTTTGTTTTATTTTTTTTAAGATGCAAAATTGTCACAATCTGTTTTTTATATCCTCGTGTAATGTATTTTGATTTGATTGGTGTTAATAAAAGTGAGGTTATGGGATATGATATGGTCTCTTTATAAAATCTATTTCAAAGCTAAGATGTTTTCAATCATAAAATAATAACTGATCAGTACGTTATTAGATGTGTTAAAGATTGTGAAAACTACCTAGTATTGATCTTTGGAAAATCTGACAGCTGTTAGTGAACTAGTGAAACTAAAATTCTTGTGCGTGTGTGTGCGCGTGTAGTGGTTTGGATTTACCAAACACATAAAACAATACTATGCGGTTTAGTATTTTTGCACTTATCACAAATTAACATTGTGATGGCTGGTCCTCACTCTGTAAATTTAGATCTCTGTTCTCTTGAGGAGAGGGTTTCTTCACCCCAATCTCCAAGGTAATATAATGCATGTGTTCTTGTTGATTTGTCTTTGTTTCTCTCGATTGTAGCAGGTTTACCATAACATGTCATGCATAGATGATCCATGATTATGACCAACAAGCGTACATTTTAAAGTTGTATTTTCACACCCATCTCAAAAATCATGAATACATATACAATACGTGACATCAACATTTTTGGGTTTTTTTCTAAACAAAAAAGAGTGGCAATTTACCAATCAAGAAAAAAGAGAGTGGCAATTCTGATTATAATTTTAGTAATATGTTGCTTTGATGCTTGAGAATCCTTCATTCCCCCTTCTTAAAATTTTGTTCTTGACAATATCTGGTATGTTAATGTTTTGTGTAGCTTCAAACAGGTTTTTTTTTTTTTTTTTTTTTTTTGGTGGGGGGGGGTTTAATTAATTGATTAGAAATAGAAGAGTATATATATATATCCTGTAAACAATGCTTAGGCTTTGGTTAAATCCTGTTTTGGACACTTTCTCTACTGAACAATATTAGCAATCATAATTAATATAATTTAGTGAACTAATACTTAAATATAAATGCGAACTTCATTGAGATGGAAGCCTAAGTAAAGAGAATTTGAAGGAATGTGCTACATAACCGAACCTCATTCTCTCACGCATGAGGTATTTGCTTTATGATTATTGATTCTTGTTGGTGATGAATTGCATTCTTTGAGTAGAGTTATTTTGGTGATGAATTGCATTGTTTGGTTATTGAGCTATTCAATACGCTAGTTAGTTTCTTTTGTGGTAAGAACTATACACGATGACCAGTTTGGTTGTCGTTAGAATTTGTTTGACCTCATTCACATTTTCTATAAGACCATATAACATATAATGAATAATTCATCATGTTGAATGGGCTTTGTTTTTCTGATTTCATTAAATGCCCTTATTCTTTTTTCTTTGTTCTTTCTTTAATGATGGTGATGATGATGATGAACACAATGATATGAGTAGCTCCACCACTAGTTTCCTTTTAAGCATTAGGAAGCTTTACTACTTCTAGGACACTCCACTACATTGATCAGGGTATGCCTGTATGAATGTAAAATTCTTTATGTTTTATCAGTTCCTTTCTTGCTAGTTCTCCAGTAATCTTTTTCTATGGTCTTATAACATGTTTAGCAGGCATAGAATGTCCATAGAAACGGGTCTTATCAGGACTACATATGGCCAAATGGCAGAGAGAAAATGGTCTGACCTTCCTTCTGACCTGTTATCACCAATTGCAGATAGGTTAGGCCTAATTGAGCTTCTCTGTTTCCGTGGTGTCTGCAAGGATTGGAAATCTGCTTCTGCCTCAGCTTCGGCTGAGATTGAGTCCTTACCAGATCATGAACCTTGGTTTCTGGTGTATGGTTCGAATTCTGAATGCATCTTGTTAAGCAACTCGGGTAAAAAGTACACCATTAATATCCCAGAATTGAATGGAGCAACTTGCCTTGCATCAAACAAAGGATGGCTTCTTATGTTCCAAGAAGGATCCATGTTCTTCTTTTGTCCCTTCTCTCATGCTAAAATAGACCTTCCAAGGTTCCCTCACTCGCAAGTCACTGACCACGTTGCTGCGTTTTCATCACCTCCTACTTCTCAAGATTGTCTTGTTGCTGTTATTAATCGTAGTAGTGAAACTACATTGGAGTTGAATATGCTTTGTCATGGGGCTAAGGTTTGGACTAATCACAAAGGGTATCTTCCGCGAGAATCCATAAAGACAATCAAAGGTGCCACTTATCATGATGAAGAGTTTTACTTCTTTGACAATTCAGAGCATCTAGTTACCTTTTCAATTGACAAAAGCTGGAATTTCTTTGTTATAATTCCTCTTCCAAAAGATAAATTTCCGGGTATCAATGATCTACCAATTGGTCGTAGGATGAGACATTTTATACATATGAACATGAAGAATGAATTGGGATTGCCAGATAATGTTTCCATTTCTACTTGTGGGACACTAGTTCATGATCGTATTGACAAGCTCGTACTTAATGAGAGGATTGAAGCTGCTGAAGATTCCATAAGCTACCAACTTAAAGGGGTGTGGATCCAACCAAGATTTTTCCAAGTCTCTCCAAATCAGAGCTGGTGACCATGAGGACTTATCCCTTTTCAGATTATCTCTCTTGCTCTTTTTCAAGTTTTTGTTTAGGCACATTCTTCTGTGTATTATGGAAGCACTTGACTTTATAGCTACTTGCATAATTATTAAGATCTTTTATGTTGGTGAACTTAGTAAGAAAATTCCAATTCCAAGTAGTAATCAATTAAATTTTTTTTTTTTTTCCTTTTAAGAAAATATTATAATCTTCTATTGCTAGGCCAAGGGCATATAGTTTCTGAACTTGAAATTTTTATAAATCAAAAGCTACTGACTTGACATAAAAGTCAAAAATGTAAAAGCATAAATTCAGAACTTGTTGCAACTAAAATCAAGAATGCTTGCAGTGTTGGTATCATATATAGAAATTGTTCAACTAGCAAAAGAAATGGATAAGCCTACTTTGTATTATTATTATTATTATTATCACTAGTCGCATATCTACGTGATGTGTGAGAATAAATAATTATTTTGTATTGTAATATAATGTATAATTTTTTCTCTCTCTTTTTTTTTTTTTTTTTTTTGATGAAGATAATTTGTTCTCCCTAAAAATTAAACTATTTTTATTTGGTCCAATTAGGTCTACTTTGGTCCAATTCGGTCCACTTGATCAATTTCGGTCCCCCTTCAGTCCATTTTAGACTAATTTGGCCTAAAATTGATTCTTTTTGTAAGTTTTCTTTTCAAGTTTAGCTAAAAAATTATTATTATTTGTTTTTCATTTTTTTGGTTGAAAAGTATGAAATTTTATTAGATTTGACCTAAAATCTTTAGTTTTGAGTTTAAAAAATACAAAGAAAAATACTAAAATAGACATTAGAAATTTGAAATACTAGTGTATAACTTGTGCATAAGCACAATACAATTAAAAAAAAAATACAATTACACACATATATGGATTCAAATTATACTCTCTCTCTTTTATTTTTTTTATTTTAATTTCTTTTGGATATACACATGAGTTTACTCTCTTTTTTAATTGATTTTTGATGATTTATTTATATTAGACCATTTTTCTTTTGCATCTCATTAACTCACCTAGAAAATAAAGAATAAAAAATCTTAAATAGGACACGTGGCGCAAAATTAGACAATACTTGAAATTCAATTTAAAACCTAATTAGATTTTCTCTCAGCTTTACCTATTAATATATATATATATATATATATATTAGGGTTGGGTTCAAGTTACACCACTCAATAACTTGTTATAGAATTCATATTTTGAAAATTTTACCGTTGAATTACATGTTGTATATGTTTTTAACATTCTTGCCAATTTTCATGTCAATTGGATATTATTTACTATTCGATCTATAAACTCATCTTTTATGCATTATTTTAAACTACAAAAAATTGAATTTAAACAATTGATTGTTAACATGACTATTAACCTTTGATCACCATGAAAATTTGCAAGCATAAAGAATATACGAAGATAATGTAATCTAACAGTGGATTTGTCAAAATTCGCATCCAATTAAAAAATATTGAGTGATGTAACATTATTTAGAGTTACACCAGGTGTAACTTGAACCCAAGCCACACACACACACACACACACACACATATATATATATATATATATATAAAGATAGATGAGCCCTAAAAATGAAATAAAAATGATAAATATTCAAAAGTCTTATTTGGTCCACATTGGTTCTATTTGGTCCATTCTACCCTCTTCAATCCAATTTGGTCTTATTCAATCCTATTTAGTCCATTCTTCCACTAAAGTTCTATTCGGTCCAATTCGGCCGATTTGGTCTTATTCAGCCCACTTCAGTCTAATTCGGTCCATTTAGTCCACATTAGCTCTAATCGGTCCACATTGGCTCTAATTGGTCCACATTAGTCCTATTCTGTCCTCTTTAGTCTAATTCGGTCCATCTAGTCCACATTGGCCCAATTTCGTCCACATTGGAGTTATTTTGTCCACTTCAGTCCATTCTATCCACTTTAGTCCTATTTAGTCGATTATGTCTACTTTGGTTCTATTTGGTCCTATTCGGTCCATTCTATCCACTTTGATTTACTTCAATCCTATTCAGGCCATTTGGTCCACTTTGGTCCTATTTGGTCCATTTGTCCACTTTGGTTCTATTCGATCCATTCTGTCCTATTCCGTATGAATTGTTTCTATTTGGTCCACTTTGGTTGTATTTGGTTCCGTTCAGTCCATTCTGTCTACTTTGGTACTATTCGGTCCATTCGTTCTTATTCGGTCCTATTATCTCCATTTGGTCCAATTTGGTTCATTCATATCACTTCAGTTCATTTTGGTATCTATTTTTGTACACTTACATAATGGAAAAAGAAATGTTTGGGTTGAAAGTACCTAATTTAAATAAAAATTTATTATTAAAAAAAAATCTCAAACTTGTAATAAATAAAATCTTAAGTATAGTATTTATTATTATTACGTTTTTGTTGAGCCATATTAATGTAGCATTTCAGTCCACTTCGGTATAGTTAAATTTAAGTGAAAGTCAAATTTAAGTAAAAATCTTTCTAAATATAAAAGTTATGAATATATAAATATAATCTTTAAGGCAATTATTTGTTTGGTTTATTGTTGTTACTTAAAAGAAAACCACAACAAAACATGTTATATTTTAAAAATTTTGAAAAAAAACAGATAGTGATGAGAAATAAAAGAGGGTTTTACGAGATTTTTATCATCATCATTATTATATTAAGGCTTTGCAGTTTGGAGGGGAAATGAAAAAGACATTGGAAAGATTTGGCTAAATATTTTGTAGGAAAATTATGATTTTTTTTTTATAAAAATTATTTTAATCATAATAGTAAAAACAAATGGGCATTTGGTCTAGTGAAACGATTGCCCACAACTTTTTTTTTTGGGAAATCACAACTTACCTACTTGTGGTTTGACTGAAATTTAAGTTGCCTACCTATAGTTTGAAATTTGACACTTTACCCATCTGAGATTAGCTCAATTAAAGTTTTGTAACCCATCTATGTTAAAAACTGGACTAAATATGTAATTCTGTTCCATTTTTATGTCTCTCTCCTTGAAAAACACACAGAAAACATAAACGTACAAGATAATAAAAAAGAATCTAACGGATCAATTGCTTCATGGGATTTCAAACCATATGTAGGCAACTTAAATTTTGATCAAACCTCCAGTAGGTAAAGTGTCGAATTTCAAACCACAGTTATGCAACTTAAATTTTCGCCAAACCATAAGTGAGTAAATTGTGATTTGTTTTTTTTTTTTTTTGGGGGGAACAAAATGACATCGTTATACACTACTCTAAAAACCCTACTAGCCAACATATATAGGGTTTTATAGTTTTAGAAAAGTTTATCGGGTTTTAGAAAAGCTTTATTTTGATTTTATGATTTTTTTTTTGTATTTATGTTTTTTTTTTAATATTGTGCTGACGTGGAAAATTGTGGGAGCTTCAGAGGCTTTGGTTATAATAATAATAATAATAATAACTAGCCTCTGAGCATGTGCGTGCTCAAAAACTCTTCTATTTTTTGGAGGAGTTTTAAAACTAACAAAAGAGTAATCTTATTTTGTAAGAAGTTAGTGAGTAGAAGTAGGAATTTAAATCAACCTAAATGTAGGAGTTTATTAGAAGCATGGAGAAATTATAGAGTTCTCTAGTGGACCACGTCACTTGTCCACCATTCAACTAAAAAACTTCAACTTGTTTAAAATTGCTGAGTCAGTAATTAATTTCTGTTTAAAAAAATTTTCTAACTAACAATTTTAAACAAATGAAAGTTTTTTAGTGGAATGGTGGACCATATCACTTGTCTACCATGTGGATCTTATAATTTCTCAGAAGTATGAAGGCATTTCAACGTAGAAGTAGAAATTTATTATTTTTGTCAATTTACTATTTTAACACCATTTTTAAGTTTTAGGTAGGGGTATTTTTTACAGTAAAAAAAAACAATAACTAACTTTTTTTTGCTAATTTACTATTTTAACCCAATTTTTAAGTTGTTGGTTAATTAATTTAGGGGTATTTTTTACAGGAAAAAAAAAAAAACTAACTTTCTGAATTTTCTTAATATACCTTCCTGCTTCTAATAAACTCCTACTTCTATTCAATAGCATAAAAAACTCTCCACATGTTGTCAAAAAAAAAAAAAAAAACTCCCCAATGATGTCAAAAAAAAAAAAAAAAAAAACGTTTACAATAAATCTTCCCCACTTTTCTTCTCAAAAAAAGAACTTCCCACTGCTCACGTTTGTAAGAAAATAACTACCCCTCCAATACAATAAGCAAAAACTATCCCAGGTAATATAAAAATAAAAAAAAAGGTACAGAAAACTTGATGATTTATTTTGAACACCGTGTATATATATATATACTAGTATTATAATTTTTTACTTACTTTAATTTGAGATTTACACTTATTTTTTCACAAAAATTGCAGGTTTAGAACCACTAATATGGCCAAAAGATAAAGTTAGCTCTAAAAAATGAACACAAAATAACATTGAAATATGTTTAGCTTTTTTTTTTTTTTTTTTGGATGTGATATGCGGCAGTTTTTTTTTTTTTTTTTTTTTTTTTGGAATAGGAAACCGTGTGTGGGATTTTTTTAAAGAAGGTGGGGTAGTTTTATTTTTTATTTTTAACAGAACTTAGGATAGGTATTTTTTAAGAAGGTGGGATGGTTTTTTTTAGGAGAAAGTGGGGATTGTGGATGGTGTTTATTTTTTCACTTTTTTGTTATTAATTTTTGTCGAATTATGATTTTAATATTATTTTTATTTTTTAAGAATTTATATCAACGTAGAAGTAGAAATTTATTATTTTTGTTTATTTACTATTTTAATCTCATTTTTAAGTTTTAGGTTAATTAATTTAGAGATATTTTTTATAGTAAAAAAAGCAACAATACTGGATTTGGCTCTACAAATACAGAAAACCAAACCTCATTGTTGATGGTTTCTTTGGGTGTTCTTTTTTAGAGTCTTTCTTGTACTTTCTAAGATGGGACTCTGTTTTGCAAAAGCATAAAGGTGAGACAAGAATCAAGATCATTAGATCAACTTCTTTTCTTTTTCTTTTTCTTTTTTTTAAAGAATTTTCTTGTTAAAGTTCGAGTAACATAGGACTTTCTCATTAAAAGTAAAAAAGTTAATAGCTTTGTTGTTATAACTTTCATTCTCTTCTTCACAGTGAAAATTGAAAAGATGGGATTTTTATTCATGGGGTATAGCAACAATGATCAATAAGTTTTTCATTGTGTAAAATGACATGTGAAGTTATCTGAGATTGTACCACAATATGTATACAAATTTATTCCTACCCGTATTATTATTGTTTATGATTGTTATGACCCAAATGCTGTTGATCATGCAATATATATAGTTTGTACATCACATCACAGAAGGATTATTACGTTTTTGTAGAATCACCATTCACAAGCATATAGACCTGTTCTATTCTGTAACATAATCTTATTTCAAAGATTTGATTTTTATAATTTTTTATAGCTTGTCTCTAGTGTTATGATATTATGATGTTGCTGAACTAGCAAAATAAACATTGATATGTGTTGTGTAATATAACATTAAAAAAAAGCCTGCATCACTATTGCAGTCGGATATCAACTCATTGGCTTTAATTAGAAGTATCAGCACAAAGACACCTACTTTCATTCATAACTATAACTATTCAAAAATTATGCAAGGGAAAAACTCTCTTTGAACAAACTACTAATAATTAAATATTGTGCTCACATATTTGTTTTCATTTGAATATTTTCATCTGCAATGCCTTATTATTTTTCTCACTTATAATGTTATGTTATAAGCTCAGAGAACCTAGTTGCGCTAGCAATGGCAAAGTAACAGCAAGACAACTCAGTATTCTCAGAGTCGAAGAAAGTAGTATGACCTCTTCAAAAAAAAGAAAAGAAAGTGGTATGACAGGACATTGGTCTGGTCTTCCTGCAGACCTTCTATCATTAATTGTGGATCAATTAGGCCTAATTGAGCTTCTGAGTTTTCATGGTGTATGTAAGGCTTGGAGAGCTGCTGCATCCACAGCTTTATCTAAGATTGAAGCCTCAGCCAATCATAAACCCTGGTTTCTAATCTATGGTGAAAATTCACAATGCCATTTGTATAATGAATCTGGAAGAAGGTACACTACTAGCATCCCAGAATTGGATGGAGCAACTTGCATTGCATCACACCAAGGATGGATTCTTGTATTTAAAGGAGGCTCAATGTTCTTCTACTGCCCATTCTCTCATGCAAAAATAGATATTCCTACATTTCCCCTTTCGGTACTCTCTAACCATGCTGCAGCATTTTCATCTCCTCCCACCACTCTTGAATGCATTGTTGCTGTCATGCATCGTGACATTATGTCTGGATTCTCGCTGTATGTTCTTCAACGTGGAGCTAATGCATGGGCTAAGTGTGAACTCATTCAATTTTATAATGTAAGGGAATTAGGTGGTGCTATATATGGGAATCAAAATTTCTATTTTTTTGACAAAATAAACAAATTAATTACCTTCTCTGTCAAGGACAAAACCTGTGTACAGTACACTCTACTTAAGAATGAGAATTCAACCACCATAAAGCATCTCCCATATGTTCGTAGTAAGAGTCATTTTGTGAGAAGAAACATGAAGAAGAAATTGGGGCTGGGTGAAGATGTTTCAATTTCTATCTGTGGAACAGTGGTACAGAATGATAGCACTGACATTATTATATGTAATGAGGAAGTTGAGTCTGCTGAAGAATTTGAAAGCTGTTACCTCAAAGGGGTATGGATCCAACCAAGATTTTTTCACCTCTCTCCAAATCAGAGCTGGTCATTTTGAGGGCTGATTTCTTCCTGCTATTTTTTTTAGCAAAATTTTACTTATACTTTCTCTTGTATTATAGAAACACTGAGATTTCACCTCTCTCAAAATCAGAGTTGGTCACTTTGAGGGCTTGAGTTTTTATAGCTCTTATTTTTTAGCAAAGTTTTACTCGTTATACTTTCTATTTTATTATTTGGAACACTGAGATCAATGACTTTGTTCTCACGTAAAGAGTTGACTTCGAATTGGTTCTTATTTTGGTGAACTCAGTTAATAATGCTATTTTCATTACCAACTAGTAGTATCTATATCTAGTTCTGATTATGTTATAATATATTGCTGTGATTTATTGTTTTGAAATGCAGAGTCTGAGAGTTTCTGAACAGGGAATTTGTAGCAATCAAAAGCCAATTATAGGACATTCAATACAGAATTAAAAATGGAGAAAGCACAATGTTCTCGTACTTCTCTTGTATTCAATTTCCATTTAAGGAATGAATTGGATTTACTTATTAATGAAAAAATCAAATAAAAGTAATAAGAACTTATCAGTTTTATTTTTTCCATTGCCGCAGCCAAAAAAAAAAACTGGAAAAAGCCAGGCAAATTGCTATTATGCAAATGCTGCATCTGAGCTTTTATTAGGTACAAGTAAATAGAACACTTGCAGAGCCATGGAATCCAGTGGTAACTAATTAGCAGGAGTAATAAGAAGAAGACGAGTTTGATCAACACCTTCCCAAGAAGCCATGGAAATTAAAGGAGCATATAACAAAAACGTTTCAACCCTAGCAGACTAGACCAGACCAATCGCAAAACAAACAATAGTCATCACTACAGCTTATCATATACATACTTGTAAGCTGTAAGAGCTTGTTCGATAATACAACTACATGTCGTTTTTTAACTGAAAAATTGAATGGAGAAAAGAGATATGGCTAATGTTGATTATGCCATTGAGACCTTTTTTATTTATGAGGAATGCTAATGTTGATTATAACTACCCCTTTTCCTTTGCTGATTAACACTTTAATAGCTTAGCCAATAACTTAAAAAAAAAAAAAAACCTAAAGACTAGTAATATTTATTATTCTCAAAACCAGAAGATTAGTTTTTTTCGTTTCAGTCCAAGCCTTGCTTAGAATTGACTACTGCTCCCTTTATGGTACATGTTCCTATCGACATTCCTTACAAAATGCAGTAAAAAAGACATTTGAGGTTGGCAACTTGGAGACTGCCTTGTGAGAAATGGCAGTATGGCACTCCAATCAATCACACTCTTTCACCACTCATGAAAAATCTTAGTTTTTGCAAGAGATGCTTTAAGTGAGTGCATATGTAATTTGCTAAGTACCCACGATTCTATGTAAAAATTAATTATGTAATTTTTTTTTTTTTTGAGAAACAATTATTGATGTAATTTGGATACACAGTATGCAGAGAAATTCCAGTGTATAAGAGATGCTACTTTCATAGCAGTTACTTGGCAAATTGCTGTAGCAGAACATATATCTTTATTGAATCAACAAGCATTTTATTCAAACCAAAAGAGACCTGAATTGTATATCAGGATACAAAGAATTAGTAGCAGGACTAAAAACTACAAAAAACACAAGATTACATGAATACAACCACTTTCTCATATCAGATTTCACATTTTAAAACAAGAAAACATACTAGGAAACAAAGCAGGACTTAAATGAGCAATCAGCAGCCTTTAAATTTCCTTCTTTACTGAGTCCGGGAGATTCCTTATTAACCTTTCCAAAATTTGGAAGGAGAATGTTTTCCATCTCATTCAGATAGATTTCATTTGTTGGTAAGTACGACCTTTTATACCTATTAAGCCTTGACTTGTCCCTAATCAACCTTAATCTTAGATAGTAGGTGTGCTGGTTGGTCAAAGCTCATCAGTGTGCTTGGCTTTGATAATTGATACTATTGTTGCACAAACAACATTACACTGGCTTTGGTTGACCTGCCAAAATTACCCCTCAAAACTTTGGGTTTTTAATATTTTGTCTTATGGTCCAATCCAAGAAGTTGCAACTTGGAAGGGTTTTTCTGTCCATCACATTTTGGATGGACTGTGGCACGTTGCTATCTATTTTAAAGCTCTCTCTCTCTCTCTCTCAAACCTTGTACTTGTCTGGTGAGCCAAGCTGAAAGCTCAAAATACAATCTTCTGCAAGAAAGTATGTTAAGGTATGGCCTAAGGTTGGATTCTATTTGTGTTTACCTTTTCTATGTTGATCCTTGGAAAGAAGTACTTGAAGTTTCAGCTTTTGTTTCTTTCTTCTTCAACCGAATCTTTTTTTTGGGGTTTAAAGAGCTTAAGGGGCATCATCTTCTTCCTGGGCAATTAAAAACAAGGCAGATTTGATTTCAAGTCCCATTTTGACCCGTGTCTTTTCTATGTGAATGGAGGACTCATTTCTCAATTATGGGTTACTGAAATGGCATATTTTTCTGGCCATTTCAAAATTGATCAATATGGGTGCACCCCATTTAAATCAGCCCTTTAATTAATGAAATTTAGTTTTGTTTGCTTTGTTTCATATATGCTGAAGTGAATATAGCTCATAATATGTTCCTATTGTTTTAACAGCAAAAATGTCTCCATTTCAAGAGCTTTGCTTGCTCAGAGCTTCTACAGGTTAATATCAACCCACACTGGAAGGTGTGTCAAAGTTACCTATACTTTTACCATATATTTATATTCAAATTTATTTTTCTTACCTTGCATATTTCTTTCTTTCTTTCTTTCTTTTTGTTTTTGATATGACCACATTAGATGTGCATGCTGATCTAATAATAAGCTGTAAAATATTATTATATGCTAGGAATTTTCATGGATGGTGGTATAGTAATACCTATATTAGATTTTTTTTTTTTAGAATGATACAATAAAAGGTCTACCTATATTAGTTAAATGATACAATAAAAGGTCTACCTCTTTTTTTTATTTTTTTTATTTTTTAATTTTTTATGTTTTATATTTGTTTGTTAGTGCCTAGAGTTGCCATATTACTGGGTATCTGCACAGACCTTTCCAAGATACAATTATAAAACACTTTCTTTAAAATATAAAACATTATTATATGTTTTTTTTATTTTTTTTATTTTTTTATTTGTTTGTTAGAGCCTAGAGTTGCCACATTACTGGGTATCTGCACAGACCTTTCCAAGATACAATTATAAAACACTTTCTTTAAAATATAAAACATTATTATATGTTTTATATTTCTTTATTTATCATATATATATATATATAACATTTTCTATAAAATGCTGATGCTAGTAGTACTCACCAGTTTTTGGTCTACCTGGAATTATGTTTCAGCACCACTTGTGTGATAGTGAAGTTTTATAGTGTATACAAGTGATTATTTTAACTAATATCACATCATTATATACCTACTGGAACTAGGTTTTTTTTTTTTCCTGTTGTCCTGCACTTTTTCCGTATTCATTGTTTGTTGTGTTGAATAAAATAATGGTATTTCGGTAAGAAATTTGTCATCTGTGAATAAGGGTTGTTAGAGGCAGCCTTAATCAGGCAGTTGTGTATCCTTTTCCATTCCTATAGTCAAAGATGCTTATTAGGCATAAACAATGGCTAGTCTAAAAGAAAAAAATGAGACATTTTGACCTGGAGGGATCAGGTTGTATCTAACCTCTACAACCGGTATAAAACCTAGAATCCACTAATGAAGAAGCTTAAATTCACAAGTGAAAAAAAAAAAAAAAATTGATATTTGATTGTTTTTACAAAATAATTATGAAAACACGTCTAAGGGTCAAGAGGCCTTACAACCATACTAATAATCTCTAGGCTTAGCTAAACAAAGAGATAAACAAGTACACACTTAAATCACATGAAAGTGAGCTTAATCTCATGTGATTGGCCAAGATTCTCATTGATTGCACTCTCCCAAAATACATGGGTCAATGTTCTTGCATCATTATGCTAACCAAACATTCTCAAAAAAATCCAGAATTTGTGAATGTGATCAAATGGTATATGTTGGACCATGAAATTTTCCAACTTTCTTCGATTAATGAATCCACCCAAGTTGGGATCGTTTTGGTTTGATGCTTAAAACCCTTTCTTATGTTATAACATAGCAAGCTAGAAGGCAAGGTAGCATTGATAACTGGAGGAGCAAGGGGCATAGGAAAGGCAACTGCAGCAAAATTTATCAACAATGGTGCTAAAGTTGTTATTGCTGATATCCAACATCAACTTGGCCAACACACTGCAAAAGAGCTTGGAACCAATGCTACTTTTGTTGCCTGCGATGTCACTGAAGAGTCTGACGTATCCAATGCTGTTGATTTTACCATCTCTAAGTACAACCAACTTGATATCATGTACAACAATGCAGGGGTGCCCTGCAAAACTCCACCAAGCATTGTGGACCTTGATCTGGCAGTTTTTGATAAAATCATGGACATCAACGTACGGGGAGTCATGGCTGGGATCAAACATGCATCACGTGTGATGATCCCACGTCAAACTGGATCAATTCTCTGCACAGCTAGTGTTACAGGACTAATGGGTGGGTTAGCACAGCACACATATTCTGTGTCCAAATCTGCTGTTGTAGGCATTGTTAAGTCTCTGGCTGCAGAGCTATGCAAGTATGGAATCCGGGTGAATTGTATATCACCATTTGCCATTCCAACTAAGTTTGTAATGGATGAAATGAGTCAGGTTTTTCCTGGTGTAGATGATCGACAGCTTGTGGAAATGGTTACTAATGCTGGTGTTTTGGAGGGAACTAGTTGTGAACCCAATGATGTAGCTAATGCTGCGCTTTATCTTGTTTCTGATGATGCCAAGTATGTTAGTGGGCATAATTTGGTATTAGATGGAGGCTTTACATCTTTTAAGCATTTGGGGTTTCCTGCACCAGATGAAGTGCAGTAAAAATTTGAACAGAGAAACTAGAAACAGAATTTTGCAAGAATAAGGAGCACAAATGAATGTATTCACATCCATTCCTTTTAACTGACTCTAGCTTACTTGTCCAAGCATTCTACCTCTAGAGAGAATTCAAGCATGGATTGTTTCAAGTTGACTCTCTGCATTAAAGCTAATCTTTCATGGTGTATGCAAAAACCAACCTCATCCCCTTAAGTAACATTGTTTAGAGTGATGCATATAGAGAGTTGAGTTCAAGTCGGTGACCTGCTTAGTTTCAGAAAGCAATATATATGGCTTAAGCAATAAAATATTTCCTATATATGTTCATTCAAAACTAACCGTGCTAAACAAACAATAGGATTAGTCCTGTCTTGCACAATCATGAGAAGAAATTCATGGAACACAGCTGAACTTCTATCAAACAAATATTACTTAAAAAAAAAAAAAAAAAAAAAAAAGTGACACAATTTGGAGCACCTGGTAATTCTAACAAACACATGGCCAAAAAATCTTTCTTTTATTATTTGGTCTCAACCTATCCTATCTATAATCTTAAGAGCCTTGTCCTTGCATGCAACTTCATCAGAGTGGGGGGCCTTTGGATTGACAAGCTGATGATGGTGTTCGAGCTACAAGTAGGACAACCTCAAACAAACCATGTGAGCTAAGCTAGAGTGCATCTTCACAGATTTATTACTTCAATACCGCAGAAGAAGTGACAAAGTAGTATATATATTAACAAATTTGTTCTTGGCTTGATCGGTTAGAAGTATCAAAATTGTTCTAGAACAAGCTTGCGCATGAAATCTTCTGAAGCTGAAAAGCAGTTCAAAAAAAATAAAGATTAAAGCTCCTGCCGTTAGAATTTAACCAAAAGAATTGAATCTTGCATGTGAACAAATTCAACAATAATACACTGAAGAATAAAAAGGTTAAACCTATGGAGAAAAATTCTCTCCATTTGCTTTGACATTAAGAGAGCCTATTTCATGATGAATATTTAGTTTACATGCATCTAAGGTTTACATGGTATCATATCATTTAAATTTTTTCATTCTACCAAATAAGAAATGATATCTTATTTTAAATGACTTGGTACCTTATTCACCTTTAGATTTGTGAAATACCATGTCTTCAACCTTAAAATGGACTGTCTCCGTTTCAAAGTAAATGGATTGGTAAAAATTACTAAAAAAAAAAATAAAGCCCCTTTTGTTAAATTAATAAATCAATGGTTTGACATAAGAGGAGGACTGACACCTAAGCCACCAGTGAACAATCTGAATTGGCCTAGGGCCTGTCTGATAAACATCTCCACTCCACTCACTACGATGGCCCCAACCTCTACAGCCTCTTGTAAGAGCTGTGTATTTCTAGGTGTATAAACTGCATCAAAAACCAGCTCATTTGCTCTCAAGGTCTCCTAAAGAAGCAAGACAAGAGGCAATACATTGTTCAATGTGTTCTTCTGAGTTATTACCTATTTGCTTAGAGAGAGTGAGAGAGAAAACCTTTGAGACAGGAGTTTGATCAGTATTTGGTTCCATTCCAATAGCAAAATCATTTGCAAGGATCATTCCCTCCTGAGGGCAGAATCTTTTTAAGCATTCATATGGTAGAGCTACCCCTGAAACTGCATCTGCAAGCACCTTTGCTCTCTCTTTTCAAAAGAGAAATGTCAAGATTAGAGACAAGAAAGCTGATCTTCAATTGTAATACTAAAAAGGAGAGAACAATATTGCCTTATTACCATCATTCTGGTTGAATATGACAACCTGAGCACCTCTACTTTTAGCACCAAAAGTAAGTGCTCTTCCTGCACCTCCTCCTGCGATAGGAGAAGTACATAATGCTTCTCCATTGGCAACTCGTCTCTCTGTCCAGACAAAAAAAACATAAGTAATTCTATCTAGACACCACTTGATATAACAGTCTATTCTTTTACCTATACTATCATTATACATGGTCGTCCATCAAGTAATCATCCATTTTAGGTTGTTGGTAATTTTGTCTAAAAACATCAAATTATTAATGGTATTGCAAAACAAACAAGTAGAGGTCACAAAACCTGTAACAAACAAAGCATTCAAGTACTCTATTCTCCCCAAAACAATATACAATTATATTCTTGGCCCGAGTAGTACTCAACTTTAAATGATATACAAAGAATTAGAAAGATACATACAACCATCGTCTAAATAATCAAGAAAGTAACACTTCAATTATCACAGTACCTCTTAATGCATCCTCTATTGCAGTGATAGAAGCCTCACAATCTGTGTTATAACTGATCAACTTCCCATCAATAGGCCTCCTCACTATAGTATTTATAGCTCCTATAGACTGATTGAGAAAGCATACCACAATTTAGAAGCTTATATAAACATGATCCTACAATTAACACAGCAATAAAAAAAGTAGCGTGCCTTGAAGCTAAAACCCTGAAGTATTTTTATTAATGTCTGATATCTAGGCCTCCATAGAAGATTTGTTAATGTCAACTTCTGGATTTTAATAATCCCAATTACTCAGCTGAGTTGTATATATCTAATACACCTTCATTCCAGGTCTTGAGCCATTGTCTAGTGCTCAAGACAGACTTGGATTAGTGGAATTACAGTAATGTAACAAAGGATCATAAGTGGTTTACTTATTTGACATTAAAAATTTTCATTATATATGGCCTGATGTATAGCAAATATATGTAGGGATTGTAAAGGAAAAAAGTCAACAAACCTATAGCAATGTTTTAAAGTTTTTTCCTCTTGTTCAGGTAGCAGTTCAAAAAAAGAGTTTATTTTACCAAGTTTACTGACCTTAGCTAGTGGATGGACTTATCACAACACCTAACTGCAGCTTCTTTGTGTGGGATTCCAACACTACAAGTTTCATCGAATAAAGGAAAAAAACCTTACATTAGAGAAAAAAGCATTGGCACTGTACCAAACAAGCACAGTTTATGCATTTAGCCAGTGCAAAAGTGTTCACCATGATATTTGAGAAAGCAAATGCCTAATGTAACAGTTGATACCCACAAACTAAAGAGAATATTGAGCCTGTTATGAATGGAGAACAGGTAGCGTATGTAAATCATAGAAGTATCTGATACTCTAGGTGATAACATTATTTAGTACAAGTTTTTTGAAGGAGTCAAGTTGCAAAAGAACCTTACAAGACAAGCAATGGGATGCTCATCTTCTTTTTCTTTTATGAAAGAGTGGCTGCATACTTGAAACCTATGAAGTCAGTGCCTGTATAGGTTCTAAAGAATTCCTTGATATCATCGACCAGCATGGGAATGTAAATTCCATTATATCCTGTGTGTCTAAAGGCAGGGTTGTGCAAAATAGGACCCTTGCTATGACCTATTGGATTTGAAATGAGTCCAAACACTTTTGTATATGCATTCAAGTATTCAAGTTTGTAAACATGTTTTAGGATGACTAAAGTTGGCAACCCAGGTACTGATTTTCCTTCCAGAGATCCATACACTAAAAATCCACCAAATTTAGGACCCAATAGTAGGTATTCCTAAGCATCACACCTAAGGTTCTTTAGCATCACACCTCGGAGAAGTTTGCATCACACAAACAAAGCTTAAAATAAGCTTCTAAATTTTATTAATAAAAAATATTTTGAAATAACATGATTACAAAAGAGCCTTTATATAGAGGCTATAGTTATCATTTTCCTAGTAGGACTTGGACTCTAAATAACCTATTCCTAGAATGAATAGAAATACTAATAATAATTAAATAAAATACTTAATAATACATAAACATAAAATAAGACTCATGGGCCTTTGGTATGGCAAAGATAGCCCTTTCTAGATTTCTAAAAATTACCAAATTGCCCTTATTCTAATAGAACTTAATTAAAACTGATCTAGCAGTTTCTCAACCTAAAAGACTCAATACTAATAATTAAAATGAACTATCAAAGGTGCTAAGAAGGTCTGACATCAAAACTAGACCACAATTCTTGAATCTTTGTATATTTAATCTTTTTTTTCCTCGAGCTCTTCCTTGTCCTCATCATTTCCTATTATCAATGTAAATTCAGTTTCAGATTAATAAAATGATGAATTTTTCAATTATAGTTTTTTTTTTCAATAATTAAATAAGTGGCAACTTCATTGTAAAACCATTAATATAAAAGGGAAAATATAATCAGTTGAACCTTCATTTTGAGAAGCAAATAACACGACTTCACCCATTTATGTGGGTTTAGCCCAATACCAAAATGAGCCGGGAGCGTGGTCTCTCACAATTAACCAAAAAGCACAAACATTAGTGTTGTTGTTGGTATCTTTTTTAATGACAATAAAATTCAATATATTCATGTGTTTGAATTTAATTAGGATACCAATATTGAATCTCATAAGTTTTAAATCCTATGCTATCTATTAAAAGAGAAGAAAAAAAAAAAAAAAACTTATTATAGTTTCATAGAAGATCTCTCTCTCTCTCTCTCTCTCTCTCTGCATAATACAATAGAGTTAGTGAATTATGTTGCATAATTGTTGACATAAATTTCTCTTCTCATTGTGCTTTGTATTTTGCATGCATATAGTTGATTCTTTATTTTCTCTACAGAGATATAGAGATAAAGTGGACAAATTTCATTGCAAAGATGGCAATATTTGACATGACCAATGTACATGCATTCAATGCACATATGTTCTTGCATATTAGCGTTTAATATAAATAGGTTCAAGTTCATTGCTAGTTTCTTGTTTAGGTGGGAGAGGAGGTCATGTCACCACACTAATGAAATGAAACAATCCTCTTATTTCCTTGAGATTTGGATGAGACTCATTGCCACACGAGATGGGCCTGAAGGCCCATTATTTTGTGCTTCATAGGTTGGGCCCAAAAGTACAATGAAATGGGCCCATATCAGGCCTTATTATGATGGAAGCTACAGCACACCAAATGGGCTTATAAGTCCATAATCTCTCGCTTCACAAATTGGATCCAAAGCCTAAACCTTTTCACTAGATGGATCAAGTGACTTCACTCTGTCAAAGGCTCGTAGCCCAAACAAGCTATAAGATTTTTTTGACAAGAAGTTAGAGCAAGCTACAAGTTTTTTGTTTTTTTTGAGGAGAAGGAAAATGGATTTGATTAAAAAATAAAACAAGACTGTAACAAAATTCACAACTTATTCATGTGACAAGTGATAAGTAGTGGAGTTATAGACCCATCATTTTTCTTCCATTACTTACAACTTGCTGTATGGATAAATTGTGGCAAAAGTTGTCGGATTTGTTATGATTCTATAATTTTGTTAAAAAAATGGATGAAAATAGAAATTCTTTTTTTTTTTGCATCAAGTTTCAAAATCATTGACCCTAAAAAAAAAATAATAATAATAATTTAAAAATATTTTTTTTTTGAGATAATATATATAGAAGACTAGGGAATGGGGAATGAGGAATGAGGGAATGGGAAAAGTTTTCCAAATAACTGATTCTGTTATTTTGCACACGTGTCATTCAACTATTGTTGCGGTGATGGTGATACTGTTACTATAAATACTTTTCTCCCGGGCCAATTTAATCTATATCTCTATGAAAGAGTGGCGGGCGAAATCAAAGAATTGTGAAGAAGAGTGAGAGTTTCCCTGAAAGCTTTTCTCTCAATCTGCTTCGGTATTCACGTAGAGGAGTGAGTGTATGTACTTTCTACTCTTTCTATTCGCTTCAGTTTTTTGTATTTGTGGAAGTTATATTTATGTTCTGTATTGTGTTTGTGGGTGCTTTGTTTGGTTGGCAACACTATGAAAAATACTTGAAAATAATGTAATAGTTTGAACTTTGAAGAATTTAAACAACTTCCAAGTTTTTGGGTGTCATTAATAATAATGTATGAGCAATTTCAATGACTGGGAATTTTTCTCCTTTTGAGTACTTAGAATTTTGATATTCACAAATCTGTTAACCCCTTAGTTTTTATTCTTGCATTTTAAAGAAGCAGCATTAGGGTTTTACTAGGGTTCTAGAATTTGGGAATTTGAAGGACTAGAGAGTATGTAATGCTTTTTTAATTCCTGGGTCTTCCTCTGTTTGTCTAATTAAGATATATGTATGTGTGTGTGTGTGTGTGTATATATATATATGAGGTAGTTCTTGCTCTTCAATGATTCATTCTTTAAATTATTTCAAGAATGAAATGAATTTGGAATTTGGGTCTTGTGGTGTAAAGTACTAATTCTTATATAAATATATATATAGTGCTTTTCAAGATTTCTCATTGGACTCATTTTTCTGGTGCAGCCTAATCGTGATTTTCAATTCGTTTTCTTGTTTGGCAAGATCATTGATTTAAAAGCGATGAAGGTGTATTTCCCTCCTTTTTCTTCATTGATGCTGCCCTGTGTTAGGTTTTGCCCAAACGAGGATGAGCTGATCTACTACTATCTTCACCCGAAGGTTATCGGTGAGCCATTGTCTTTAGGAGGTGTTGAAGTTGTACATGTACCGGAATTTGATGTGTTTAGGGTAAAAGAACCTGACAAAATTTGGGATATGATTTGGGGTGAGCATTCAGCACTGGACCGTGTTTATTTCTTCACTACTGCATCAGCTGCACAGTCTTTGTTGAAAACTTGTTGGAGGAATGAAGCCTCTGAGGTGATCTATGATGAAAATACTGGCTACCCTATTGCCATCAAGCGGCAGTTCTATTACGAGAACCATGATTCGCCTCAAGATGGTTGCTGGATCATGAACCTGTACAGCCTTGACGTTGAGGGTTCTATGCTTTTGTTACCTTCCTCCTCCTATGTAGCCTGTGAACTGTGTAAGAATAATCTAGATGAGATTGACCAAAACGAGACTACTGCCTATTTTGAGGAGTACCAATACAAGACTACCACTTATTTTGATGAGTACCAAAATGAGATTACCATTTCATTTGATGAGGACCAAAACGAGACTACTGCTTATTTTCACGAGTACCAAAATGAGACTAGTGTTTCATTTGATGAGGACCAAAACGAGACAACTGCTTATTTTCACGAGTACCAAAATGAGACTAGTGTTTCATTTGATGAGGACCAAAACGAGACTAATTCTAAGAAGAAGAAGTTGCCAGTACAGCTGCAACAATATCACCCAAGAAAGAAGCAGAATTGTAATTGAACCCAAGCACAAGGGCAGAGTGACATTGAACTTGAACCGAACCAAGATCAAGATCAATTTGGTATTGAGGAATTTTAGAACTGATATGTTTGATGATTTTTTTCGTAGAATTTTAGGACTCTAATCATGATCCCTTGTTGCTCTTATCAACTGTACCACCTTTTTGGAAAACTTCTGTGCTCATTGACTAGTATTACTACTTTACTATATGTTCTAGCAATTTCAAAATTTCAGTACTGGATCCTTTATTTTTTTGTGTTTACATATTTATTTGCATATTTGTTATTTCCCATCTTCTATGGCATTCTTCTTTTCGCATTTCCCACAAATTTGATGAGTATATAGGTTCAATAAGAAAATCAATGTCTATCTACCCCGAGTTTTATACATTTGTAGGATTACAAGGAAACTCCTTAAACTTGAAATGATAGGGCATGGACCCCTTCAAGCTACATACACTGCTATGTTCAATACAGCTCTTATTTTATTCACTTTGATTTTTGTTTTGTGGATGGTTGAATTGGGTTCAAGGTTGGGGGCTCCTGAACAAGTGCTGCTTGGTATTGTTTGGGGTTGGGGGGGAGGGGGGGGGGGGGGGTGTTTGGGCAATGAGATATGCCATATTTGTATCAGAAATAAACTGCTTGCTTAAGAAAGAAAATGAGGATGTAGAATGCCCCGTCTCTTTGGAGAAGCAGATATGCAATGGTTTCTTTTTATGTGATTTTCATTTAAATGGTTTAGGTGCATATAAAATTTGTAGATATAGGTTTTTGTTCCATTTGAACTCCCTATATGCAGACAGAGGAAGATAATTCTGGAAAATCATTTTCAAATGTTCTTTCATTTCTAGGGTTTGTGAAACATCTGGTCTATGTGGGACACCATACATTTGTACCACAAATTAATGTGCTTCTTGAATGTCTGTTGGACTGTCTTCCTTTCTAATTTATCATTACTCACCTATGTGGAGAGATGGTCACTTAGAATCAATGTTTTTCTTTAGAATTAGAATCAATGTTTTTCTTTAGAAAGTCATAGTTTCCCTTGTTTTACTTATTGTATGAAAAAAATAGGACATCAAAATGAAGCCAGTTTGAATGCCCCTCATTTAACAACTTATGGCAGAGATTTTGAATTTCACAAATATATTACAAAGTGTGACAATGATTACTAATCTTTCTGAATGCAATTGAAAAGAACAAAGTTTGCTAGCTGTGGATATACACTAATGTATTTCTTTTAACCTAAGCTAGTTTATTTTCTTTCAAAAGGATGCATCATGATAATGGTGGTGCCCGTTTACAATTTTTTTAACTTTTTTCTGACAACTTTTTTGTCTTTTTTTTTGCATCTTTTTTTTTTTTTTTTTTTTTAGCTTTATAAATACTTTTATGTCTTTTTCTTTTATTTATTTATTTATTTTTTAAAAATTACATAGGACCTACATTAAGGAAACCTTAGCAAGCACTACACGGTACTTGTTAACATTTCCTTTTTTTAAATACCCACAAAGTAGATTCTCCAAAAAAAAAAAAATCAAAACGCATAAAATAAGATTTGTTTAAATGTTATGTGAAATTGAAGATTAGGTTTATAGACATTAAGGATTTTTAGAATGTTGCAAAAGTTGGTTTGATAAAATTTCTCTTTAATGACACTGGGATTTTGTATTGTGACTTCTTTTATGACTCTACCAATTTTGTATATTGGTAGTGAAATCGCTGAGTGAGATGTCTATACTCCATAAAGCATAAGAAAAGTTAGATGAAACTACTCATTCTATACTGGCAGGTTGTAGGCGGAAATATTTTTGGATATACTTATTTTCTTCAGGCAGGTTATTTTTGAAGTTACTGGAAGTTTTTGTTGGTAATTCTGATTGTATTTACCTGTTGTCTTTGTGTATATATGATTTTGAATTATGTATTTCTTCCCTGGCGTAAGAGGTGCTGGTTATTTTTTTTGGTAAATTCTAAACTTAGAAACTTCCCTTATATGAGCATTGTACTTGAGTTTTACCCTAAATTTTTTTTTTGGGAAATATTGTCTTATACATTGGTTGCCAGTATCTTTTACATCCCCTAGGGCATCCATGCTGCCACATTATCCTTGTCTTGTTTTTCTTTTCTTTTTTGTTTTTCCCCTGTTATTCATCAATGGTTTACTAAAGAGTTTTATTTATTTATTTGAATTTAAGTTATCCATTCTATGATGATTACTCTTAATCATTAAACAGAGAAACTAATTGGTTAAACCTTCTCCCCTCTTCCCGTGTGAGTGTTAAAAAATACTTCGTATTCTAAAAAAAAAAAATTTAATTAGTTTTTTTTTTGTAAAAAACTTTACTAGTTAAAAGAGTTTTTTTTTTAATAATTAATTTATTTTAGCTTCACGATGAATACTTTTTACCATTAGGCCAAAACATTAATTGGTTTTTGGTGATTGGTGGGATTGGAATTGAGATCTCTTATTTAATGACAAGAAACTTCACATATTTAACTTGAACTAATTGGAAAGTACCTGCTTCAAGGACTCTTTGTTTTTGCATATTTATTTGTATAACTAGTCGCTAACCCGTGCGATGCACGGGAAAGTTTTTAGTAACTATAAGATTTTAGCAAATCAAATGCCTTAAAATTTGAAAATCTTAAAGAACTTATATTAGCACTCATCAATTTGTTTACAAAGCTAATGCTAAATAGATCTACAAATTGCATTCTCATATCCTCTATCATTTGCAAGGTGAAAGGACTCTTTTGATTATGGTTTGCATCCTTCTATCCTTCAAAAGCTTGAAGAAGTGCCATGTGGTCACTGCATAAGAATATGTATAAGGTTATACAAAATTTTGTCATTATAATCAGTATCCTAAAGCTAATATCCAATCCAAAAATGTGTAACCAATGTTACATATTATAACAAAAACTCAAAGAGACAACAAAAACAGTAGTAGGTATATAAGAGAGAGAATCAGATCAAACATGTATTTCTATTTTTGCTTACTTTGAGATTGAATTTCAAGACTAAAACTTAAAATCCAGAATTCCAACAACAAAAGCACAAAAAAACCTCTCTATCTAACAGATCAAAAAACTCTATAGAAAAGTACCAACTTTGCTTTGAAAGAAGATCACAAAGACATCACAATAAAGAATGAGATGGAATATACTCCTTTAGTCTACCATGCTTCCAATCAGCTAGTCTTCTTTTCCACTCTCCCGACCACAAAATCCAATGCTAACTTTGCATTCAGAGGAACTTATAATAATAATAATAATAATAATAATAATAATAATAATAAAGCAAACAACAAAAATGAAACTATTCATCCTTTTCTTCTAATATGTAACTTGATAGATGGTCTTAGGCATTTTTTGCACATAGATTCTTTAAATTGTATATCAAATTAGAAGAAAGAAATTACATGTAAAAGCCAATTCAATAGAGTGATCTATCACACACAGTGATCAATAGTTTAAAAACAAAAGCCTTGTAATGTATTTGCCGTATAGTGTAATCATAGAAATATGTGCTTATCTAAGAATATTTCCATAACATACTTACCCTTATTTGAATTTCAAAAGGAGTGTGATCTTTTTGCCACTCAATTATTCAACTACATAAAAAATGATAATCATAATAGCAAAATTGGTCACCATATTAAAATCCTATTTTTAGCTTCAAACCACCTTGCATCCCTAGTCCATCTCTCATTTCTAACCAATTTTTTCAACATGGTCCAATTCAAAATGTTTTTCTTCTTCTATTCTTTTTATTTTATAAGAACTCCAATTTTCACTACAGTCCAATTAAACTGTAATTTACTCAGAGATCATACGTTGACTACAAAATTTGTATTTAAAGCAACAAAAAAGACAATTCAAGTCAAATGAAATAGTCAAGACTAACACAGTAAGAGTCTAGAGCTATTAAAGATGCAATTTAAAAGCTATAAACACAGTACCTGATCTGATTCAAATAATAAGGAAGTTAAAGCATGAAGCTAGTGGTTAATAATTTATACAAAATTATAATAAACCAAGTGGGCCTTGGCAAATCTCTCACATATTAGAATAACATACCTTAGATATTTAGAACTCAAGCATTACACAATACATCACACACACACACACACACACACATATAAATAGTAAAGAGATTCATACTTTGATCTCAATCAATTATTATTTAATACTGCATCAATTTGAGGGGATCCTAAAGTAGGAAGCAATTTGATCTAAAAAATTATGAGTTGAATTAATGGGAGCCCACAACTTTGATCTAAAAGTTATTTCAGAACAATAGAAACTAAAAGCCAGAAGAAAAACAGAAGCTTTCTTCTCCATTTTTTGACAGAATTAGGCCTATGTAAAGGTTCCTTTGCCTTCTTCAGCTTGGAACAGTTTGGTAATCTACCATTAAGGCCAGAGAGCTTACAATTTAGAGACATCCTAACCAAAACCCACCTATGTATCTTCACAAAGAGGCTTGAAAGCTTGAGAAAAACCCCAGTTCCAGCAGCCTCAACACCTAAACCTTCTCCCTCGGTCCCTCTTCACCAGCAAAAGATAAACATAATAAAAATTTTCTATTTTCAATTAAGCCTTTCTGGGCCCCATACCAACTCCCACTCCAAAATTTTCAAATTCACAAATAATAATAAAAATTTCCCACCAAATTTAAAATTATAAAATCTACAGGTCATTCAATAATCAAATAGAAAATAACAAACTAAATCTGAGTTTCCAGCCAGTTATACAACTTCTTAATTGGATGCTAACATAAAAATTCAGCCAAAATACTGTCCTTCAAACAATTGGATGATTTCTCATGTAGTTCAGAAGATGGTTTTTGTCTTCGAGGATTGTGTGCATAATTACTTATAAAGAGAAATAGAAAAGAGAAATGAACTTGCCTTTAAAAGTCTTGATAGTCAAACATGTAGCTATTATGATAAAAGGGCCTGGATTTTCAGTAAAGAAGTTATCCTCAATTTGATTTACAACTGATCCTCAAAGTGTAAGCTTTATTTCATTTCCTTTGTTCAAATTTTCCAATGTTACAGTGTAAGTTCATATAATATAAGTGCATGTATTGGCTTATCAAAAAAAATAAAAAAATAAAAAGCACATGTACTGAAATTTTTTTTTTTTTTTTAAGACGTACTCTATAGTCATGACATTTATGTTTCTCATCGAGACATTTGATCATTTTGATTGGGTTGACACTTTACTCCCTCTCTCATTTCCGCAAGACAAAATTGACATAATCTAATTGGTCTGGATGGTTTTACAAAAAAAAAAAAAAAAAGAAGAAGTTATTATCACATTTGCCGTCAATGATCTTCATATTAGGTGCAGAATTAGAACATGTCATAGTCCCTAGTATTGTTTTATACAACAATATCTAAAAATTCAAAAAAATATCTTGCTATATCATAGCCAAAAAGTACCCATAACCATAAGCCTAGAACGAAACCAAATATAGAAATATATATATTGTAGCAATCATCATTGTGGGAGCAAGATTTCTAAATATGTGTGTGTATATATATATATATATATATATAATCTGCTCATGCAAGTTCTAGCTTTAAAACATTCAAGTTAAGTCTGTAAAAATCAAACTCTAGAAGATACAACAATGCAATTGTTTATAGGTAAAGCACACATATAATCAACATGATCATTAAAACATAGTAGAATTCAACCAACCTTCATGACTCTTTTACCATTTTGTTTGGATTGTGTGTCTCAACAACATACCAATGCAATTATTAATTACTTAAAATTCAAAAAAAAATTATTTATACATGATAAGTTACAATTCAAATTGAGTTTCATGAGTTCTTTAAATGTAAACAAAACACTACAATATTTAGAAATTAGATGTACATAGACAAATAGTTAACCCTATACTAAAAAAAAACTCAGAAATTTAGTACAGAGGCAAACGAATACCATACCTTTAACCTTGATTCGAATGGAGGAAAGGACTGAAGAGAAAGGCAATAAAAAAGTAGAAATTAATCAGGAATATTACATCTAAATAAAAGTGAATGGAAGAGCAAAAATTAAGAATAAAACCTGCTTTAAAACAGCAAACGAATGTACAAAGAATTAAATCTATTGCTGTTTGGTATTCATTGAAATCTGCTGTTTTAAATCTGTTGCAGAGAAGGAACAACCCAAATGTACAAAGAATTATAAACTGAACAGCCGTGAATTGGTTTGGTGCACAGAAAATATATATATTAAAGAAAATAAACATTATCGCAAAAACTATTTATAAGATAATGGTTATAGAGTCCTAATTAAATTTTTTTATAGTTACAGATTTCTAAACAAATTTGACAAATTTGATTAAAAAAGACATGAACTTGTACAGAAGAGGTAGAAGGTTTGAAAAAAAAAAAAACAGGGGACTAAGTTGAGACAAAGAAGGCTGACGTTTTAGGTGCCCAAATAATTATTCAATCAAACAAATGATTAAGCAAAGCTAAATCAGATGCGCTAAAAAACCTAGATTGCAAAATAAAGCAAAACTTGAAGGTAAAGCAAAACCTGTAGGATTGTTGTCAGATTTTGAAGGTTGGAAGGCTCTTCAATACATCTCCACTTTCTTACAAAACCCGTAGAATTGGATTTTCTATGAGTGTTTCCCTAACTTCAACAAAAAAGAATAGAGAGAAAAAGGGGTTAGGAATTGAAATCCCTAAATTGACAAAAAAAACCTAATTAAAGACGAAATCCTTAAATTGACAAAAAAAACCTAATTAAAGACAACAGGAAAAGAGTTTATTCATAGATTAATTGAGAGATACAGAGAGAGAATGCTTAGATATGGAGGCTAGGTCGGAGATTGAAAACGTTGGCTCCCATGGTCGTGCCCTTGCAAACTTTCTATGAAATAGCTTGGATTTGCATTTGAGAGTGTATAGGTTCTGTGTTTGGTGAGTAACGTTGAAAGGAGGGGTGTTGGGTTTAGTTTTGTCGAGAGGAGAGCATCTGCCTTGCGTGTTTTGGTTTCAGAGGGTTTTGGTTTCAGAATTATATCGGGGAAGAAGAGTATTTGGTTTGTGAAAGGAGAGTATATATATTTAATAAAAAAGAAATAAATCAGATTTAAAAATTTATGACGTTTTTTTTTTTTTTTGGTTTTATTTTATTTTATTTTTTTTTAATATTTTGCTGACGTGGAAAATTGTGGAAGCTTCAAAAGTTTCGGTTTTATATATATATATAGATAACCCTTCCTTGACAGTAATAAAAGGATAAATAAATTAGTACCCTCCCCTGCCAGTATTGCCCAAATTCTACAGCAGAGAAGAATAATGTATCTGTATGCTTTCAAACATTATAACTTTTACGGTGCCCATAGAATAAGCAATTTCTATGCACTTTACCTACTTTAGAACTCAATCAATGGTTATTACTGAAGATGACAGCAAAAAGGAGACTGATAGTAGTTAAATTCAAGAGCATGATCAATATTATTGATTTTTTTCACGATTTTTGGAAACTTACAGACTTTATTACTAATTTGATTAGAGCTCAAGATGCTCAATCTTAATGGGGAAGAAGGTGTTGTTACATTAATGAGTTGGATAATTGCACTTCTCTTGCTAGATTACACCCCCCCCCCCCCCCCCGGGGCGCGGATTTTCGTTTTATTCCTAAAAATATATAACATTTTATAAAACTTATTAGAAATATTACTACCTTTCCACTTGTTTCTCTATTTAAAAAAAAAAAAAAACCTTTCCACTTGTTTTGTCATAAATGTTTTTAGAAAATTGGTCATTTTTCAAAAAGCATATTCTAAAAAACCATTTCATTTTTCTGTGTTTGGTATTAACCATGAAAATTAGCTAAAAAGGATTTTTGGTGTTTAGTGTGTGCAAAAACAAAAAATCACTAATTTCTTGTATAATTCAAAACATGTATAACATGTATATTGTGTAAATTAACTACATAGTCAATGTAAAATAGTACATAACCAAGAGTCTTGTAATTCAATTGGTTAACACCCCATGATGTTTTTAATAGAGATATTCATAATTCAATCCCTTCTAATTGTATCTCTCAAATTATCTATATATATATATATATATATTATAGCAAATAAACATTACAAAAAAAACTATAAAAAAGTTAGTATAATTTTTTTTATAATTATGTGTGGTAGCCAAAGGTAACATAGGTGGGCCAAAAAAAAAAAAAAAAAAATTTGTCCTCCATTTAACGTAGCACCATGAGGTTGAAGTTTTTTTTTTTTTACGCAATAGCACTATAAGATGCCACGTCCCCAATGTAGAAACCATCTAGACTAGCTTAATAGCCTTGCTGAGTGAGTTGTTGAATCTGTTACTACACAAGGCATTGAGGAGCTTTGCAACCGTGGAACACAATGATAATTGGATTGGAAATCTCATTAGATACTATCTAAAGAGACCTCTCACACACACACACACATACAAATTGTTTTCTAAAAAAATTTAGCCAAAAACAACCTCTAAAAATTAAGCCTTATTTTTAATAGAGCTTTTTATTGATCAAATATAATTTTCCTTTGATTTATTGTTTTTATGCTACCAAATAACGAGAAATACGGAAACCTATTTTTACATAAGATTTTCCATTGACACAAATAGAGCAATATAAATACCTCACATCTCCCCTATCCTAGGGCTCAAACACATAGTGGTAAAAAGAGGACATCTTGGCTTATAGTTTATAAATGGCTAGCTAGATTGACGGTTGGGTAAAATTGATGCCCTTCATTCATTTATGCTTTTGTTAAAAGTTTGTGCAGTAGATTGTGAAAATGGAAACGTGTTTGCGTCTCAAGATTTGTCTCACATTTAGTGTTTATTTGAGAACAACTTATTTAGTTGAAACTGAAAACTTTTTGTTGAAAGTACTGTAGATAAAATCTAAAAGGTAGCTGATATAGTATAGTGAGACCCATAAATAGTATCAAAAAGTGCAGTGAACTCCATAAATAATAGCAAAAATAAGCTAAATAGTAAAAAAAAAAAAGGCTTTTTAAGCCAAACTAAACACAAATACCATTAAATGGAGTACCTAAGAAAATCTATAGACATAAAATGGGAAGACTCTAGATATGCACATGCAATTGGCAAGTGTCACACATGTGAAATCACCATTCAATCTTAATTTTTTTTTTTTATTAACCAAAAAAAAAAAATTAAGATTGAATGGTGATTTTTTTTCAACAAAAATCGATTGGTGTTTTGGTCTGATGATAAAGAGCTATTATCAGGGGCAAGCGCCATAAGCTGAAACTCTCTAAAAAAAAAAAAAAAAATTATCATATTGTCCTTAAAGTTCAATGTCTCTCTCTCTCTCTCTCTCTCTCTCCCCACCTTCCTTAACCACCAACATTTTATTTTCTTAATTATGACTCCATGATCATTGGTTTGCCTTTCTTGCATTCTAAAGAAAGGGTCACTCACTTACGTCAAATCAAAGGGCCAAGAGTAGGGCTAGCTACCACCGTGCACCCTTTAAGATTGAATGGTGATTTTTTTTTAACAAAAATCGATTGGTGTTTTGGTCTGATGATAAAGAGCTATTATCAGGGGCAGGCGCCATAAGTTGAAACTCTCTAAAAAAAAAAAATTATCATATTGTCCTTGAAGTTCAATGTCTCTCTCTCTCTCTCCCCACCTTCCTTAACCACCAACATTTTATTTTCTTAATTATGACTCCATGATCATTGGTTTGCCTCTCTTGCATTCTAAAGAAAGGGTCACTCACTGACGTTAAATCAAAGGGCCAAGAGTAGGGCTAGCTACCACCGTGCACCTTTAGCGCGATGATCACTCCATAAGTATAAGTATTGGTGGGGTATAGAGGGGTGAGGGCCGGGGTTCAAGTCTCTAGAAGGAAGTTTCACACATATATACACTTAAATTAAGTTAGAGTAGAATTTCTATCTTGTATAAAAAAAATAGTAAGGCTAGCTCAATCGTTTTGAGATCTAAGGCAAAAAATTTAAGTGAGCATTTTTTAAAATTTAAATATTAATTAAATGATATTAATTTGTTTTTTATCTATTTTTTTATATGCAAAATTATTACAATAAGTTTAAAAACACTAAAAAAGAAAATCAAGACTACCGATGGTAAGTCGTTATTGGTAGGTAATATGCGTAGGTTATTATAAAAAAATATATATTAATAAGTAAAAAAAAGTGATATTATTAGTGGATGAGATGTGAACCAATAAAAATTATTAGCTGAAAAGCATTGTGAAAATTATTGTGTATATAGCATTATTCAAATTATTATTCAAGTTTTTAATGAGCAACCACATTGGTGGAGTCATAAATTTAGTAGTATGACTCCACAAATGCTATTTTATCTATTTTACCTTCTCACTTTACAAAACACTCAGCATCAGTAGTTTTATTTTAACTTTCAATACAATAAATTAATATATTTACTACAATAAAATAATATCTCCACTATAATAAACAACAACCTCTACAATAAATAATCTAACCTACATAGTGTGAACATGTGAATAAAAGTAGATGGCAGTGTGAACACTGGCAGGAGAAGAAGAGAACACGTGAATAAATTTTTTTTTTTTGAGCTACTGTGCTCAGGCAAAAGTAGTTGGTAGCTATGCACTGCAGTTGTGGAGCCAAATTATTTAGGTTTGTCTCTACCAATGTAGTCATATTTTTGTATTTGGCGGTGCTTAAAATAGCAATATAGTTTTTTAGCACCACCAATACTAAGGGGCTGTTTGGATGAAAAAAAATTATCACTCATCACTCAAATATCATCATTGATCACTTATCACTCAATAACTCATCACTTATTACTGAAAATACCCTAACTTCCTAAGGTGGCATGTTTGGCATTTGTTTTCAACTTTTGATAACTCAAAAAATTTTACTTTTTGTGGGACCCACTGATTGACTTGGTGCAACTTTTACTTCTTATTTATTTCTTTTTTCCCTTCCCCCAATACCCAAACTCATCAAACCCAAATTGCTCTCAACCACCATTCATCGCCTCCCTCTTCATCCATTCACCGAACCCAAATTGCTCTCATCGCCTCCTTCCTCCTTAGTCAAGGATTGAAAAGTAGACAATTTGAATATACTTGTTGTGAAAAGTCAATCTAAATATTGAAACTCCTTTTCTCAATCATAGGTGGTAGTCACAACAACCACTTCGGTTCTGAGCTTGAAGCACAAACCCATAAAATTCATTAGCATCCTCAACAACCAAATTCTCCATCAGGGTTTTGTTTCCCAACAACACCACCAAACTAAACCCATCTCCAATCTAAGATCACCCACTAGAACACCCAATTGAAGAAATCACTGGGATCTAAGACAACCCAGATCGAAAAGAAAAACCCAGGTGGGGAACGTGAAAACACTGTGTGTATGATCGGTATCATGTGTTTATGGGTTTGATTTTTTGGGTTTGAGAAATCGGTACCCATGTGTTTCTTTTTCTTTTTTTTGATAAAGTTACCCATGTGTTTCTATGAAGAAGAAAAGAAAGAAAAAGAATGAAGAAGAAGAAAAAAAAATGGCCGTTGGAGTGAGTCTGTGAAGAAGGAAGAAAGAAAGAAAAAGAAAGAAGAAGAAAAAAGAAAAAGAAAAAAGCCGTTGAGTGAGTCTGTGAAGAAGAAAGGAGAGAAAAAGTAACGAGGAGAAAAAAATAAAATAAAAATAAGGACGTGACTTCTCTCTAACTGTGGGTTCCAAAAACGTATGTGTATTTACCAAAATGCCATCATAACTCAGTTTCCATAACTTAAAAACATCCAAAAGTTGTTTTGAGTTTTGCTAACTCGTCACTCAAAAATCAAAGAATTGAATGATGGAAACAAAACTTAGAAACACAGCCAAACAGACTTCTTCTCCATGAGACCCACCAATTTTGAGTTATGAGTAATGAAAACAGAGTGATAGGTGATGGAAAACTTGAAATCCAAACAGTCCCTAATGCTCTGATAACTCATGATAAGACTAAATAAATAATATTTTTTTAGCTTTTATACAATAAAAAGTAGAAAACCTATAGAGTATAATATTATATATATATTAAGTACTAATAAACTAAGGATAAGTATTGACTCTATGAATTTAAACGGTAGAGTACCAAATATTCAAATATAAAACCTAAGACGGAGGATCCAAATAAAAATAAAAATTTTAAACTCTTTCATTCACACCCAACCAGCAAGAACAATAATAAAAGGGTGAAAGCTTTGCAATAGTACAAACAACAAGAAGAACATCAACAAAAAGAAAGAAGAGAAAATAAAAACCAACCTAAAGAGCAATTATCACACCATACACGAATTGATGAGCAATTACAAAACAAGTTAGGAAAAAAAAAATAAAGATGCAGAGTAGCAACGTAAGTCGGCTGTGGTGAAGTTTGATTCCTTCAAAAATCAAGATGGAGTGAAAGTATGTGTTTATTTGTTTTTGCCTTTTATTTTTAGATATAGTCCTTGTCTCTCTCTTGGAATAGTTGGGAACAAAGTATTGAATTCAAAAACGTTCATGAATTGCCATATGTAATACAAAATTATTAAATTATCATTCATAAACATTATGATGCAGCAAAAGATTGCATGTGCGAGTCCCAATCACTTTTAGCTCATGTTCTACTGTTATGAGCGTTATGTGCAGCATGCTGTATTTGATCAAATTAAATGATGCTTACATCCAATTTATAAGCTCATCTATAGATTGGAAGAGAAACAATCTTCCATTCTTATACCGAGCTTGTAAGAAAATGGATTAAAAATGTCATCAATTAATTTGTTTATAATAAGATGGGCCCATTTTGCCAAAACTTTCTAGCAAAATACCCATGTTCTAAAACTATCTAGCAAAATGTCCATATTTTAAACTCGATTTTTAGAAAATTGAGTTATGTGAAATCAAACTTTAAAAAAAAAAGAAAAAGAAAAAAGGAACTCGAGTTTCATATAAAATTTCTCACATTACTTGATTTTCATCAAATCAAGTTTTTCATTGAAACTCAATTTTCATCAAATCGAATTTTTCATTGAAACTCGATTTTTAGGGGCATTTTGCTAGATAGTTTCAGAATATAGACATTTTGCTACATCTTTAAGGCAAAAGGGAGAAATGCCCATTTTGGCCATAATAAGATACTAAATTGGTGGGTGATTAACTCATTCTATTGTAAGAATAATCAAATCAAATTTTGAATAATGACAAATTATCACTTGTATTAAATAGTTTGTCATGGAATTAAAAAAAGATTTAAACATGTTCCGTGCCTAATTAGTTTTATTTGCATTTTGTATAAGTAGCTTGTAAACATATTTGGATTTCATGCAATTATTGCATGGTGCAATTACCGTATGTGTGAGATGTAAAAAAGTGAAAAGTAACAAATTTTCTAATCCGATGAGATTAGAAATGATTTTTTTTTTTTTTTTTTTAACTTTCAATCGCACTAATTGATTAACTATTACATGGTGTAATAACCTTAACTATTTCACCATATCTAAATCTCTTATAAACATATTAACTTACGTATTTACTTGTGGGGAGAGAAAAATCAACTTCAAACATACTTACCAAACAAGCATGCATCAGTTAATAGTGATCCAACAACAACCATAAATAAATCATACGCTTTAGAAATTATTAAATCATTTCGTTTCACGATGCATATAATCTTCTCTAATCAAGACAATTAATCTATTCTGAGTTTTAGTGTCTATTTACATTTTTAAAAAGGTTAAAATATAAAAAGCACCCATGAATTGAGGTTCGGGCTTGTATCAGATACTATAAAGACTTCTAAAAAATATCTAATTTGCTCCCAAAGTAAAAATTGAACATTGTTTGAAAATTTTATGCTCTCTAATACATCTTATGCTTCCTCCCAATAGCTTATCTTGATTGGATAGGCCTCATAGTGCAGTGGCGGTTCCAGAATTTTTTTGTAGAGGGGTCAGCAGTGGTAGAGTTAGGAATTTGTCATGAGGGGCGAGTAAAAAAATAAAATAATTAATTTTTTTTATATGTACAACTTCTATATTATATAAATTATATAATAATCTAAAATAGTTTTTTTTTTTTAGAAACCTAAAATAGTATTTTAAATATAATTTAGTATAAATATCAGTAAGACGACAAGCCAATGCATAAAAATAACTAATCATAAACATGGCTAGTCTCTTAGAGTTAGACTAATGCTAAATGTGAAACTAAGAAAAAAAATAGTAACTGATATAAGTTTTTACTTTTGAAGTGTATGACTTCTTAATCATACACATGGTCAGTTTCTTGGAATTAGAGCAAGCACCAAAAGAGTTCTTGGATTTGGAAATCTATATAGTATTTATCAAACTACTTGATCAAATAGAGAGAAAAACTAAGAAAACATAGAACAGAAAATGAAAGATAAAGAGAATGATGAAAGAATCATAGATATATATATATATATATATATATATATATATATATATATATGCAAATCTGTTGGTTGTAATAGTTGTGTACTTTTTTGTTGATGAAGAAGAAAGTGCAGGGAAAAACAACTTTATTCTATTGTCAATGAAAAAGTAAGCCAAAGTCCTAAAAAAAAGTTTTTATTATTATTTATTTTTATAATTTTATTTTAACGAATGAGTAAAAATTTGAAACATTTCTTTTTCTTTCTTATAAAATAAATATTTTAAGAGTCGTGCTATTGACACAACATTCTCACAATAAAACCTAAGTGGCAAGTTATTAAAGTAGGAAAAACCGAAAAAGTGATGTTAGTTATGGGTTCTAATAAACACCGGTTACAACTCGCTACTTAAATTATTGTGAAAGTAGCATTAAGATGATCATATTCAAACTTATATCAACTGGGTTTAAACAAAATTTAGGATTAGGGGTTCAAAATTTTATTTTCAGGGCTCAAAACAAAATTATTAAAAATCTCACACACACAACACCGCCCTTGTCATAGCGACTATATTATGGCAATTATATGCATGAAAACCTATCTAGATAGCTAATGGTAGATAAATAGCAATTTCAAGATAAAGAAGGAAGTAAGAGGAGCATGAGAATTTTTTAAATAGTAAATTGGATATTTGTGAAAATATTACCTAAGGGTGGCAATTTATGTTACTGGGTCGTGTTTTTGTCATGTTAAGATATGGGTATTTGAATACGTGATTCAAACCTAACTTGACTTATCTAATAATTGTATCAAATCCTCTCAATAATAACACAACTTATTAATTAAGCTAGTTGAGATGGTATGACCCATTCACCCCTTTTAAGTTTTAATATACAGTCTAAGAAAAATAAAGTAACAAAGAGTTTTTTTTTTTTTTTGAGTAAAAGGGTAAGGGACTTTAAAATTTTAACGATAAATTTATCAATATAACCATTAAAATCATTTTAATTACTTAATTATATTTATAATTATATTTTATTTAAAAAAAATGACACACACACACACACACACACACACACACACACATATATATATATATATAACCAAATTCTCTGAACCTCCCACAATTTTCCACATCATCATTTTAATTTGTTAATTAAATAGTAAACCTTTGACAAACACAACTATAGCCTATAGGTTTTTTGTCAAACACAAAAACAGACCTTTTTCGGAAAAATATTGAAAACTCCAAACACCCTCTCCAATTTTCTTCTCTCTTTCCCACCCATGACATAGCCACTATTGTCTGTTGCCGTCACTGTTAGCCGCTATAGCCATCAAGTTTGTATCTTTGCCACTCTCTCTATTTAACTTCAACCCGATAGTTTTAGAAAAACTCCAATATATTTGATAAATCTTTCAATCCGTGGCCCTCTAAATACTAACACACAAAAAACCCCAGATAATACATTCTAAATCATCCTAGATCATTATTTAAAAAATAAAAAAAAACAAACAAATTAAACTACATTATTGTGTTTGTGCTGTGCACTTGCATTGCTAGTTGCTCACCACAGGTCTGTGGTCGTCCTCTCAACTCCAGCTCCAGTCCAAGCCAGCACCATTGGTATATATCTCTCTCGCGCTTTGTTTAGTTACTGTTAAGTGGTTTACTGCTTTTGTTGTCTTTCTTTTGACTTTTGAGAAATTGTGTGCTGTATAAACTTACTACTCTACTTCAACAATTTAAGTTCCTTGATTTCTAAACTTGTGGCAGTCTATTGATTTCATTAAAAAAAAAAAAAACTTGTGGTTGTCAAGTTTAAAGTTTTACCATGTTTTTTTTTTTTTTTTTTAGAAAAGTTTTACCGTGTTGTTGAGAGAAAGAATGTTATATATAATCTAATATAGTATATAATAGGCTATAATATATATGTATATATAAAATAGTTAATGTATTTATACAAGGGTATGACTTTTGAGATAAATACAAACAATTACTTAATAAAAATAAGATTGTTCATACATTTTTTTTTCTTTTTAAACTGGCTATATACATGAAAACCATTCACAATTTGTGCATATTCTTTATAAAAAAAATGTTCAAGTTTCAAAAGCTAGTGGTCAATCATCTTTTCAAAATGCTAAGAATGTATTTGTTGAACCCCTAGAAAGCCTAATGTTTGGCTTTACATCTAGCTTTACATCAAGTTTGTTTCAATAAACAGAAGATTTAGCAATAGTGTTTATTGAAATTATTGATAGTGTATGATTTGCAAAATAAATTAGAGCAAAAAGTGGATTTGTGTAGTGAGGTTGTGGTAATATATATATATATATATATATATATATATATATATATATATATATATATATATATATTTGTTGCAAAATTGAATTTGAATTTTGGCCTTGAGCCAAGTAAACATACAAATGTTGCAATCTTCTTTGCAAACGGTTTCCCCCACTCTTTTTAATGTTGTTTTAGTTTCCAACATTACACTTTTAACGTAATATTACACTTTCTTTTTCTTTTTCAATATTTTTTCTTTTAAATTCTTGGTGGGCAAATTAATCTCTCACTAATTCTTTTAGCTTATTATTTTATATTTTTTAATGTGAAGTTAGTTAATTATCCTTTTATTTAACTATCTTGTGCATCACATGAGTTACTGACTAGTTTATATTAATCAAGTTGATTGCGAGTTAACTATATCAACACAAAATGATCTTTTTATTAATCATTTTAAAGTGTGTTGGCCCTTTTTTTTTTTATAGTAACTCACAAAATTCATGTCGTTTTGAATATTGCCATCTCTAATTACCACTTGACATTAACCCAAATAAAAGTTAAAAATTGGAGGAAAAAAAAAAAAAAAAACTTCTATTCGTTGTTTTTGGAGGAGGGTCTCCTGAAGAAGAGAGACCGCAAAGGGCACGCGTCAGAAGGCAAAGAAAAGTAGGGGAAAATCCTCGTAATTGACGTTCCTCTCCTTCCGCGCTACTCTCTCTCCCTTTCAAAACCCCACGTTCTTCTATCCCTCCCTCCATTTCTTTCCCGCCTCTCCCTCTTCTTCACTTTAAAATAAAAACCCTTTCACGTTCACTACTCCATTTCCTCAATGCCCCACTCTCTCTCTCTCTCTCTCTCTCTCTTTCTCTCTTCATTCACCATGAACCGTAGAATCAGAGCATCTACCAAACCCTTCTCCTCTTCCTCACCAACCAGATCCATGCCTTTCCACAAGTACCTTAAACCCGGCGCCCTAGCCCAAATCCGCGACTCCCGAATCAGTGCCCACCGAGTCAACTCGCTCTACCTCCTCTCCTCGATCTCTCTCCACCGCACGACCCCTGCCTCTCAACAAACTCCGGTCAACGCCTTCACCGACGGTATCCCCTGCTTCTCCGGCAGGATCTACGGCCCGCGCTGTCCCCAGAGGAAGAAGCTCGTGGCGGCTAAGTCTGTGCTTTTCCTCAACCCGATCCCTAACTCGGTCCAGGACTCGCCCGATTCGGTCAGTAATGACATTCTCCTCGCTCACTGAAATGGATTACTTCGATTCTTAGTCAAAGATTTTTCATGTTGTAGAGAGGGTTCTATATGTAGTTGTTTGTACTTTGTTCAATTATGTGAAAAAAAAAAAAATTGTTAGATAGAACTGAAATCAATAATAAATTTATCCAAAATTTTCCAATTCTAGATCTATAATCGCAGATCCAATGATTATTTTGAGTTTCTGTGGTTCTTATTGATGCCCCGATTTTACAATTAATTCTCAATTAGAATTTGGGACAACTTGCTTGTGTTTCATAAATGGTCTATTAGTTTGGAAATTTTGATTGAATTTTACTATAATTGCAAGTAGAAAGGCTTATGATTGCAAATTGCATTATCGCGTGTTGATTCTGACTCAATCCAAATGTAATGCTAGAATGGGAGGACTTTGTGTTGACTTGTTTTGAATCATATTGTTACTATATAGTGTATTAGTTTAATAATACTGTCTTAATTTTACTATAATTGCAAGTATAAAGGTTTTGATTGCGGATTTCATTATTGTGCGTTGATACTGACTCATTTGAATGTAATGCTAGCATGGGAAGACTGTCGACTTCTTTTGAATCTTATTGCTACTATATAGTGTATTAGTTTGGTAATATTGTCTTACTTTTACTATAATTGCAAGTGGAAAGTTTTGATTGCGGATTGCGTGTTGATGCTGACTCAATCTAAATGTAATAATGGCACAGGAATGCTTTGTGTTGACTTGTTTTGAATTGCATTGTTGCTTAATTGTTGAATTAAAAGCATTATCTTGAATGGGGTTATAGTGTTAATTGCTCTTTTCTGTTTCGTTGGTTCCTTTCACCATTTGCAAGCATTGTTGGTCTTCATCGTTCTACTTTTATCTTTGACTTTATTTGTGTTTATATGTTTTTAGTGTAGTTGTTTGGGATTTTAGATTCTCGATTTGTTCACTTTGCCAAGTTGAGTTATTGAGAAACTGAATAATCATTTGTGTATGGTAAAAATAGAGCTTGAGCTTGCTGAAGAAAGGCTCTCACAGTGCCAAGTGTCATTGCCTTCTTCTTCTGATGATTTGTGATATTGGATTTGTGTTTGTGTGTACAGACATAACTTGTTTTTCAGCTTGGTTAAGCCATCTTGGTGCTCCACCTAGTGTAGCATTTAGTTTTGAGTTGGTGGTGGTTATGTTGGACTTGGAAATCACAAGTGAGAGAGTAAGATAATTTTGTGGCCTTGTTAATACTTAATACACATGATGCACGTTAGAACCCAAAGAATGTAATTTTGGGTTAGTTTGTATAGTGTAAAATTGTTTATTTGCTTTAACTTTGTCCAGCTAATGCGAAGTTGGTGTGTGTGTGCGTCAAAAGTTGACAACTCCATTGTAAAGACACGTGGTAGTAAGCTACTAGTGATATAGTTAACTGTTAACTTTGACATATTTTGATTATGTTGATGGGTGTTGCTTTCACGGATTGCCTTTGGGACTTTGGAGTTCTGTCTCTTAAGGATTGATTTCCTATTGGCAGTGTAACAGAGATGCATTAGCTTTATTCTCAGCATGCGTTTGAATATCATTTGCATTGAACATTCCATTTGCTGTTTAATGCTCAGCTAGTTTTACTATGAGGGATTATATTCGGTATGGAGGAAATATGAATTAGGTGCACATTACTTTCTGGTTCTGGTTAAGTTCTTGAGTAGTTGATGAAGTATAGAAAAGATGTGGATCGTATGGTAGTATCATATGAGCACCTGATTTCTACGTGCTTTTGGAATCACATCACATTCTTTTTGTAAACTTGCTATGTAGGGTTGTGCTTATGTTTTGTTTCCACTTTTGAGAAACATGCTAAAGAAACTCTTGAGAGGTAACATAGATATAGTATGGTGAATGAACTTGGAATGTTGCCCTTTCATAAAAGATTTAGTGGTATGGTGAAGAGTAAACTTGGAAGTTGTAATGTTGCCGTTTCATAAAAGCATGGGTCTTGAATCAATGTCAATGCATAGTAGTTATGAATGAGGCTAATACGGAAACTCAGCCTTGCTAAATCCATAAAAAGGATGTCCATATAGGGTACTCAAAACTTGTTTCAAGCTGATATTAGTCCATTGTTTTAAATAACCTGTTAACTAATTTGTTTCAGCTTGTTTATTTAAGTATATGTGCTTTATTAACATGAAGAGCCTAATAATTGATCTGGCTCACCCTAAGTACATGGCTTTGCGTATTGTTTAATTTTCAACAGCCTAATAGTGGACAAGTTGATCACTGCAAATTTGAAACATGATTGTAGGAGGATTAGAGTCCAATACATTGCAGTTCTACCAGCAACATCTTTTTCTTGTGTTGAATTAATAATGTGAACTTCATGCTTGTAATGATGAATAGATTGAACATTGTACTAATCAAGCACGACTATTTTTCATAGTTATTCAAAATCTGCCACTAGAATGATGTGGATCTTCCTTACATTTCAAACGACAGTTGTCATTTTCCGGATATATCTAACATCGTCATTGCCAGCTCTTTCATGTAACTATGTAAACAATTCAAAACTTTTTGTGACAGAAAATTCCCCCCCTTAAATATTGTGTTGGTGTATTTTGATAAAAATATATAATAATTATAATGTTGTTATAAAGTATAAACCTTGTCTTGAAAATGAAATAGCCCAATTATAATGTTTTTGTTTTATAATGATTTATTTTCCATAATTTTGTGATTAAATTTTCTTGTATGAGCACTAACATCAGACAATCTTTAAAAAAAAAGAAAAGAAGAAGCTATTTTGACAAATTAAAAAAATCACTTTATCTATTTTAACATACTACTTTACAATACATCTTACACCATTTTTTTTTTTTTTTGGTTTTCATGTCCCAACTCTCATATGAGAGAGAGAGAGAATTTGAGTAATGGCAACTGGTCCAACCGTTGAGAATTGGCAAAAGAGAGAAAAGTATAAATAAAAAATACCCAAAAAATTAATAGCACACTTTGCCATACAATGCGATTGTTAAAATTGTACTATAACAAATGCTAAATTTGTTTGATATTTGACACATCTCATGAGGTATGGTTTTTAAGTGTTTCGTGTGTCAAATGCTAAAAATTTAGCATTTAGCACACCTAATACTAAATGATAGTTCTATATAGAAAGGCTTTGCCATTCTTGAAAAGATTATATAGAATGTCTCTTTAGATGAACAAAAATGAAAGGGATGGATGAGAAATACCAAGATAGTAAAACACTGAACACACGTATTAAAAATAGAATGGACAATTTGTAATTGTTATTTTGTGAAGGGTGTTTCTTTAGTGGAGCTTTTGCTATATAGAATATAGTGTAGTGTAGATCCACGGAGCTTACACTAATGTATTTTGGGGGTGGGGCAGTATTGAACATGTTGCACTACTTGAGATGTGCTTGAATATATTCTGTCTAATCAGAGGTAAAAACAATCCAGTAGTTATTAATTTCTGATTTGTTTGTCCATGTTGAAGTCATGCAAATAATAGAGATTAGTCTTATTCGTTCCTAAAATTATATTTTGTGTTTTAAGAGTTTGTTTATGAACTGAGATCTCATGTTTTCGTTATGTGAATGTTTATTGTTACACAGTAATATGTTTTATCTGAACATAAAAGATAATTTCTTATCAATGAGATTCTCAAGATACTGGTCTCAAGTATAATTTCAAAGGCAGCTTACATCGATCTTGGTGAGTTAATTAAAATATATGGTTTTGCAATCTAGTGAGACATGAGATTGAGAAATGCCTTTTATTATAAAAAAAGAAAAAAGAAAAAGAAAAAGAATATATATATATATATATATATATATATGAGATGGTTACGCTTGGTGTTAATCTAAAGAGTTACACATTTTTTAAATTATTGGATTTAAGTAGATTCAATGGTCAAAAATAAATCTTCATTAATGCTAATATTTTTATTGATCTCACTTATTAGTTATTACCACTTATTTAATACATTTCATACTTATTTTTAAAAAGAAAAATAAAATCTTAGTAATAATCATTACTTTAGTTCTTTCTACATTCATAATGGCACAAATTTTTTTTTTTGGCTTTAGTAATAATCATTTTTGTAGTCGAAAAATAATGAATCTAACTATTAAAGTATAAAAACATGTGTGCTACTCACAAAAAGACACCAACAAAAATGTCTAGAATATTGTTGAAAGAACTACGTTGCCATTATTATTGAGATTTTTATTTCATGAGACAAGATCTGGAGTGTTCATGTTGATGAGGCAAGGAGCATGGTGGTGAGATTAGAATTGAGAGAAAGGCAGTGGAATTGAGTTGGAGAAAAGCAATGGAGGAGAAAGAGAGAGCAAATAAAAACGTGATTATGGAGGAGAGAGAGAGATGTAGAATTTTTTTTTTTAAAGTTTAGAGATAGATATGGAATGTATTAAATAAAGGATAATAAATGAGATCAATTAGCATATTAGTATTAATGAGGGTATTTTTTTGACCGTTGGATTTACTTAAATCTAATGGTTTAAAAAAAGTGTAGGCCTGGCTCTCTCCGCGGGATTCCCCTGGAGCTAGTCTGTGCACAAGACCAAACACTCCAAACAAAGAGAAATATATAAACGTATATGTATTATGTAGATAGTACTAGCAGAATATTTATTAGTCTAAGAATGTTAGCAGCAGAAATAAAATATAATAATGACAACAAACATAATAACAAATAGTAAAAGTATTCTTCGCAGGATAATACTAAAAAAAGCCCAAACTCCAACTTACTTAACCTTATTACCTACAAGGCCATAAAGTTATGTAGTTTGGAGAATGGGTTAGAATAGCTATCCTTTTGATTGACATGGTAGAGAGTATGATTTTGTATGAGGGAGGGAAAATGTTGCCTAGTGATGCATGTTAGTTCTGTCGTGTATACTCTACTTTCTCAACTCCCTATTCTCCCTTACGTTTCACTTTCTTTACTTCTTTCTCTCTTCTTTCCCTTTAAACTCACCGTTTCTAACTTCCTTGGTTACTAGGCTCTTTTTGTTCTTGTCATCCCTCTTCTCATGATCGTTATGTGTTCTTCCCATATTCATGGGTACTATTCCTTTTATACCCAATATCAATCTTAGATGATTTTCCTTTTTTGCCTTTGCTTTCCACCAACCATTTTTGTCTACTATAGGCAGTCAGCACGTTCTAGCCGTATATAGGTGGGTTCACTCCCACCATCTTTTGGCCGTTGGTAGTGGGAGGGTTTAGTCTCACTACTTGCTTAGCGACAAATTTCTTTCCATTTTTGGGCAAAAGCCAATCTGGCCACAATACCACTATTTCTCTCTTTCTCTTAACAACAAACCCTCATTAATCTCTCTTGTCCTCACTATCTAACATGCATCAGATGATCCTCACCAATTTCCTACCCATTTTGGAAAATATGCTTTCCCAGCAAAGCCTTTCCCAAAAGGGGTCTTGGTAGGATACCAAATCTAGGTCTTTTTCCCCCTCCACCAAACCACCCCCTTTGTTCCTCTTCAGCTGTAGGCCCTGCCTCTCTTGCATTGGCTGGGTTGCAGGCCGACAAGGCTTCAACTACTCAACTTCTTGTCATAGAGTGGCAGCTCCAGGAATATTTTTCAGGGTGGTCATTATTGACCAAAATTGAATAAAAAGATAACTTCATATATTGGCCAAAACACACACAAATACATAAAGTCTTACAATTTTATTCTACAAATTTTCTTATTTTGAAATCTTTGTATAATAGTCTTATATCAATATTACAAGTTACATCTCTTTCAAATTTTAGTTAGATAACAAATTTATTGGGATTTTTCTTTTTGTTTGTAATGACTTTTTTTTTTGGTTGAGAAAAGTTGTTTGTAATGACTTAATATATTATTAAGGGGGCCAAAATTTAAAGACAGAGTTTAGTTACAAACTTAGTTGTAGCTAAAAACTACAACTCTCACTAAACAAATTAACATATTTACATATTTTGAAAATCTAACTGTTGAGTTGCATGTTTTCTATGTTCTTAAACCACATGTCAAATTTCATGTTAATCGGATGTTATTTACTATTTGATTCATAAACTTAAATTTTTATATAATTTTAGACTATAAAAACTCAAAATTTAAAGATTTGATTGATGACATAACTATTGATCTTTGATCTTTTTGAAATTTTGCAAATATGGAGGATATAAGAGAAAATTTAATTCAATGGTGAATTTGTCATAATTCACATCCAATAAAAAAATATTGAGTGGAGTTGCAGTTTTAGTCTACAATCAAGTTTGTTGCCAAATTTTGTCCAAAAATTAATTATGTTGACCCTAAAAATTTTTAGGGTGATCACAGATATTTTTTAAGGATAATAAAATCATAAAATTTTTAAAATTTATATATAATAATTAATTTTTTGTCAAATCAGGGTGGTCCTATGACCACCCTGAACTCCATGTGGAGCCGCCAATGCTATCATACAATTATAGTGTAATGTTGTTGAGTTAATGAGAATGAGTACACATTTCTTTTATACAGTTGTGACCTATCAAATTTTAAAAACAATACAATTGTGATATAATAGTGTTGAGTTTTAAGGATTATTGAGTCCTTTGAATTGAAGTGACATCATAAAATTGTGGAATATAGTAGATAGAGACTATTGGTTACATGTAGATGTTGGTGCATCTACATCTTTTTCTATAAATGAAATGACAGAATGGTTGAACATAACTGAAAGTTTGACAAATAGTTATCCACCTAGTATTTGGGCTAATGGATAAGATTTAATGTGAATCAATTTTTGTTAAACTGATCACTGCCCCATTTTGACATCCCAAACTTTTCAAATGGTTTTCATGTGACTTGAGTACTAGACTTTACCAAATTTGTGCTGGAACCACTAAGGTTGAAAGCAAATAAACCAATTCACCTCGATCTGATATAAGACAGTAAACTCCATTGATTTATTGTTAAACCTAGATTTTGAGAAAATTTGACTAGAATTGATTAGGAGGTGACTAACTTTGCAGAGTTTAATATCGAGGGTTGATCAAGGTCCAAATGCACCCATTTACTATGTGGGACACTTTGGTGCCCTATGGTAATGGAATACTATCGGTGCATGATATACGCTTAAATATGGGTCTCTTTTGGATTTCTATTGTGAAAAATAAGGCAAAGCTCAGTTTTATTGTGAAAGTTTTGCATTATTCAATGTTCAACATTGTTTCCTTGTGTGACCACACCTTTGCCAATGACAAGATAATTTAAAATGTTTGATTGACAAGTTCTTAGATCCTTTGACAAATAACAAAATTTAATGCAAAGTAGCATAAAAATCACTATTTTTATGAAGGTTTATTTAAGCACCAGCCACCAACCACCCTTACTACACCTCATTGACAGGCAATGACGACTTTTGACAAGTTTAGGTAATGAAATCCTCAATACTAAAAAGATTGGTGTAATGTTTGCTAGAAGGCTTTGAAAAAACCACTTGGAAACCGACTACCTGAACCCCCATTTTCCCTTCAAATCACCTATTCCCAAACTAAAAAACAGATTGTCCATTCCTAAAAAAAATTAGATCCCTTATTTTAAGAAGCTTAAAGGCCTTTGAATTTTTGCAATTGTCTTCAAATTTGCACAAGATTTTTCTCTTCCATTTGAAGAAGTTCATGAGTTCTAGAAAGCTCATCAAGGCGAATAACTTGGTTCAAGCTACCTTCGACTCACTCAGCTCTAGCTAAGAAGCCAAATAATTGTATTTCAATTCATGTCATGGTTAGTGTTGTAAATGAGTCAAGTTGAGTATAAAAGTTCAAATTGATTCATTTAATTCTATTTTAAACACGAGTGGAGCTTGAGCTCATTGCCAAACTAGATTTTACATTCAAACTTAGTTCATTTTCTTGTCGAACAAGTTTGAGTTTGTTTATGAGTTACTTGATTAACTTATTGTTCTCCTATATATAGTAAAAATCACAACTATTTTTTTTCCACTTCACAAATCTATGCTAATAATAAATAGCTAAATTATAATTGCAATTTTATTATTTGAGTTAATTAGTAGAATGATTTTTCATTTATGAAAATGAGATTTCTTACCATCATATCATAAAAAATAATTTACAATTTAAAAAATATATATTTATATTATCAATAAATTACAAATAATAAATAACAGTAATATAATATATAAGTATAAAATTTTTTCACTTATACAATCTGATCTCATTTATGTTTAACTATATTTTTTTACATGTCTATATTTAAATATATAAGACTCTAATATATATATATATATATACTCAAGTCAACTTTTATACTCATGAACTTGTTCACAAACATATTATTACGTTTGAGTTTGTCTCATTCATAGTCAAGCATAAACTCGAACTTAAACTTAGCTTGTTTACTAAATAAAAGAATATAAGTAAGTTTTTTCTTGATCTTAATCTGAGTTGTTTTATGATTCATTTACAACATTAGCCATGATAGAGGTGCTGTAGTGCTAGGCTCTCTCTCTCTCTCTCTCCCTCTCTCTCTCTCTCTCTATATATATATATTTATATGTTATCAAGAATGAGACATTGGTTGTTTGGTGATGTATTTATGCTTGTTAGTTGAGAAAAAAAATGGAACTAATGGCTAACCAACAGAAATGGTGGCATGAGTTGACCGCAGGCCAAAATAGCCAAGTACCACTGTTAGCCAAAATTTGTACCGATCTACCACTGTTTTGAAAATATTTTAGAATCTACTATTCTTTTGGAACTCAAGTTCCATAAAAATAACCACCGTGACACTTGCTAAGGTGGATTTTTTTAATTAAAAAAAATCCACGGTGAGCTTGAATTCCTTGTAAACAAAAACCGAGCTCTTCAAGCTCGACTTCTTAACAAATTTGAACAAAGCTTTAATGTCAACAAAGCCTAGATATCAGGGAAAAGTGAGGACCTAGTGCTATAGGGGATTGAGTGTAAAAGTCTAACTTTGCCGTGTAAGTGTAAAAGTTTACCAGAAATTATGGAGGTTCTTGTAAACTTCCATTCGCAAGCTGTCTTTGAGAAAAGCCTTAATGCAACTTTCATTGCTCTCATTCCAAAGAAAGTAGATGTTGTCAATGTGAGAGACTTTAGGCCTATTAGTCTAGTGGGCAGTATCTATAAAATCATTTCCAAGTTGCTAGCTAATAGGCTGAAAAAGGTGATTTCTGGAATTATCTCTGAGTCTCAAAATGCTTTTGTTCTGGATAGGCAAATCCTAGATTCTGTCTTAGTTGCTAACAAGTGTTTGGATAGTAGGCTCAAGGCAAGGATTCTTGGGGTTTTATGTAAGTTAGATGTGGAGAAAGCTTTTGATCATGTCAGCTGGGATTTTCTTATGTATATGTTGCAGCGTTATGGATTCTCTGAGAAATGGAGAAAGTGGATTCTGTTCTGTATCTCCATAGTGAGATTTTCGATTTTGATAAGTGGCTCCCCTAAGGATTTCTTTGGGAGCTCTAGGGGGCTACGCCAAGGAGATCCTCTCTCCTTGCTCCTATTTGTTATTGTTATGGAGGCTTTAAGCCGTTTGTTGGATGGTGCGGTTCTGGCTAGTCACATTTTAGGTTTCACTGTTGGTATAAGGTCTAATACCCCTCTCATGGTGACCCATCTTCTCTTTGCAGATGACACTTTAATTTTCTGTGATGCTTCTGCAAGTCAGGTTGAATATTTGCGGGAGATCTTAGCCTCCTTTGAGGTAGTGTTAGGGTTGCACATTAACTTGGCTAAGTCGGTATTAGTTCCAGTTGGAAAGGTGACTAACATGGGGGAGCTTGTGGCTTTGCTGGGTTGTAGTTAGTCACATTTGCCAATGACTTACTTGGGATTGCCTTTAGGCACTAAATTCAAGGACAGGGTGATTTGGAACTCTATCCTAGAAGGAATGGAGCAAAGATTAATGAGTTGGAAGCGATTATACTTATCAAAAGGTGGTAAGATCACCTTAATCAAAAGAACTCTCTCAAGCTTGCCAACTTATTTCCTATCTCTCTTCCCTATTCTTGTGGATATTGCTATTCGTTTTGAGAGGCTTCAAAGGAATTTTCTATGGCGAGGGATAGATGAGTCTCCTAAATTCTGGCTAGTAAAATGGGCCCAGGTTTGTTCTCCCTTGCAGTCTGGCAGTTTGGGTATTAGAAACTTGAAAGCCTTCAATCAAGCTTTATTGGGAAAATGGCCGTGGAGATATGGAAGAGAGTCAACCCATCTCTGGAGGCGGTTATTGAGATTAAATATGGGAATGATTGGGGAGGTTGGTGTACAAAAGAAGTCTCTAATCCTTATGGTGTTAGTCTTTGGAGAACCATAAGACAAGGTTGGCCAGTCTTTTCAAAATCCATTCAGTTCGAGGTTGGCGTTGGCGACAGAATTAAATTTTGGCATCATGTGTGGTGTGGGAGCTGTACTCTCCTGGAGGCTTTTTTGGAACTCTATAATATTAGTTGTAATAAGGAGTCTTCCATTGCAGATGTTATGCACTTTCCTAACTAGAGGCTTCACTGGGATCTTTTTTCTAGAGCTCCTCAAGATTGGGAATTTGAACATTTCTACACTTTTTTAGATCTTATCAATTCTTTGCCCCTTAATGGTGTAGGTCAGGACAAACTTTGTTGGAAACCAACAAGGAATAAGAATTTTAAAGTGAGTGAGTTCTATCTCTCCCTTTCCTCTACTCTTGACATTTCTTTCCCTTAGAAGCCTGTGTGGCGTTCAAAGGTCCCTCCTAGGGTTGCTTTCTTCTCATGGACTGCCTCATTAGGTAAGATTTTGACTACTGAAAATTTATGGTATAAGGGTGTCACAGTTGTCGATTGGTGCTTTATGTGTAAAAAGAGTGGGGAATCGGTGAATCACCTTCTCCTTCTTTGTCCTATTGCTTATGATTTATGGTTTATGGTGTGGGCTCTTTTTGGTCTTCAATGGGTTATAACGCATGGTGTCTCTGATTTATTTTCGAGTTGGCTAGGTTCCTTTAGTGGGCATCAGAGCATTGATTTATGGAGGGCTGTCCCTCATTGTGTTCTATGGTGTATTTGGCGAGAGCGGAGCTCAAGATGTTTTGAAGGGAATGAGCGGTCTACTTCAGATCTTAAATCTCTTCTTCATCATACCTTGCTAGAGTGGAGTTCTTCCTTTAATCTTTTCCCTTGTTCTAATTTTTTAGAAATGCTTGATCTTTGTAATTTATGTGTTTGGTGTATTGTTTTCCATGTTCACCCCTGGTGTTCTTGGACTTCTTTTTAATACAATTCCGTTATTTATCAAAAAAAAAAAAAAAGAAGTGTAAAAGTCTACCTACTTCTCTCAGTAGTGTAGGAGCAGTTAGATTTCCATAAGCAAAGGTGGTGTACCGTTGGTGAATTAATTTTTTGTCAATAAAAGTGTTTTTGTTCACATGTTGTAGTCAACAGTTAAAGCATAATAAGAGACAAAACATATTTATCTGGGAGCATGTTATATTTTCCTATAAAAACAATTATGTCAAATTTTGAAGAACTCAAGCTTCAAGAGCTTGAGTTTCATATTACAAGAACCCTCCATTGGAGTTCCGTGTGACATTTTTTTATTTCAATAATCCATGTCAGCGGCATTCTTTTATTATAAAACTTGAGTTTTTGAAACTCGAGTTTCATGTCTTACTCGAGTTTCACAAACTCAAATTTAAAAAATGTGATAGATTGTTGAATATTTCTCAAATAGTAGTAAAACACTACATATTTTAGCCAACAGTGGTATTGGGTCATTTTAGCCGCTGACCACTAACAATTGTGATGTGTAGTCGGAAAGCATTCTTCCAAAAAGCAAGGGTCAATGTGGTGTTAGAGATCCAGCGACTAATGAACACCCCTTACCTATATTCATACCCATCTTATGAGAAATAGCATGTTTAACAAGTAAACTAATCTATAAAGGGAAAAAGGGTCGGCATGGAGAGGGGTTCAACACAATACCCACAATAAGTCAAGATTACGAATTCAATTTTTCCATTTTATTTGTTGAGATAATTGTTAAAATACATGTGTGTTCATTTTAAAGATAATGAATATTTAATTATTATAATAATTTGCTGACATATATATTTATAAATAATATTTTACTTAAATGAAATTTATGTTCATTTTTAAATTTTCTTAAATATGTATGCATATTATCAAGTATGGGGAGCCAAAAAGAAAAGATTATTTAAAAATTATCAAATTACTTAAGATATTTTCAAGAAATAAATTTTTTTTTTCAAAAATTTTAGAGGGGCCTAGCCCCCCCTTAGTCATCAAGTGGCTCCGTCGCTGGACATCTGGGTGATTGTCTCAATATATTTGAACTTTGAAGGACCTGTAAAGTTGGTCCACGGGTTCCGAGTTTCATGGGTACAAAGTGAAATACTAAAGTTGGGCACCACTTTGTATAAAAAAAGAGGGGAAAAAAAAGTCAATAGAATGATACATATTCCTAAAATTTCTTCTGTTTCCGCTGGAATGCAACCCAACATTACAATGAGGCAAATGAATCTCCATACCAACCTTAACATGCTAACAAATTCATTTCCATCAACAGAAATGTAACCTAAGATTGAATAACCTCTATCTCCACACCAACTTTTATGATGCCTATTAGTAACGGCTGAAAGAACAAGATACAAAGTCCATTTACGATACATAATACACTGCACTCTGTCATAACCGCTTCATAGTGTTCCAATGAGAACAGCAAATTACGCTTTTGCCGGCCATGTGGCTTGAGCTGACATGATAATTCCCACAATCACTCCGAACAACCCAAGTGCACTACCAAAGATTTCGATCACAAGTATCTTCACAAAAAGAGTGGAGTTTTGAGCATCAGATAAAGCACAGCTGCTTCCAATGATTCCAACACACACCCTGTTGTTAAAAGAAGAATTAGAAGGATTGTAAGAGCAAGGAAAGAAAATAATTCTGAGTTTTGATTAGGAGAATTCCAATGGAGTATGTAAGAGTAAAAGAGAGGAGATTTGAACCCGCAGACAAGGTTTGCAAAGCCCACAATAATCCCAGACGCGAAGATTGCATATCCTGCTCTAAGAGACTCGGGTTCATAGATCTGTGATTGTGGAACACTCTCTAGCTTTGTTTGTAGAATAATTGCCACAATGACACCATAAATAGCAACAGCTTCACAAAAGATAACACTGAAATAACAAAAGAACCGGAGAAAAATCACATAAAGAGGTATCATAGGTTTATACCACAAAATAATAAGTAGTTGTGCATGAGAAGTTCAACAAGAAGAAGTGCTTTGCTGGTCCATTGAATGGGCTAAAAAAAGATTCAATTCAAGGTATCATTGAAGGTAAAAAAATTGCAATTTCCATATCCAGACATTATATAATTTGCAACCATATGGTATTGTGTGCTTCTAAATCAAATTCTCTAAAGCTTGAACTTGCCTTGAATTTTAACATTGTGAGGATGATTGGAGCATAATATATGATACTTGAAAACAGAAACCTAGTTACCCATTTATAAAATAAAACCTCAAATTGGGTTGAGCAACTTCATCCATTAATATATATATATATATATATATATATCCAAGCTTGCTTGTACAGAAACATATTTAAGGCATTCATCAAATCCAACTCATGATGAGCCAGAGAAGTCTATACACTATAAAGTACCTTGTACATTGTATATGCTTGAAGACAATGTAAGTGAGAATTGTTTTCTATCATAGTTTGAAAGAATGTTATATCTCTAAATTAAAACAAAACACTAGAAATATTAGTGCTCCAACTACTTTTTTATAATTTCAAGTTTGATGTCGAATCAATGCTATTTCTTCTTTTTTGGGTAATAATAATTTTTTTTTTTTTTTGATAAGTAAGAAAAGATTTACTAAAAAAAGACTACTTCATGAGAAAAGATCACAAGGCAGCCAAGAAGTACAAAGAAGAACAAAACAACTAAAAAAATGTTATTGGGAGGGAGCCACTAGATGTGAGTCCCCAAGCTTGAGACCAATCAAACAAAGAGTCCATAAATGAGGCAAGAAGCTGATTCCCCAAACCCTCCTCATCCTCAAATGTGTGATTATAACGCTCTCTTAAAATGCTCCACATCAAACACAACGGTGCCAAATTCCAAACATTAGACAAGCGCTAACCAATTCCTCCATCCAAATAACAGATCTACTGCTACACCTAGATGTATAAAGATTATTTTGAAGGATATGAGACAATCTACAACCTAGGCTTAAAAATCATCACGGCAAGAAAACACCCCCTCCCCCCCCAAAAAAAAACACCCCCAAAACCCAAAATTATAAGTAAATACACCTGAAGCGACCCATGGACAAGAGAGAGATAACATCATTCTCATCATAATATTTACCAAATCGTCTTGATTGATCTGCTTAATGCCAAGTTAGAAAAATTTGACCAGATGCTCTAGAATCTAAAGGCTTTCAATTAAGTAGGACCAGAACAGAGTACATGGAATGTAAATTTAGTAGAAAAACAAACACAAACGAAGGGGTGGTAAGACTTGATGGTCAAGGGATACTAAAGTAACAACTTTCGATATCTTAGATCAATAATTCATAAAGATGGAGGGATTGAAGAGGATGTGAATCATAGGATAAGAGTAGGGTGGATAATGTGGAGAAGCGCATCAAGAGTGTTGTGCAATCATAGAATACTAGAATACCTATTAAGTTAAAGGAATTTTTTTTTTTTTTTTTTTTGATAAGTAAGTTAAAGGAAAAATTTTATAAGACTGCTATATGACCAGCTATGCTCTATGATATCGAATGTTGGGTATTTAAGAAGCAGCATATTCATAAAATGAGTATGGCCGAAATGAGAATGTTAAAATAGATAAGTGGAAATACATAGAAAGATAGAGTTCGAAATGAAGAAATTTTCTTAAAGATAAGGGTAGCCCCTATTGATGAAAAGATGAGGGAGAGTCGACTTAGGCAATAGTGAGAAAGAACAAGTTGATCAAAGTTGAAGGAATGGAAAAAAGGACAGGAAGACCAAAAATCACATTAGTGGAAGTAAAAAAAAAAAAGAAAATGATATGACAATTAAGGGAGTAACAGAGAGTATGATTATAGATAGAGTAGAATGGAGTAAACTATCCTATTGAGAATTCATAGCTGACCCCAAAATTTTGGAACTAAGGCTTTGTTTGTTGTTTATAGGTAAAGAGAACTTTATTAAAAGAAAATAGAAAAAGTACAAAATGCTCCCATGGGTACACAAGCCATGTACTAAAATCCAAAAGTGAAAGAATAATCCAATCAAACAAAGAAAGCAAAAAGAACTGTTTCAACTCAAGAATGAATTTGTTCTCTCCAAATAGTCCCCATGTGACACAATAGAATCACCCCCCAAAAAACCGCTATTTGACACCGACGAACAGCCCTATTCCAACAAGCTGGCAAGTTCACCACTTGCTTAGGCATCACCTATGAAACACCAAACAAGCTAAACACAAATGTCCATAAATTATATGCATAAGAATAGTGCAGGAGCTGGTGATCCACTGACTCCTAACTATTCTTACACATGCTGCATCTGTTAACAACACATGTTCCTCTTTCTTAATTGATCTTCTATATCATCTTTAACCTTTCCTCCTGTTTCCCATGAGGTTTTGTTGATTTTTAAGCTAATCCTATTAATGAGGATGCTCAATTGGGAAAGTAAATTCACAGAATAAGGAATTTAGTGAAACAAACACCTATCTCCACAAAATATGATTCCCCTAAATACAACAATTATATCTAGCTCAAACAACACCTGAAACCATTAATTTCTCTGTTTTCCCTCTTTGTTAAAACTTCCAATGAAGCCTTCCTGTTACCTATTATAACTCTAAGACCCCACATACTATTTCTATCAAATAATCATCAAACCAACCTTTGATTCCTAAACAAAACTGTAACCATTATTTTCTGACAACTTTTTTGTTTCAAGAAATAGTATATTGTCCTTTTTTCCCATCTTATCGCCCTAAGCCCTTCTTCTTAAACCATGAATCCCAAGTCCACAAAATTTTTCATAACTCTAAACCCACCACAAGCAGGCTAGATAGGATTCTACAATTTGTCCTACGTCACCAAACCACTGAATACTAGGCTACGGAGTGAGTTCATGTTCTGCATAATACACAAATGCAATGCACATTTACTAACAGATTTCAATTCCACCATTGTAGTCTAGGAAGCATGTATACTACACAGTATAAGCCGTATTCGTATCCAATCTAGATACTCATGGATACAGTGGCATACTTGTTTAATTTTATTTCTCTCTCCCTCTCTCTCAAACACACACGCATTTTAGGCTTCCTAACATTTCTTAGTTATCTATTAAAAATAAAATTTACATAATATGCACTTAAAGATATTGATTTATACATATAAATTAATTAAAGTATTCATGTCATATTGTATCCTGAACTTTAAAAGACTTGAGGAAAATCATATCATAATTTCAATGTGATAATCACAACTTCTTCAGTGACTTGTGCAGTGCATAGTTTATCAACTGCATAGATATGGATTATACTATTATATACTAAAACCTACTGACAGAGCGATGTAACATAGGGAAGGGAAGGGAAGGATCTCTTAATAATTATATAAAACGAGAACGAAAAAGCTTACTGAATTGATCATAGGGCTTATTGCAGCATTTCAATTATAGAAAACACCAAGCAAGTGTGAGTTTGTTATCAAATTGAACCGAAACTCAAAAGTTCCACAACCCCAGAAAAGCACTTTGTAAACCAACAAAGCGTGAAGAAGTTGAATCATCAATCAATGGCTAATTAGATTTAAAATTCATATCAAGAAATCAAGAAGACTGATTTTGTAATGTTTCGACTAAAATATGAAGAAATGATAGAATGAATACCTAATAAGATTTTTGGAAGTAATACGGGGAGCTTTGATCGCAGCGCCGATCAAACTGCTTCCGGTTATGTAAATACCCCTATCAACAACAACCACATAATTACAACATTAGGATTTTCACAAATTTTCATAAAAAAAAAATGAAAGATATTAGAGAATTGAGAATTGAGAATTGAGAGAGACCAGGCGGCGCCGAGGACGGAGACGCCGATGGCGATGGCGATACCGATGGCGGAGAAGGTGTAGGGGGACACCTTTACGAGGGCGTGGGCCCACGTGCCCGGATATGCTCCTGTGCTTGACATGATCCAATCTGATCTGCTGCTCGCAAATGTGATTTTTTGATTTCTGAATCTCTCTCTCTGTCTCTGTCTCTCTCCTTTTTCCCGGTGGTTTCCTATCTCCTCTTTGTGGGACAGCGTAGTTCTGGACACAGTTCTATTGGGCTCAATGTCCTACGTGCTGCTCATCCTTAACATAACTTCACCCCATTTTTTATTGGGCTTTTTTTTTCTTTCAGAAGAAAAAAAGCCCAAAGAAAAGGACCAAAGGCCCACCAAATCCAATCGCACACACTGCGTAGCGTAACTATAAAGCGAGCCACTGTGAGCGAAAGAGAGAGAGAGAGAGAGAGAGCGAGCACCGAACGCTTTTCACAGAAAAAATGAAAAGAAGAAATACGATCGGCAGCTCTGCTCAGGTACAAATTAAATCACCGTTTGTGAGGGTGAGCGGCGAATGAGGGTGTGGTGTGGAGTACGTGGACTCTGGAAGCTAGGGTTTTGGTGTTTATAGGTTGACTTATTACTTTGCTACATGGGCTTTTTTTTTATTTTTTATTTTTTATTTATTTATTTATAAATTTTAAGTTTGGTCCATACGGGCTATTGCTTAAATTTCTTCTACATGAATATTGGACTCGGGCTTTAGTCTTTAGGTCATTAGTTCAGAGACAAAACCCCCTGGACACACTTCGCTGTCTCTCTCAGTTCCTTTTCTTTCTACGTAAATTATTTTCCCTGGAAATTATGTAAAGGTTATGCAGTGAGATTGAGTGAGGCTCAATAGATTATTATTTTTTTAGGGGGGAATTTTGTAAATTTACTGCAACGCTCTGACAATAAAAAGCATATTGATTTATTATAAAGAAGCTACTGATTGTCCCTAATTTTTTTTTTTTTTTGGTTGGCATTGTTTGTTTTAAATTTTTTAGAACTTGTTTAATGTTTTCTTAATACCTTTCTTATGTTAATGAACACGAAAGCTTGGAAATACATACACAAAGTTGCATTTGTGTGGAAGATAGTGTTCAAAATGGTGAAATATGAGGCAAAGTCACTTGACATAGTTTGGTCATGTTGAGATGAGAGAGATTAATGAAAAAAGAAAAGTAGAGAAAGATTGAAAATAATATTAATGGAAGTAGTCAAATAGGACTTGTCAATTAGGGAAGTAACAAAGTGTATGACTTGAATAGAATAGAATGACAAAAAAAAAAAAAAAAAAAAAACATGTAGCCAACCCTAATTAGTCTGTTGAAAATCCATAACTTGACATAAAAAATTTTAGGACTAAGGCTTGGTTGTTGTTGTTTTCCTTTGAGAATTCTATTTTGAAACTTGATGTGAAACTGAAATTGCAGGATCTGGGGTGATCAAGGACAAGCAGCTCCTGAGAAAGCTAGTATATGCTTACTCAATTGTGGTCCTACTGGGTCTGAGAAATTAAAGAATCTTGTTCTTGGTGGGGTTGGAAGCATAACTGTAATTGATGGTTCCAAGGTTGAACTTGGGGACCTTGGAAATAATTTTACGGGTAATGTTAATGTTATGCTTCTTTTGTTATTTGCATTTTGCTTACTTTCTCTAACACATTTTAGATGTCTAGGTAAAATATAGCGACATGATTGGAACAACATCACTTTCACTTTAATCCATAGCTGACATGACTTTCATTACATATCAACCACAATAGGTCAGGTCAGTAATTGTGAAAAAAGTTGTGTCCCTAGGCTTATGGTCACTGTATGTCAAAGATATTATATAAGAATCTTGTTTGTTTTAAAAGGATATGATATGGATATTTGGAGTTGAAAAGTAAAAATTCCAACTTTGGAATGCTGATATGTATTTTCAGGTGACTCAAAATGAAAATTAAGATACATAAAATGGGAGGGAAGGAGTACCTTTTTAATTCTGGGTGCTTATCTTTAGTGTCTGATTTTGATAGTTGATGAATCAAGTGTTGGGCAATCTTAGGCGAAATGTGTATGTGCATTTCTTCAAGAGCTGAATGATGCTGTTAAGGCCAAGTTTATAGAAGAGTATCCGGTGAAGTTAATTGAGACAAACCCCTCATTTTTTTTCTCAGTTTACCTTGGTAGTTGCCACTCAGGTATGAAGCTAATGTTTACCTTACTTTTTGACCATGAAAATAGTTAATTAAAAAAACATTGTTTTGTGTGCTCTGCAATGTGTGTATTGCCATTTTCTTTGTTATTATCACAAAGATGTAGATAAATTTGAATGTCAAGGTGGCTTGTAGCCTGTACTCACAATTTCACTGCGGTTTGATTTTTTTCATAAGATTTGCATGGTCTGATTACAGAATTGAATTCAATGGACTTCTGGATTTGTAACCTACTTTCCTAGATTTTAACATTTTTTTCTGTTTCTTCTTATCAAGTGCAATAAATAAGATATCAATCATTGTAGTTTGAGAGCTTGATTGTTTTTCTTCCTGAGTACACCCTCGGTGTACTTAGTTCTGATTTTATTAATAAAATATTTTGTTACTTAAAAAAAGAAAAAGAAAAAAGAAGTGCAATAAATATGATAAGAGTTTTTCTACTTGCACTTTCACCTGATGGCAGATTCAATGGTAAAGCTTGATAGGATCTGTAGGAAGGCAAATGTAATATTGATCTTTGCTCGCTCCTATGGGCTTACTGGGCTTGTTCGAATCAGTTTAAAGGTAATGTGGTTTTACTTCATTGGGTTCCTCCAAAGAAAAAACTTGGACACTGGAAGGATGATCAGTTGTTTTATTATAAAGCTCTGTCCTAGTATAACATCTGTTGGTTTGAATCATCACTAACATTCCTTTTAAAATATTTTTTTTTATCAAAACGGACAATCTCTGGAACTTCGTACAGAATTTCAGTAAGGTAGCAACTATAATTGTTCTTTACTACTTACTGTTTACATATAAAAAAAAATAATTGTTCTGTCAAAATCTAGTAAAAAACTTTTATCAAGATCAAATATGGAAAATTTTCTCTATACCAAATCAATTTTATACCCCCACTTTTTCTTATTTGTTGCAGGAACATACTGTGGTCGAGTCAAAGCCTGATCATTTTCTGGATGACCTCAGGTTAAATAACCCATGGCCCGAGCTTAAGAGGTGCAGATTTTGTTTTTATATTTATTTTCTTTGGCTGATTTTGCATGTACACATTGTCTAGTATATGTTAGTGTCTGGCACAATTCTCAGCTTATACCTTTGACCCTAAGAACACACACCTTGTATTCCATATAAATGTGTCTGATTGTCTATTTTCACACAATAGTTTTGCAGAAGGCATTGATTTAGATGCGCAAGATCCTGTGGCCCTCAAGCACACACCATACGTAGTTCTTCTTATCAAGATGGCAGAGCAGTGGGTCAAAAGCCATGGTGGTAGTCTTCCATCAACCAGAGAAGAGAAGAAAGAGTTCAAGGTTAACTTGTTTGTTTCATAGCTCTTCTGTTGGCTTCCTTGTCTTATTGATATTTTTTTGAAAATAAAGTGACACAGTTGCTGATAAAAAAAAAAAAGAAGTTATACGCATGTATGGTGCATATAGGACAACCACACTATTTCAATGGAGCAATTAAACAACAATAGAATAAAGGATAAACCCTAGGAGTTAGCACCTAAGGGTTGCTTGGAGTCAGCACTAAGCAAAACTGGAGTCGGCACCAGTGTAAAAGAAACACACGTTTTTAATAATTCTCAAAAAAGCTGTCTTACAATAATTAGAAAAAGTGCATAAATAGCTAACAATAAAATGCATAAAGAAACTCTAATTATTAAATGCTCGGGCTTGTTTAATCTCAAACCCAATAACTAATAGGCTCAATCCATAAAGTCACAAGTTGGACTGTATTCTTTTTGCTCTTCCTTTTATACATGCGTATAATTGGGGGCTTGTACCTTGTGTTCACACCAACTCCCCTTGGGTGAAAAGAACTCGACCCCATTAAGTGGAAATCTGAAGAGCTCTGATAGTACTCTAGCAAGTCAAGATCCAGTCGCTGTAGCTCATCTCGAGTAATCCATGTGCAATCAGAATCTAGGCGCCCTCACCACAGAACTAGGAAACGGTGAACTCCTCCATCCCTGGTAGAAACAATCTGCTCATCTAAAATAACATCAATAGATTTATGTGCATAGGGCAGATTTAAGGGTAAAGGGGTAGGAATAAGGGCATCAATAGGATCAACAAAGGCTCATCAAAAGGGGTATCAGGAATATCTGTGGGGCTTTTATAAGCAACTAGATCCTCAATATTAAAGGAGGAGCTAATACCATAATCATGAGGAAGGTCAATGACATATGCATTTGGGCCCATTCGTTTCAATACCTCGAATGGATCGGCCCTACGAGCCTGCAATTTCTTAACGGTCCTAGAGGGAAACCGTTCAGGTTGAGTTCGAATCATGACATAATGACGTAGGACAACCACACTAATAATAGAACAAAAGATAAATCCTAGGAGTCAGCACCTAAGGGTTGCTTGGAGTCAGCATCAAGCAAAACTGGAGTCAGCACCAAGCAAAACTGGAGTCAGCACCAGTGAAAAGAAAACACACGTTTTTTTAATAATTCTCAAAAGTTGTCTTACAATAATCAGAAAAAGTGCTTAAATAGCTAATAATAAAAATGCATAAAGAAATCCTAATTATTAAATGCTTAGGCTTGCTTAATCTTAAGCCCAATATCTAATAGACTCCATCCATAAGACCACAGGTTGGGCCGTCTCTTTTTTGCTCTTCCTCCTATACGTGTGTGTAATTGGGGGCTTGTACCTCGTGTCCGCACCAACTCCCCCGGGTGAGAAAACTCAACCCCGGGTGGAAATCTGAAGAGTTCTGATAGTACTCCAGCAAGTCAGGATCCAGTCGCTGTAGCTCATCTCAAGTAATCCATGTGCAATCAGAATCTGGTTGCCCTCACCACGGAACTAGGAAACAGTGAATTCCATCCCTGGTTGAAACAATCTGCTTATCTAAAATAGCATCAATAAATTCTTTATGTGCATAGGGCAGATTTAAGGGTAAAGGGGTGGGAATAGGGGCATCAATAGGATTAGGCAAAGACTTATCAAAAGGGGTATCAAGAATAGCTGTAGGGCTTTTATAAGCAACTAGATCCTCAATATTAAAGGAGGAGCTAATACCATAATCATGAGGAAGGTCAATGACATAAGCATTTGGGCCCATTCGTTTCAATACCTTGAATGATTCGACACTACAAGCTTGCAATTTCTTAACGGTCCCAGAGGGAAACCGTTCAGGTTGAATCCGAATCATGACATAATCCCCTACCTGAAACTCTGCATGACGTCGATGAGTGTCAGCATGAATTTTATGTTGAAAATTACTTGCTTGAATTTTTTTGCGAATCTTATTATGCAAATCATGAATATGTCGTGCAAATGCCTCAGAAGATCTAAGGGCTTCCTAGGTGTATATCCATGCACAACCTCAAAAGGACTAGCACCTATAGACCTATTGACAGAGCTATTATATGCAAGTTAGGCTATAGGAAGAATTGAATCTCAATTCCGATTGGCTTCACCCATTAGACACTGAAGGAGGTTGCCTAGACTATGATTAACTACCTCAGTTTGACCATCAGTTTGAGGATGAAATGCCATGGAAAATTTCAATTTGATGCCCACTAAATGCCATAGGGTCTTCCAAAAATAACTCATGAAGTGAACATCCCTATCAGACACTATGGTTTTGGGAAGACCATAAAGTTTGACAATCTTATCAAAGTAGAGTTTTGCAATCTTAAAACCATCAGAGGTCTTAGAACATGGTAGGAAATGAGCCATCTTTGAGAAGCGATCAATAACTACTAGAATGGAATCATTCTTCCTAAAGGTGTGGGCAAACCTAACACAAAATCCATATTCACATCCTGCCACGAGCGATCTGGCACAGTTAGAGGTGTGTACAGGCCAATGTTTTGCTTGCGATGTTTGGCAAGTTGACATGTGCGACACTGACCAACTATCTTAGCAACGCCCCTTTTAAGACCAGGCCAATAGAATTGACGTTCCACTTCCTCAATTGTCTTATCTTGGCCAAAATGACCTACAAGGCCTACCCCCATGTATCTCCCAAACTAGGAAATCTCTCACTGAAGACCGAGGGATACATAACTTGTTGGCCTTGAACAAGTAACCATCTTGAAGGGTATAATCATCCAAGATTGGCCGTGGGGTATTACTTAGGCTAGTGTAGAGCTCCCCAAAATCTGGGCATGACTCATAATCATCCTTGAGTCATTCAAACCCAATAACCTTAACACTCATGATGGATAGCAAAGACACCCTTCGACTTAGTGCATCAGCAGCCTTATTCTCAACTCCCACCCTATGTTTCACCACAAAGTGGTAGCGTTGCAAAAATTTAACCCAACTACCGTGCCTAAAATTCAGCTTCTTTTGGGAATGGAGATAGTGCAAAGCTTCATGATCATAGTAGATAACAAATTCTCGAGACAACAGGTAATGGCGCCAACGCCAAAGAGCTCAAATAATGGCATAAAACTCTTTGTCATATGTGGAGTACTTTTGCTTAGCGTCATTCAACTTCTCACTAAAATAAGCAATTGGGTAAAGCTCTTGACTAAGTACTCCCCCTATACCAATACCTAAGGCATCACATTCCACTTCAATAGGCTTGGTAAAATCAGGGAGATGCATGACAGGTGCCTCAGTCATCTTTTGCTTTACCTCATTGAAAACTTTAGCAGCAGCTTTAGTCCAAACAAACTCCTCTTGTTTCATGCAATCAGTGATAGGGGACATAATGGTACTAAACCCCTTGATGAATTAGCGATAAAAGGAAGCGAGCCCATGAAAGCTTCGAATTTCATGAATATTTTTGGGCTCGGGCCACTCCATAATCGCTTGAACCTTTTAGGGGTCAGCAGAAACTCCCTTAGAGGATACTATGAAACCTAGGAAGACGACTCTACCGGTGAAGAAAGAACACTTCTTGAGGTTGCCATATAAATTCTCCTTCCTAAGGGTAGTACAAACTTGAGTTAGGTGGTCTAAGTGTTGCTCCCTAGACTTACTATAGATGAGGATGTCATCAAAGTACACAACCAAGAATTTCCCCATAAAAGGCTTGAGCACTTGAGTCATCACTCTCATAAAGGTACTAGGAGCATTGGACAATCCAAAAGGCATGACCATCCACTCATATAAACCATCCTTTGTTTTGAAGGTAGTTTTCCACTCATCACCTGAACGAACCCCAATTTGATGATAACTGCTTTTCAAGTCTATCTTGGAGAAGATCGTTGCTCCAGCCATTATATCCAACATGTCATCCAACCGAGGGATAGGAAAACGATATTTCACAGTGATCTTGTTGATGGCACGGCTATCAACACACATCCTCCAAGTTCCATCTTTCCTTGGAGTTAAGAGTGAAGGGACTGCACAAGGACTTATGCTTTCACGAACAAAACCCTTCCTAAGTAGTTCTTCTACTTGCCTTTGCAACTTGGCATGCTCTGTAAGACTCATCCTATAGTGAGGCAAGTTAGGTAGTGTCGCTCCGGGCACAAAATCTATGGTGTGTTGTATGTCATGCATGGGCGGTAAATGATCGGGGAGTTCTTTAGGGAAAACATCCTTACATTCTTGGAGCACTGACTTCACTTCTTCAGGTTGCTTCTCATGTGTCTCTCCATGAAGTTCCCTGGCAACTAAGACAAACACAATAGATTCTTAAACTGCTACCCTTTCAAATGCCTTTGGGTTTATGATGTTCAGGCCCTTCGCCTTTGGTGTTTCTGTTTTCTTGCTCGTGTCGATTAGCTTAGGTTTCAAAGGATTGAGCACAATCTTCTTACCTTCAAACATAAATGAGCAAGAATTGGATCGCTTATGAAGGGTGACATCCAAATCATAAAGCCAAGGCCTACCTAAGATAATATGCCCTACATTCATGGGAATTACGTCACACCATATTTCAGCCTTGTAGGTGAGGAATTGAAGTGGGACAACACAACTTTCTTTTATGGCTATGGAGGAAGTATCCACCCAAGAAACTTTATATGGGTTAAGGTGAGAAGTCAATTTAAAACCTAGACGAGAAACAACATTAGAGGACACCGCATTAATGCAACTCCCACTATCTATAATAACTTTGCAAGTTTTGTCTCCACACTTAGTACAAGTTTGGAAGATGTTGCTCCTTCGCCAATCATCAGTGTCTCTCTGCTCTGTTAAAGCACACCTTACCACATTCACTTTAGGGACACCAAAGTCCTAACTTAGGGAGAAATGGCTTTATTGCATGCGAGGTAGCTAGGATCATCTTCCCATTCTGCCTCAACTTCTTGGGTTTCTTCGACATTAGGATCATACACCAGTTCTTCAACATCTTTTATCTTTTCATCATCCTCTTGAATGACAAGGGCCCTAGAGGGACACCTAGCTGCGATGTGTCCAACCCTATTGCATTTGAAGCATTGGAGGCGAGAGCCTAATCGTAAAGGCTCATTGACCACACCTTTTCCCTTGTCCTCTTTTTCTATTGGGGTAGTATTGGGGTTGACCTTAAGGCAAGTCTAGATTTGCTACCAAAAGGTTGAGGGTTGGCGGGAACACTCCGGAGCTCAGATCGTTGTCAAAAGATAGATTTGGATGCTAATTCACAATTCCTAGCGAGGTCATATGCTTCTCTTAAGGTAGTGACTTCTCGGGTGATAATCTTGCCTAGTAGGTTAGCATTTAAACCTTTCTTGAACCAATTGAGTGTGACAACCTCTTCCTTGGCTATTCGAATTCGCTTTTTGAACTCCTTGAACTTCTCTATATATTCAGTCATAGGAGCAGTGCCTTACTTTAGGTGATCCCATTCCTTAAGGAGTGAGCTCCTATAAGTTTGAGGAAGATAATTCCTTGAGAGTGCATCCTTCATTTCAAGCCAATCAGTTATGGGGGGCTCATGTCGTCGTCTAAGGGTATCCTCAAGGTCTTTTTAGAAAATGTCGGCTTTTCCAATTAGCTTCATCTTGGCATACCTTACTTTCTTATTCTTAGCCCAATGGTAGTAGTCAAAGAATTTATCCATCTGACGTAACTAATCAGTGAAAACCCATAGGTCTAGGCAGCCATTAAAGGTGGGTGCTTCTATCTTTTCCTTGAACATCCTATAATCATAATCCCTAGGGCCATTGTGATTATAGTGATCATGTTCAAAGTTTGAAGCCCTATTAAAGTAATCGTGGTTATTTTGCTAAGCATGTTATCTCCTTCATGGTTAATGGTCTCTCTTTGAGATGCTTCAATTTGCTTAACCCTATCCAGTAAATTATGGACACTTTTTGCTAGGTCTTCTATGGTTTGCTCTAAGGAAGGCCTAGGCTCAAAAGTGGATTGATTTTCAGAGTTTGAAATGATGCGACCACTACGTAGATGCATGCACACTATATTTATGAATGCAATTGAGATTCACAAAAGCTCAAGTAACCAATTCTCAATGTAAAATTAAGGTCAAGCAAGAGTGCATGTAAAGATTAGATCAATGAATCAAAGGAGTAAATTACAGTCAAGTAGTGACAGTGATCACAATAGTGAGAGATAGTCCAAATAAAAGTCAATTTCCAATAAGCTCCACAATTAATAATGAGAATCAAATATTTCAAAGAAATTGGTGTCTTTTTTTTTTTTTTTTTTTTGAATTTTAGAATGGATACTGAAAGAAAGCACAAATAATAAAATAGCTAACTTGAGCACAAAATGGGTAGGCTAATAGGGTATGGTGGGATATGCACCTAAAAAATATAAAGATAATATTTTTTAATGAGATAATACTTTTTACTGCACTTGATAGTCACAGGCTTGGCGCCTCAATTGAGTAGTTCTAATTGGACAAAGTGAATCTGTGAAAAGCAATTTAAGGCCCATACGTGCAATGGACTGGCAGCAACAACACATTATCTTCTTTCTTTTTTTTTTAATTTTTTTTAATGAAATATAATAAAATACAGTACACAGACTTAAAACTTAAGAAGCTACAGACATGGACTTTAAAAGAAAGTCAAACGAAAGACTCTAAATTGAAAGACACGAACTTATAGTACAGACTTATGAAAAAGAAACCATAGAAACTAATGAAAGAGAGTTGAATCTCTAAATTGAAAGAAGGTTGCTCGACGATGAGCTTGCGAGGCTAAGGGTCGACGACTGTGGTGGCGCGACAACAGGGAAGGCAGTGGCGGCACGAGACATGGCGGTGGTTGACGTGATAATGGGTTCGGTGGCTGGTGGCTGTTGGGTTTTGAGGTGGTGGGTGTTGATCTTGTGGATTTCGGTGGCTGGTGGTTGATGGGTTGCCTTCTTTTCTTTTCTTTTTTGTTTTGGTTTTTTTTTGTTTTTTTGTTTTTTTTTGTTTGGGTTTGTGGGTGTGGGTGTGGGTTTTGTGATCAGAGGTGGGCACGGATGGTGGTCACCGGCTTGGGAGGCATCACTGGCTTCTCTGTTGGCTTGGGGATGAAAAACTCTTATGGGGCTGCGGGGTATATACGGATTGCCGAGGCTAGTTTGGGCTTGTTTAAGATTTCATGGGGAAAAAACTTGAAAGGTACTGTCATATTTGGTTGGCTTGTTCTTTTGATGGTTTTGCTTTCAATTGGTTGTCTACGGTTGTGTTGTATGGACCGGAAGTCTGCTCTTATACCAAAACTGACGTAGGACAACCACATTAACAATAGAACAAAAGATAAACCCTAGGAGTCAGCACTAAGCAAAACTGGAGTCGACATCAGTGAAAAGAAAACACATGTTTTTTTAATAATTCTCAAAAGCTGTCTTACAATAATCAGAAAAAGTGCTTAAATAGCTAACAATAAAAATGCATAAAGAAACTCTAATTATCAAATGCTCAGGCTTGCTTAATCTCAAGCCCAATAACTAATAAGCTCCATCCATAAGGCCACAGGTTGGGCCGTCTTCTTTTTTCTCTTCCTCCTATACGTGCGTGTAATTAGGTGCTTGTACCTCGTGTCTGCACCACATAATCCCCTACCTGAAACTCTGCATGACACCGATGAGTGTCAGCATGAATTTTATATTAAGAATTAGTTACTTGAATTTTTTTGCGAATCTCATTATGCAAATCATGAATATGTTGCGCAAATGTCTCAGCAAATTTAGAAATCCTAACATGTGGGGACATGGGCAAAAGATCTAAGGGCTTCCTAGGTGTATATCCATGCACAATCTCAAAAGGACTAGCACCTATAGACCTATTGACAGAGCTATTATATGCAAGTTGGGCTATAGGAAGAATTGAATCCCAATTCCGATTGGCTTCACCCACTAGACATCGAAGGAGGTTGCCTAGACTATGATTAACCACCTCAGTTTGACCATCAGTTTGAGGATGAAATGTTGTGAAAAATTTCAATTTGGTGCTGACACAAGGTACAATCCCCTAATTATACGCATGTATAGGAGTAAGAGTAAAAAGAAGACGACCCAACCTATGGCCTTATGGATGGAGCCTATTAGTTATTGGGCTTAAGATTAAGCAAGCCCGAACATTTAATAATTAGGGTTTCTTTATGCATTTTATTGTTAGCTATTTAAGCACTTTTTGTTATTATTATAAGATAGCTTTTGAGAATTATTAAAAATGTGTGTTTCTTTTACACTTGTGCTGACTCCAGTTTTGCTTTGTGCTGACTCCAAGCAACCTTTAAGTGCTAACTTCTAGGGTTTATCATCTGTTCTATTGTTGTTTAATTGCTACATTAAAGTAGTGTGGTTGCCCTACGTCAGTTTTGGTATCAAAGCTAGGTTTTCGGTCCATACAACACAACCATAAACAACCACTTGAAAGCAAAACCATCAAAAGAGCAAGTCAGCCAAATATGACAGTACCTTTCAAGTTTTTGCCCCATAAGATCTTGAACAAGCCTAAACCAACCCCTGCAATCCGCATATACCTCCAAGCCCCACATGAGTTTTTTACCCCGAAGCCAACAAAGAAGCTAGGGACGCCTTCCAAGCCGGTGACCACCATCCGTGCCCACCTCTGATCACAGAACCCACAACCCACAAACCAAAAAAAAAAAAAAGGGTGACCCACGCAAGCCCATCAGCCACCAACTGCCAAAACCCACAAATCAGCACTCAGCCGCTACAGACCCATCAGCCACCTGCCGCCAACACCATCACCACCCTCGACCGCCACTACTGAGGACGTTGAACCACTACCGATGCCAAAACCCGAGACAGGTAACCGCCACTCATCCATGCTTTGTTCCGCCGTTGTCTTCCCCGCCTTCGCGCCGCCACCAGTCGTCGATCCTTAGCGCCAATAGAAGTCCATCGCAGAGACAACCTTTTTTTTTTCTTTTGAGTTTTGTTAGTTTTAAGTTTTTGTTGTCTCTTAGTTTATCTTGTTTGACTTTTGTATCTTGTTTCTTTCATTAAAAAAATATATATATATATATATATATATATCAAAAGGAAGGAAAAGAAAAAAAGTGTTGTTGTGACAGCCCATTGCACGTATTGGGCACTTAAATTGCTTTTCCACAGATCCATTTTGTCCAAACAGACCCATTCACTTGAGGAGCCAAGCCCGTGACTGTAGTGCAGTAAGTTGGCCACTGACAAGGGTACAATTTCTTACTCTTTTTGGCGGGTTCAATTTGTTTCATTGAAAAATATTATCTTTATATTTTTTATGTGCATATCCTACCATACTCCATTGGCCTACTCATTTTATGCTTAAGTTAGCTGATCTATTATTTGGTCTTTCTTTCAGTACCCATTCTAAAATTCAAAAAAAAAAAAAAAAAACATAAAAAAAAACATAAACCAATTTCTTTGAAATATTTGATTCTCTTTATTAACTGTTGAGCTTTTATTTTGTGGAAGTTTCAATTCATTTAGGGCTATCTCTCAATATTGTGAACATTGTCAATACTTGACTACAATTTATTCCTTTTGATTCTTTGACCTAGTCTCTATATGTACTCTTGCTTGACCTTGATTTTATATTGAGAATTGGTTCTTTGAATTTTTGGGAATCTCAACTGCATTCATAAATATAGTGTTGCATGCATCTACGTAGTGGTCGCATCATGTCAAACCTTGAACATCAATCCACTTCTGAGTCTAGGTCCTCCTTAGAGCAAACCATAGATGACTTAGCAAAAAATGTCCATGCTTTACTAGATAGGGTAGACCGAATTGAAGCATGTCAAAGGGAGACCATTAACCATGAAGGAGATAACATGCTTAGGCAAAATAACCACAGTTACTTTAATAGGGCTCCAAACTTTGAACATGATCACTATAATCACAATGGTCCCAGGGATTATGATGATAGGATGTCCAAGGAAAAGATAGAAGCACCCACCTTTGATGGCTGCCTAGACCCATGGGCTTTCATTGATTGGTTACGTCAGATGGAGAAATTCTTTGACTATTACCATTTAGCTGAGAATAAGAAAGTGAGGTATGCCAGGATGAAGTTAATTGGAAGAGCCGACCTTTTCCAGGAGGTCCTTGAGGATACCTTTAGGCGACGACGTGAGCACCCCCCATTACTGACTGGCTTGAGATGAAGGATGCACTCTCGAGGAATTATCTTCTTCCAACTTATAGGAGCTCCCTCCTTAAGGAATGAGATCGCCTAAAACAAGGCACTGCTCTTGTGGCTGAATATATAGAGAAATTCAAGGAATTCAAGAGGTGAATTCAAATAGTCGAGGAAGAGGTTGTCACACTCAATAGGTTCAAGAAAGGTATAAATGCTAACCTACTAGGCGAGATTATCACCAGAGGAGTCACCACCTTAGGAGAAGCATATGACCTTGCTAGGAATTGTGAGTTAGCATCCAAATCTATATTTTGGCGATGTTTTGAGCTCTGGAGTGTTCCTTCCAACCCTCAACCTTTTGATGGCAAATTTAGACTTGTCTTACCCCCTAAGGTTAACCCCAATAGCATCCTAATAGAAAAAGAGGATAAGGGAAAATGTGTGATCAATGAGCCTTCAAGATTAGGCTCTCGCCTATAATGCTTCAAATGCAATGGGGTTGGACGTATCACAGCTAGATGTTCCTCTGGGACCCTTGTCATTCAAGAGGATGATGAAAAGGTAGAAGATGTTGAGGAGCTGGTGTATGATCCAAATGTTAAAGAAATCCAAGATGTTGAGGCAGAATGGTAAGATGATCCTAGCTACCTCGCGTGCATTAGAGCCATCTCTCCCCAGGTTGATGATTCCAAGGATGACTTTGGTGACCCTAGAATGATTGTGTAAGGTGTGCTTTGGCAGAACAGAAGGACATTGATGATCGGCAAAGGAGGGCCATCTTCCAAATTTACACTAAGTGTGGAGACAAAACTTGCAAGGTTGTTATTATAGATAGTGGAAGTTGCATTAATGTGGTGTCCTCTAACGTTGTTTCCTGCCTAGGCTTGAAATTAATCCCACACCCTAGCCATAAAAGAAAGATGTGTTGTCCCACTTCAATTCCCTACCTACAAGGCTGAAATATGATGTGACGTAATTCCCATAGATGTAGGGCATATTATCTTAGGTAGACCTTGGCTTTATGATTTGGATGTCACCCTTCATGGGCGATCCAATTCTTGCTCATTTATGTTTGAAGGTAAGACTATTGTGCTCAATTCTTTGAAACCCAAGCCAATTGACATGAGCAAGAAGACAAAAGCACAAAAGGCGAAAGGCCTGAACATCATAAGCCCAAAGGCCTTTGAGAGGGCAGCAATTCAAGAATCCATTGTGTTTGACTTAGTTGCCAGTGAAGCAAGAATTAGAGCAACCTGAAGAAGTGAAGTCAGTGCTCAAGGAATTTAAGGATGTTTTCCCTGAGAAACTCCCCGATCATTTACCACCCATGCATGACATACAACACACCATAAATTTTGTGCCCGGAGTGACCCTACGTAACTTGCCTCACTATAGGATGAGCCCTAGAGGTGTGCATGGGTTGGGTTAAAGGGATTTTTTCGCCCAGCCCACCATGGTGGGTCAAAAAAAATTCAACCCGACCCAACCCACATGGGTTGGGTTGAACCCATGGGTTGGACAATTTTTTTTTTTACTATTATTATTAAATTGAGCAGAAAAAAATATATCACACTTGCTACCTGAGTTGATAAATAAAATATACATTAATATATAAACTAATATTCCAACTTAGTTGTAAACAAAATATGTTTAAGTATTCAATTGAATTGATAAACAAAATATAAATGAATTAGTATCCTAATTCACTTATAAATAAAATATACATGAGTTCCTAACTCAGTTATAAACAAAATATATCTAAATTTTTAAAATTTTTTTTATTAATTATATAATATATTTAAATAAATAAATAAATATATATAAATATATATATATATATATATATATATATATATATATATATATATATATATATATATATATATATATATATTAAAAGAACTAATAGGATTTTATATTATATATGATAGTAGGAACTGAGGAAGTGCTCTACATTTTTTTTTAAATTTATTAAATATATAATATATTTTAAACATATATTAAAATATAGGTGGGTTAGGTCGGGTTTGGCGGGTTTGTAATTTTATGACCCAAACCCAACCTGACCCGCTATAAAAAAAAATTTTATAACTCAACCCAACCCACCAAGCCCTAAAAACCAATCCAACCCGGTGGGTTGGGTTGGGTCGAGTCGGGTCGGGTTTTGCGTGTTGGCAGGTTTTCTACACACCCTTAAGCCCTGCAGAACATGTTGAGTTGCAAAGGCAAGTAGAAGAACTACTTAGGAAGGGTTTTGTTCGTAAAAGCATGAGTCCTTGTGCAAGCCCTGCACTCTTAATTAACTCCAAAGAAAGATAGAACTTGGAGGATGTGTGTTGATAGTTGTGCCATCAACAAGATCACCATGAAATATCGTTTTCGTATCCCTCGGTTGGATGACATGTTGGATATGATGGTTGGAGCAACAATCTTCTCCAAGAAAGACTTGAAAAGTGGCTATCATCAAATTAGGGTTCGTCTTGGTGATGAATGGAAAACTGCCTTCAAGACGAAAGATGGTCATTCCTTTTGGATGGTCCAATGCTTCTAATACCTTTATGAGAGTGATGACTCAAGTGCTCAAGACTTTTATGGCGAAATTCTTGGTTGTATACTTTGATAACATCCTCATCTATAGTTAGTCTAGGGAGCAACACTTAGGCCACCTAACTCAAGTTTGTATTACCCTTAGGAAGAAGAGTTTATATGGTAACCTCAAGAAATGCTCTTTCTTTACCGATAAAGTCGTTTTCCTAGTTTCATAGTATCCTTTGAGGGAGTTTCTGCCGACCCCCAAAAGGTTCAAGTGATTGTGGATAAGCTCGAGCCCAAAAATATCCATGAAATTCGAAGCTTTCTTGGGCTCGCTTCCTTTTATCGCCAATTCATCAAAAGGTTTAGTACCATTATGTCCCCCATCACTAACTGCATGAAACAAGGAGAGTTTATTTGGACAAAAGCTGCTACTAAGGCTTTCAATGAGGTAAAACAAAAGATGACTGAGACACTTATCATGCGTCTCCTTGATTTTATCAAGCCTTTTGAAGTAAAATGTGATGCCTCAGGTATTGGTATAGGGGGAGTACTTAGTTAAGAGTACCACCCAATTGCTTATTTTAGTGAGAAGTTGAATGATGCTAAGCAAAAGTACTCCACACATGACAAAGAATTTTATGCCATTATTCGAGCTCTTTGGCATTAGCACCATTACCTATTGTCTCGAGAATTTGTTATCTACTCTGATCATAAAGCTTTGCGCTATCTCCATTCCCAAAAGAAGCTGAATTTCAGGCATGGTAGTTGGGTTGAATTTCTGCAACGCTACTACTTTTTAGTGAAACATAAGGCGGAAGTTGAGAATAAGGCTGCTAATGCACTAAGTCAAAGAGTGTCTTTGCTATCAGTCATGAGTGTTAAGGTTACTGGATTTGAACGACTCAAGGATGACTATGAGTCATGCCCAGATTTTAGGGAGCTCTACACTAGCCTAAGTAATGCCTCACGGCCAATCCTGGATGATTATACCCTTCAAGATGGTTACTTGTTCAAAGCCAAAAAGTTATGTATCCATTGGTCTTTAGTGAGATATTTCCTAGTTTGGGAGATACATGCGGGAGGCCTTGTAGGTCATTTTGGCCGAGACAAAACAAGTGAGGAAGTGGAACGTCAATTCTATTAGCTTGATCTTAAGAGGGGTGTTGCCATGATAGTTGGTCACTGTCGTACATGTCAATTAGCCAAACATCGCAAGCAAAACACTAGCCTGTACACTCCTCTACCTGTGCCAGATCGCTCGTGGCAAGATGTGAGTATGGAATTTGTGTTAGGTTTGCCTCGTACCTTTAGGAAGCATGATTCTATTCTAGTAGCTGTTGATCGTTTTTTTAAGATGGCTCATTTCCTACCATATTCTAAGACCTCTGATGCTTCTAAGATTGCAAAGCTCTACTTTGATGAGATTGTCAAACTTTATGGTCTTCCCAAAACTATAGTGTCTGATAGGGATGTTCGCTTCATGAGTTATTTTTGGAAGACCTTATGGCATTTAGTAGGCACCAAATTGAAATTTTCCACGACATTTCATCCTCAAACTAAGAGTCAAACTGAGGTGGTTAATCGTAGTCTAGGCAACCTCCTTCGGTGTCTAATGGGTGAAGCCAATCGGAATTGGGATTCAATTCTTCCTATAACCTAATGTGCATATAATAGCCCTGTCAATAGGTTTATAGGCGCTAGTCCTTTTGAGGTTGTGCACGGATATACACCTAGGAAGTCCTTAGATCTTTTGCCCATGTCCCCACATGTTAGGATTTCTGAATTTGCTAAGGCATCGACATATTCATGATTTACATAATGAGATTCGCAAAAAAATTCAAGTAATTCTCAATATAAAATTCATGCTGACACTCATCAACATCATGCAGAGTTTTAGGTAGAGGATTATGTCATGATTTAGATTCAACCTGAACAGTTTCCCTTTGGGATTGTTAAGAAATTGCAGGCTTGTAGTGCCAGTCCATTCAAGGTATTGAAATGAATGGGCTCAAATGCATATGTCATTGACATTCCTCATGATTATGGTATTAGCTCATCTTTTAATATTGAGGCTCTAGTTGCTTATAAAAGCCCCATAGCTATTCCTTATACCCCTTTTGATGAGCCTTTACTTGATCCTATTGATGCCCATATTCCTACCCCTTTACCTTTAAATCTGCCCTATGCACAAAAAGAATCTATTGATGCTATTTTAGATGAGTAGATTGTTTCTACCAGGGACGGAGGAGTTCACCATTTCCTCGTTTGGTGGCGAGGGCCACTAGATTCTGATTGCACATGGATTACTCAAGATGAGCTAGTGACTGGATCCTGACTTGCTGGAGTACTGTTAAAGCTCTTCAGATTTCCACTCGATGGGGTCGAGTTCTTCTCACCTGGGGGGAGTTGGTGGAGACACAAGGTACAAGCCCCCAATTATACGCATGTATGGGAGGAAGAGCAAAAAGAAGACGGCCCAACCTATGGCCTTATGGATGGAGCCTATTAGTTATTGGGCTTGAGATTAAGCAAGCCCAAACATTTAATAATTAGGGTATCTTTATGCATTTTATTATTAGCTATTTAAGCACTTTTTGTTATTGATGGTTCCCTCAGAAATCAATAGGTTGATGAGTCTCGTATATCGATGGTCTTGAGGCTTGATCCTGAAAGCAGATAACAAGTCAGAGGGGACCGGTGAGGACCGGCCTAAGGTCTTCCGATGATGAAGTTAGTAAATGTATAATTTTCGATAGAGAGAGTATTATTCTGGAAAATCAGTGTCTCCATGCCTTACCTTTGCGTGGGCCAACGCTTATATAGCATGCATGGAGCGGTTATATAACCGCTCTTCGTGTTATGGGATTCATAACCGTTGTGGAAGTTATAATATTTGAACCAGTGTATTATAAGCAATTGTAGAGGCTTCGGATCAGAAAAGCATAAACCTTTCCTTACACATAAATCGAGTTAAGGAAAACTTTAAGGAAAACTGCGGGCTCGTCCGTCTTTGGTCAAGGACGGACGACACAACTAAGGACGAGTTCAGTTCATGCCCAGAGCCAATATGCTCGTCCGTCCTTTATTAAGGATGGACGATCATATTAGAGTATGACTCACTCGTCCAACATTTCACTCGTCCAATCGTTTACCTCCTTCTCACGGACGCCCTTTTATGGATGGCGAGATGTACTTGTTACACCATCAGTTGCCCCCTTGTCCATAGGGGTCGTCCATGGGAAGGGGCCATTATGTGGAAAATCAATGTATATATATATATATTATCGTTATTTTATGTATATGTATTTGTGTATTTTTCTCTCTCTTCTCTTTTTTTTTTTTTTTTTTTGCCACGTGTCATAGTTTAATTCGTTACCAATCACGTTGATTAGTGTTCTCGAGGTGGGAGCCATGTGTCATTTTTGGATTGGCTTGTGTCGCTTCATATGCCCAGGTCAGCAGCCTATATATAGTGGAATTCCTCCGTTACCCTTTACATTTGCAAAATCTTCTCCTCTGACCTTCCTCGTCTAGAGCCTCGTCTAGAAGTCTCTGCGTCCATAGGCTTCTTTCGTCTAGATCCAGGCATCTTCTTTTTTCCTTGTCTTTAGGTTCCTTTTTTTTTCAGTTTTTCCAAAAATGTCTAAGGTTTCTGTTTCTTCGTCCGACGATAGTACGGATAAGGCTATAGACGAGTATTATGACTCAAGTGATAATAGTTCTGTTCATAGTAGTCATAGTGATGAGGAAAGTTCTTCGGACGAGGGATATACTTCTGGCGTCCCTGGGCTTCCTTTGGAAGTCATCCAAGAACAGATTAGGAAAGCCTCTGGCTCCCAAGCTGGTGTGTCGTCTAGTGTACCACCATCCAGTCCTTTGGATGAGGAGACAGTATACAGTTGTGCAGTAGGTATTCATTCCAAAACAAATGAGCAAAGGCTTAGTAATCTTAGGATGTGGTATCAGATCCCGGATGAGTTTAACCCCAGGTTACCCGTCCGTGGAGAATGGTGCTGCAATCCTCGTTTTGAAGTAGGCGTCTATGAAGCCCATTTTTTAGGAGGTTTTAGGTTACCCCTAAATTCATTTGCTAGAGAATTGTTGGTTAGGTTAGGTTTAGGCATATGTCAATTTAACCCCAACGCATGGAGATTGATCATCTCTATGCAAATTTTGTGGAGGGAAGTATTTGGAGGGGATAGTCCTCTTACTGTGGACGAGTTCCTTTTTTGTTACAAACCCTCAGAAATAAACCAGTCCCTTGGCTTCCATCAATTCACTGCTAGGGGCAAAGATTGTAGATTGATTAAGTCCCTAGCCTCGTCTGACAGGAATTGGAAGTCAGAGTTCATTTTTGTCTCAGGCTTTTGGGCAGGGAACCCTGTGGACGTTGGCAGGGACCCATTTGCCCCTTACTCTAGGGACTTAGGGAACCTTCGTCCTGAAGGTACGTCCCTCCCCTTCTTTCTCTTCACTTTTTTCTTTTTTGTTTTCTTTATATATTCATATACATAAATATATTTCTTAAACTCTCATCCGTTATTTGTTTTGCAGGTGTTAAACGACCATCCCTAAGTAAATTCCATCGTGACCGCGTCCATAGGGCTCGTCTTCACGCTGAAAGGGATTTCCATTCCTTAGTTACTTTGAGGCGTCTTGCCAAGTGGGGACTTGGTCCTGAACCTTCAGACGAGGCAATTGCTCACGAAGTTATAGTGCGTAGAAGTAAGTTTTCCTTTGATAGTCATCTAAACATTTTGTTATACTTGTTAATTTATTCCTAACACATTACGTACTGTCTTTGTGTTTCTTGTCTTAGGAATGTTAACAATGAAGGAGAATAAGGAGAAGGAAGTTGTGGGTGAGGAGAACCGTCCTGAGACCCAAGCCCAGATTCGTCTGTCGGCTGGGGAAAAAAGGAAGCCTTTGTCTAAAAACTTAGACATTGGCAACCTCCCTAACCGACGAGGTAAAAAGGCTAAGCATGTGTCGTCCCAAGCTGTTAAGCCCAACTCTCCTCCACTCCAATCGTCCATTAGGATATATGATGTAGACTCGTCTACTCCAACTGAGACCACGCCGTCCAAGACTCCTCCGTCCAAGACTCATCCGTCCAAGACGACTGCGCCTGCAACGTCTCAGCCTTCTGCACTCGTCCCAACAAATATTATTGAGAATGAGAACTTAGCTTGGGAGCGTTTCTAGAAGGCTGTTACGGACGAGGATATCAACATTTGCTACGACATGTCCCTAAAGGATTTTGAACATTCTGGTGTTCATGATCTTTTTAAGGTAAGGATCTCTGCCTCGTCTTTAAAAACATGTATATTATTTGTGTCTTTATTTTCATTATAATTACTTATGATTTTGACTATTTTACCTTTACTCTTTTTTTATACAGGGTATGTCAAAGTTCATAGCAGCGTCCAGATAGGCCACAAGGCTGGACAAGACGAGGATTTTGCTAGAGGCAAGAGTCAGGGAGTTGAACGATGAATCTAAAAAATGGGCTGAGGTAGCTACTTCAGCTAAGGAGAAGGGGAAAGAGTTACTAAACCTGGTTGAGGAGCTAAAAGCTGATGCAGTGGAGGACACTCGTCTTGATCACCTTCAAAGGAAGAACGACGAGCTGAGTACCCTTCTCTCCAATGCAAAGGTTGATGCAGTGGCTGAGTTTAAGTCATCCAACGAATACACCAAGCTTCTGGACGCCAATTATGCATCAGGCTTTGAAGATTTCAGAATGGAGGCCATGGAAAACTTCCCTGAAGTAGACTTTGGTTCCATTAAACTTAATCTGGCTGCTACTACCAGCTCGCTGCTTCAAGTTAGCTCTGAGGACGCCAATGTCGAGGACGATGCCACAACCTTGCCTCCCAAGGACGATCCCAAAGCAAATGCCCCCCCAGTTTAAAGATGACAGTTTCTATTTTGATTTTTATTTGGTCCTTAAGTTTTTTAGACCATTGTTTGTAATTTGAATACTTTTACCTCGTCCATAGCTTTTAGGACGAGGTCTTAAACTATGTTTTAATTTAACAAGGGTTTTTGGATGTTGGAAGTCCACCCTTTAGTTAATAGACGAAATTTTTATCTTTGTGAATGAATGTTCATTTTACCTGCTTTAGTTCGTCCATGACGAAGAAAACATAATCATTCACCTGATCTAACTCGTCTTTACTGGTAGTATTTTCATTTAGCTTTTCTCATCCTTAGACTTGCAAGCTAATTTTAGTGTTTTGCCCAACCTTTACTCGTCCAAGGATTGTTATGGTTGGCCTCTGATTCTCGTCCTTGAGTTGAACGGAGCCCAAACTTTACTTGTCCACGGATTGTTATGGTTGGTTTCTGATTCTCGTCCTTGAGTTGAACGGAGTATTTTACAAGTCTTTTCCTCGTCCGTGAGTTGAACGAGTATAGTTTTTAGTTTTTTTTTTTTTTTTTTTTTTTTTTTTTTTTTTTTTTTTTTTTAACTTAGAGGTTACATCCCTGCGTCCAGGAAATTTACTCGTCTTGATTTATGAGCTCTCTTACTGGTTAGTTTTGGATGAAAAAATATTGGAGTTGAAATTCACACAACATTTTGTACATAACATAAATATTGTTTTACAGATAAGGCATATACATGTTAATGCCTTCTTATTTAATAAATACTCCATAACTTCGTCCATCATATCGGCATAAATAAGTTCAACACATACTTGTAGTATTAAACACAACATCAAACATAAGTAGACTCCCAGCTCGTCTATAATAGTACCCGTCTAGGCTTACTTTTACTGATAGTACCTCCTTAGGTGCTCCACATTCCAAGGGTGCTCCAATTTTCTCCCATCCAAGGCCTCCAAGTAATAAGACCCCTACCTTTTACAGTTGATAATTCTGTAAGGTCCTTCCCAATTAGGGCCCAGTTTACCATGAGATGGGTCCTTGGTTGCCAAAGAGACTTTCTTCAGGACGAGATCCCCTATGTTGAAACGTCTTGGCTTCACCATTGCATCATATTGCCTAGCCATGAGGTTCTTGTACTTCACCGTCCTACGCTTTGCATCCATTCTGACTTCGTCGATGAGATCAAGATTCAAACGGAGTTGCTCAGTGTTATCCTTCCCTTGATACATCATCACCCTATGATTGGCCACGTGCACTTTTGCAGGTATAACTGCTTCGCTTCTATATGCTAGCTTGAAAGGAGTTTCCCCCGTAGGGGTTCTCACTGTCGTCCTGTATGCCCACAGAACACCTGGTAATTCATTTGGCCATACTCCCTTTGCCCCCTCAAGCCGAGTCTTGATAATTTTTAACAAGGATCGGTTTGCTACCTTAGCTTGACCGTTTGCTTGGGGATGGGCGGGGGAGGAGTAATGATTTTGAATTCCGAAGTGCGCACAGAAGTCTTTGAAGGTCGTGTTATCAAATTCTCGTCCATGATCAGACACTAACACCTTTGGCACTCCAAATCTGCACACAATATTCTTCCAGACAAAGTTTTTAACATTCTGCTGTGTGATGCTTGCTAACGGTTCAGCCTCCACCCATTTGGTAAAATAGTCAATACCCACCACTAGAAACTTCATCTGTCTAGTTCCGACTGGAAAAGGACCTAGGATGTCTAGGCCCCATTGAGCAAAAGGCCATGGAGCCGTCATCGGGGTGAGATATTCCGATGGTTGTCTTGGAATATTGCTAAATCGTTGGCATTGGTCACACACCTTGACATAGGCTTTCGCATCAGCTTGGACAGTTGGCCAGTAATATCCCGCACAGACAACCTTGTGGATGAGGGATCTGGCTCCCGAGTGATTTCCACAGGCTCATTCATGAATCTCCCTTAGCACATAATTCGCTTCATGTGGATCTAAGCATCGAAGATAAGGTTGAGAAAAACCTCTTTCGTATAGAACTTCATCAATTAGGACGTACCTAGCCGCTCTTATCCTGAGTTTTTTGGCTTCATCTTTCCCTTCTGGAAGCTTTCAATCCTTCAAGTATGATACTATCGGAGTCATCCAACTCTCTCGATCTTCTATTTGTTGTACTTCCAGGAGATCTATACTTGGGACGTACTGGACTTCATCGAACTCATCTGCGGACTCGGTTGCTGAGGCTTCCTTCGCTAAAATATCTGCTTCCACATTCTCCTCCCTTGGGATTTGAACGAAATTAACTTCCTTGAATTTCTTCACAAGAAGTAACACTTTTTCCAAATATTTTTTCATCCGTCCTTCTTTTGCCTCATAAGCCCCATTCACTTGACCCATGACCAACTGAGAATCACCCAGGACAAGTACTGACCTTGCTTCCACAGACTTAGTCAATTCCAATCCTTTAAGGAGGGCTTCATATTCAACTTCGTTATTGGTTGGTTGGTATTGCAGGCGGAGCTTGTACTTTAACTTATCTCATTCGGAGGATTGCAAAACCACTCCGATTCCTCTTGCATGCTGTGTGAATGAACCATCCACATGGATGACCCATCTTTTGTTATCTTCCATTCGTTCTATGTCATCACAGCCCGGTGTGAATTTTGCAACAAAATCTGCTAAGGCCTGAGCCTTTATGGCATGCCTTGATTGATACCGGATGTCAAATTCACTTAGTTCAACTGCCCACTGAATTAATCGTCCTGCGGCCTCCAACTTGTTCATAGCTTTTTTAAGCGGGTGGTCTGTCATAACATTGATCACATGTGCTTGGAAGTAGTAACTTTCTGGAAGCCGTGATGAGGGCGAAAGCTAGTTTTTCCATCGGTGGATATCGTCCCTCCACTCCTCTCAATGCTTTGCTGGTATAGTATACCTGCTTCTGTATTCTTCCTTTCTTATCAACGCCGAGCTTACAGCGTGTGGAGTTACTGCCAGGTACAGAAACAATTCTTCTCCCATCACGGACGGACTCAACAATGGTGCCACAATGAGATACATTTTTAAGTCCTGGAAGGCTGTTTGGCACTCGTCCGTCCATTCAAATGCTCTTTTCAGAACCCCGAAAAATGGTAAACACTTGTCAGTAGCTTTGGAAACAAACCTGTTGAGGGCAGCAACTCGTCCGATAAGAGACTGGACTTCTTTGATATTCTGCGGAGGCTTCATATCTAGAATTGCTTTAATCTTTTCCGGGTTTGCCTCAATTCCTCTATGTGAAACCATAAATCCAAGAAATTTTCCTGATGCAACTCCAAAAGCGCATTTACTGGGATTCAATTTCATATTGTATCGCCTGAGTGTATTGAAGGTTTCTTGCAAGTCGTCCAGATGTCTCCCTTCATCCAGGCTCTTCACCAACATGTCATCCACATAGACTTCTATGTTTCGCCCAATTTGAGGACGGAACATGTGGTTGACCAGTCGTTGGTACGTCACTCCAGCGTTTTTCAATCCAAAAGGCATTACTTCATAACAAAACAAGCCTTGGCTGGTAACAAAGGATGTCTTCTCCTGGTCGGCCTCGTCCATCTTTATTTGGTTGTATCCCGAGAATGCATCCATGAAACTCAGTAATTGATGACCTGCAGTAGAATCCACCAGTTGATCAATACGCGGTAATGGATAGCTATCCTTGAGGCAAGCCTTGTTTAGATCGGTAAAATCTACGCACATTCTCCACTTGCCATTCGCTTTCTTGACCATTACTATGTTAGCTAACCAATCCGGATAATACACTTCCCGTATAAACTTCGCCGCTATCAACTTATGAACTTCATCTTTAATAGCATTATCTCTCTCAGGAGCAAACACCCTCTTCTTTTGTCGTATTGGCTTGAAAGACGGACTTACATTTAGTCGATGGGTAATAACTCCAGGGTCTATACCTGGCATGTCCTCATGACTCCAAGCAAATACATCAACATTCTTCTTCAAAAATTGGACAAGGTCCTTTTTAGTATTCTCTTCTAGTTCTACTCCCACCCTGGTATATTTCTCAATGTCACTTTCATCCAATGTGATATTTTCCAACACTTCTGTGGGTTCTGCTACAATTTTTCTTTCTTCAATATTCATGGTTTGCACCTGTTCATCCATGGCCAACATGGCCAGGTAACATTCCCTCGCTGCCAGCTGGTCTCCTTGTACTTGCCCTACTCCGTGTTCCGTTGGAAATTTTATTGACAGATGGTAGGTAGATGTGACGGCTTTCCAACTATTCAAAGTTGGCCTTCCAATGATGGCGTTATATGAGGACGAGCAATCTACTACAAGGAAATTCACATTTCTGGCGATTTGCTGCAGGTAGGCTCCTACTACCACCGGCAGGGAAATGGTGCCAACAGGTTGTATCTTCATCCCACCAAAGCCTACTAGGGGAGAATTCACTGGACGGAGCTGATCTCGTCCTATCCTCATCTGCTGAAAGGCTGGATAATACAAGATGTCTGCTGAGCTTCCGTTATCCACGAGCACTCTTCTGGTCGTATAGTCTGCAATGAGCAAAGTGATGACAATTGCATCATCATGAGGATGGTGAATTCTCTCGGCATCTTCGTCCATGAAAGTAATTGGCTGCTCGTCCGTGGGCATTGCCCTTGGAGACCGTCCAGAAAGTTGGACGCTCTGCACAACTTTCAAGTAAGCTTATTTGGATTTGGACGTCTGGCCTGTTGAATTTCCCCCTATAATAATTCTGATTTCTGCGAGTGGTGGTCTTGATGACTCTTCTGTTTTACCCTTTAGTTTCTCGTCCTTGTGGTCTTGTCCAAGGAAACTCTTCAGTTTTCCTTGCCTTATAAGATTTTCAACTTGCTACTTTAGATCAAAATACTCATCTGTATCATGTCCATGGTCCCTATGGAAGCGACAATACTTACTCCTATTGCGCTTATTGGGATCTCCTTTCATTTTCTCCGGCCACTTCAGGGATGGATCATCCTTGATTTGCATAAGAACCTGCTCAAGTGGTGCATTCAATGGGGTATACTGTTGATTCCGTGATGAAGGGCCAGACTTCTTAGTATCTCGGTCTTTCCTTTCCTCCGTCCGTCCCTTTTTTGGATGAGGGCCCTGCTCAGATTGACGACTGGGATTTCCTTCCATTCTTTCAGATCTCTTCCTCTTCTTAGCTATAATGGCATCTTCTGCATTCATGAAATTTTGAGCCGAATGGACGAGCTCGGCCATGGACTATGGCTCTTTTTCATAGAGTTTGTGAATAAATAAATTAGAATTAACCCCATTGTGGAAGGCTGCCAGCAAAAGCTTGTCATCCACTTCGTCCACGCTCAAGGCTTCTCTGTTGAAGCGAGTGATGAATGACCGTAAGCTTTCATTCTCTCCCTGTTCTATAGTCAGCAAGCTGGACGAGGAACGCTTGTGTCTTTGTCCCCTAATAAAATTGTTGACGAACAGTTTACTCAGTTCTTCAAACGAGCTTACTGAGTTCGGGGGTATTTTGCTGAACCAAACTCGTGTCGGACCTTTAAGGGTGGTAGGAAAAGCTCTACACATAATTTCATCTGGAACCCCCTGAAGGTGCATTGTTGTCTTAAAAGTAGCTATGTGATCAAACGGGTCACGCGTTCCATCATAAGAATCCAGAGAAGGCATTTTGAATTTTGGAGGTAAAGGGTGGCCATTGATGGAAGCCGTGAAAGGTGAATCTGTTCTATGGACCAAATCTTCTATAGGATTCGCTCTTCTCATATTTTCCTTCATTTCTTCCATGAATTTTTTCATTTGGTCCATTTCTTCCTTCAAGTGTGGCACCATTCGTGAAGTGGTGCCTCGTAACTGACTCCCAATTTCAACATTATCTCTATCATCATAACTCTGTGTTTGCCTTCCCCCTTCACGTTCTTCACGTGCCTACCTTCTCTGATTAATTTTCATTCTTAACTCTTGGTTCTGGCGAGTCAACTCCGCCATTGCGGCCGCCATAGATTGCACATGTTGGGCAGATGATGTCGGCATGGCCGGTGCAGATTGAGGATTGCGATGAGGGTTGCTTGAAACGTTTCTACTTCCCTGATGGCTTGGGCTGGTAGCCCTCGATCTGGTTTGAACCATCAACCTTTTGTCACAGAGGAAAATTGCAAAAGAAATATACTTTCCCACAGACGGCGCCAACTGATGGTTCCTTCAGAAATCAATAGGTTGATGAGTCTCGTATACCGATGGTCTTGAGGCTTGATCCTGAAAGCAGATAACAGGTCAGAGGGGACCGGTGAGGACCGGCCTAAGGTCCTCCGATGATGAAGTTAGTAAATGTATAATTTTCGATAGAGAGAGTATTATTCTGGAAAATCAGTGTCTCCATGCCTTACCTTTGCGTGGGCCAACGCTTATATAGCATGCATGGAGCGGTTATATAACCGCTCCTCGTGTTATGGGATTCATAACCGTTGTGGAAGTTATAATATTTGAACCGGTGTATTATAAGCAATTGTAGAGGCTTCGGATCAGAAAAACATAAACCTTTCCTTACACATAAATCGAGTTAAGGAAAACTACGGGCTCGTCCGTATTTGGTCAAGGACGGACGACACAACTAAGGACGAGTTCAGTTCATGCCTAGAGCCAATATGCTCGTCCGTCCTTTATTAAGGATGGACGATCATATTAGAGTATGACTCACTCGTCCAACATTTCACTCGTCCAATCGCCTTCTCACGGACACCCTTTTATGGACGGCGAGATGTACTTGTTACACCATCAGTTATTATTGTAAAACAACTTTTGAGAATTATTAAAAAAGTGTTTTTTTTACATTGGTGCCGACTCCAGTTTTACTTGGTGCTGACTCTAAGCAACCCTTAGGTGTTGACTCCTAGGGTTTATCCTTTGTTCTATTGTTATTTAATTGCTACATTAAAATAGTGTGGTTGTCCTACGTCACTTGTCTTATTGATTTTTTTTTTTTTTTTTTTTGAAAATAAAGTGACACAGTTGCTGATAAAAAATAAAAATAAAAAAAACTGAAAGTAAAGTGACATAGTTGGGTCTTGAACATTTTAGGAGCTTCTTAAAGCCAGGACAGTTGCATTGGATGGAGATAACTACAAAGAAGCTATTGAGGCCTCCTTTAAGGTCTTTGCTCCTCAAGGAATTAATAAGTAACAGACTATGTAATTTTTTTTATCGGTAAGTTACACATGCATCTAGTGGGTGTTGATTTCATAAAAAAAACATCCTCCCCCTAGAAATTATAAGGGGAGGAGGTGCCCGTTGAGCTAGATGGCAACAAACTGTATAATTTCTTAAGCATAGATTCTGATTTTTCATGATAAATTGTGATGAACATGTCAAAGTTAATTAAGATGGATTAAATAACTAACTTTAATGTTTTGCTCGTTCAGGTGTTTTTATGTTGGGTAAATACTTGAGGATTCATAGAAATATATATATATATATATATATATATATATATATATATATATATATATATATATATATATATATATATAAGGAAAAAAATGCAGAGAGACAAGGTCCAAATGCTTTGGGCTTCCCCCTTCTTTTCCAAATGCATGGTTGGAAGGTGGTCTGGATGCTAGGAATCCGCTATTTCAATTCCAACCATATTGGGATTGAGTTAGCTTTGGCACTTTTACCTGCATTAAATTGTGATGGAAATGGATTTGAGTCACCTTCCTACAATAGGCCTCATTAAATTAATCCAACAAGAAAGTATGGTTCTTAAAACATATCTATATTTAAAAAAAAATCACAACTGGTAAACAATTTGAATGATGGATTGGAGACGGCATGCTTATGTGGTTGTAAACTTACTGCAGTTCTAATGAAGTTCTAATGTGGGATTGCTGCTTCTGATTTTGTCATCATGAAATGTGTAATTTCTGCCTGATAATTAAGAATTTTGTAATTGGTTGCATGTAACTAAGAGCTGAAGTTTCGTTATTTTTTGCATTTTAGGCCCAGATTTTCAACAGATACTTAATGACAGCTGTGCTGAAGTTAATTCTAATTGTAACGACCCAAGAAAAAGCGCTAGCCACATCTGCGCTATACCTCAAAAGGACTAGTCACAAATTGAAGCTCCTTGTAATTGTTAATAAAGCCCAGATCTACCCAGTAAATACCCGATGTTGGACTCATCACATACCCACACACATCACACAATCAATCAAATTGGGGTATCACAATCTTCCTCACTTAAATCCCTAATGTCCTCGTTAGGGCCCACTTTGTGGGGTAATGTCTCTGAACCCACATGGGATTACCGAGCCGGCTCTGATACCATATGTAACGACCCAAGGAAAAGTGCTAGCCACATCTGCGCTATACCTCAAAAGAACTAGTCACAAATTGAAGCTCCTTGTAGTTGTTAATAAAGCCTAGATCTACCCAGTAAATACCCGATGTGGGACTGATCACATACCCACACACATCACACAATCAATCAAATTGGGGTATCACACTAATTCATCAGATTTTTGGGTGATGGTGGCTGCTTTGAAGGTAATTTCAAAATGGCATTGGTGACATTTGTTATTCTTTACTTGAATCTGATACTGACATCCAATTCGCGGAAGTCAAGTGATAATATATACTGATATGTTTCTGCAAAGAGGTACTTTTAGCTTAGATCCTAAGTTAACTGACAAGCTCTTTGTACACCCCGTAGAGTCAAAATTGGGGGTGGAAAATACTGATGTTTAGGGCTGTAAACAAGGAGCTAGGCTGAGTTTTAAAAGTTTAGGTTTACTCATTTATTTTTATTTCGAACATGAGCTAAACTTGAGCTCATCAACAAACTAGATTACATGTTCAAACTTGGTTCATTTTCTTATTGAAACAAGTTTGAGCTTTTTCATAAACTGCATGATTAACTTAATCTTTTCTCATATATATAGTTAACACATTATATTCAAGCTTGTTCACTACTAAATTTTTTTACTCCCATAAATCTATGCTAATAATTAATAACTAAATTATATTACTTGAGTTAATTAGATAGAATGATTTTCATTATGAACTTATAAGAATTAGATTCACCAACCTTGCATTGCTGAAAAATGTATATAATTTTACTATGAGATGGACTATTTATACTAACAATAAAGTAAAAATAATAATTTGATATCTTATAAGTTATTTACGAATTTACACAATTCAATATCAAGTCTATATGAGTGTTTTCTTATACATGTATACATTTAAACATATAATATTATATTTACTTAATCGAGCCCTATATTCATGAGCTCGTTTATGAACATATTATTATGTTTGAGCTTGGCTTGTTTAATAAATAAATAAATATAAACAAGTGTTCTCTTAGCCAATCCCAATAGTTCATAAAGTTATGTAGTTTGAAAAATTTTATAAGATTGCCATATGACTAGCTATGCTCTATGATATCGAATGTTGGGTTTTTAAGAAGCAACATATTCAAAAAATGAGTATGACTGAAATGATAATGTTAAAATAGATAAGTGGAAATACATAGAAAGATAGGGTTCGAAATGAAGAAATTTTATTAAAGATAAGGGTAGCCCCTATTGATGAAAAGATGAGGGAGAGTCGACTTAGGCAATAGTGAGAAAGAATGAGTTGATCTAAGTGGAAGGAATGAAAAAAAGTACAAGAAGACCAAAAATCACATTAGTAGAAGTAAAAAAAAAAAAATGATATGACAAATAGAAAGCATGACTATAGATAGAGTAGAATGGAGGAAACTATCCTATTGAGAATCCATAGCCAACCCAAAAATTTTGGGAGTTAAGCTTTGTTTGTTTTTTATAGGTAAAGAGAACTTTATTAAAAGAAAAATAGAAAAAGTAAAAAATGCTCCCATGGGTACACAAGCCGTGTACTGAGGGAATACAAAAAACTAAGCAAAAGTACATAAATCTAAAAAATTCAAAAGTGAAGGAATAATCCAATCAAACAAAGAAAGCAAAAAGAATTGTTTCAACTCAAGGATGGTTCTGTTCTCTCCAAATAGTCCACATGAGAAACAACAAAACCACCCCCCAAACAACTGCTATTTGACAACGACCAACAACCTTATTCCAACAAGCTGGCAAGTTCACCACTTGCTTAGGCATCACCCATGAAACACCAAATAGTCTAAACACAAATGTCCATAAATTATAGGCGAAAATGCACTTTTGGTCCCTACATTTTGGGCAAATTCTGAATTTGTTCCCTAAATTGATTTAGCTCCTAGGTCAGTCCTTGATTTTTAAAAATTGTTTTTAAAATAGTCCCTGCCGTCAACCCAGTGACAGAAAATGCTAAGGTGGCAAACGAAATGCACTGTTTGCTGACGTGGCTAATAAAATAATAATAAAAAAGTATATTTAACATTTTTTAAATGCCATGTCAGCATTTTCTGAATTAAAAAAAGCCATATCAGTTTAATTAAAAAAATAAAAATAATTTATATTTTTCAATTTCAATTTAATTCAAACTAAATTTAAAAAAAAAAACTTTTAAATCTAATTTTTTTATTATTATTATTATTATTGCTTTCATTATTTTTTAGGAGGTAAGAACACAAGAACTTGTTCTTCATGTTCTTACTGAATCCAAGAATAATCAAACCCAGAACAAGAGCACAATCAAATCCAGAACAATGTAAAATTTCATACAAAATCCCTATCCTCCACTGAAACCTCCAGAACATGAAAAAATCATCAAACCCAAATCCACATGAGAAAACCAATCCAGAAAAATCATCAACCCTCCAACCCAAAAAAATGTCAAACCTAGAAACCTCCAACCCAGAACATGAACTTCATTCTTCATGTTTTTCTCCAAATCAAGACAAACCCAATTGACTAACCCACTCAAAATCAATCTCAGCACAAAAAATTCATACCCACAAACTGAAACCACCACCAACAACCAAAACAACCACCACAATCACCCACACCACCAACCACAACAACCACAAATCACCACCAAAAACCCACCGCCAATCAACCTAGCACCACCCACCGTCGAGAGTCAAACCCAAACTCAAACAAAACCCAAGACCCATACTAAAACTCAAAACACCCAAACAAAATCCAAATTCCAAATCCAAAACCCAAACCATTCGCCGCCACTACCACCACCATTACCACCATCAACATCCACCACTACCAAATCCATACCCACAAACCCAAATAGAAAAATAAAAAAATAAAATAAAATAAACCAAATCAGATCCATTTTCTGCCACAACCACCAAACCCAAGACTCGCAGTGGCCCATGGCGAGCAAAACCACGGCCACCCACGAGCACCAACAGCCCCACGCCAGTGCATGGCGACTTGAATCCCACTTGTGCCGATCTGAACCCACCCACAACGAGCCACGACCACCGAAACGCCACCACTCAACCAGAAATCACCAATTTGGAGAGAGGGAGACCGAGATGAGGAAAAAAGAATAGAGAAATAGAGAGGGAGAAGAAGACTGAGCTTATGAGTTTAGTGGTAGAGAGTGTAGGGTGAAGAGAGAGAGGAGTTTGAGATTAGTGGTAAAGAGTGTAGAAGATTTTTTTTAAGCCGATGAGGTCAACCAAAAACAAAAACAAAAAGAATTAAAATGATTATGAGTTTTTATTTTTTAAGAAATGATTTTAGTTTAAATTAGATTTAAGGGTTTTTTTAAAAAAATTTAATTTACATTTTTTTTAAAAAAAATTTCTTAGGGTTGGCTTTTTTTATTAATTTAAATACTGACATGGCATTTAAAAAATGTTATATATATATATATATATTTATTTATTTATTTATTAGCCACGTCAGCAAACAATGCATTCCGTTTGCCACCCCTGCATTTTCTATCTCTGGGTTGACAACAAGGACTATTCTAAAAACGATTTTTAAAAATCAGGGACTGACTTAGGAGCTAAATCAATTTAGGGACCAAATTAAAAATAAGCCCAAAATGTAGGGACCAAAAGTGCATTTTTGCCTAAATTATATGCATAAGAACAGTGCAGGGGCAGGTAATCCACTGACTCTTAACTATTCTTACGCATGCTGCATCTATTAACAACACATATGTTCCTCTTTCTTAATTGATCTTCTATATCATCTTTAACCTTTCCTCTTGTTTCCCATGAGGTTTTGTCGATTTTTAAGTTAATCCTATTAATGAGGATGCTGAATTGAGAAAGTAAATTCACAGGATAAGGAATTTAGTGAAACAAACATCTATCTCCACAATATATGATTCCTCTAAATACAACAATGAGATCTAGCTTAAGCAGCACCTGACACCATTAATTTCTCTATTTTCCCTCTTCATTAAAACTTCCAATCAAGTCCTTCCTCTTGCCTATTAGAAGTCTAAGAACCCACATACTATTTCTATCAAATAATCATCAAACCAACCTTTGATTCCTAAACAAAACTGTAACCATTATTTTCTGACAACTTGTTTGTTTCAAGAAATAGTATATTGTCCTTTTTTCCCATCTTATCACCCTAACCTCTTCTTGTTAAACCTTGAATCCCAAGTCCACAATTTTTCATAACTCTAAACCCACCACAAGCAAGCTAGATAGGTTTCCACAATTTGTCCTACATCACCAAAGCACTAAATGCTAGGCTAAGGAGTGAATTCATGTTTTGCATAATACACAAATGCAATATAGATTTACTGATAGATTTCAATTCCACCATTCTAGTCTAGGAAGCATATATACTACATAGTAGAGGCCGTATCTGTATCCAATCCAGATACTCATGGATACAATGGCATACTTCTTTAATTTTATTTTTCTCTCCCTCTCTTTTAAACACACACATTTTAGGCTTCCTAACATTTCTTAGTTATCTATTAAAAATGAAATTAACATAATATGCACTTATAGATATTCATGTCATATTGTATCCTAAACTTTAAAGACTTGAGGAAAATCATATCATATTTTCTATATGATAATCACGACTTCTTTAGTGACTTCTACATAGTTTATCAACTAAATAAATATGTATTATACTATTATATATTAAAACCTACCGAGCCAGCACCTTTTCTCTATGACACAGTGATGTAACATAGGAAAGGGAAGGATCTCTTAATTATATAAAACGAGAATGAAAAAGCTCACTAAATTGATCATAGGGCTAATTGCATTTCAATTATAGAAAATACCAAGCAAGTGTGAGTTTTGTTATCAAGTTCAATTCAAATTTGACCGAAACTCAAAAGATAAAATTAACATGTACTAGTAGATACTTAACAATTCCATAACCCCAGAAAACCACTTTGTAAACCAACAAACAGTGAAGTTGAATCAATCAATGTCTAATTAGATTTAAAATTCATATCAACAAAAAAGACTAATTTTGTTTAGACTAAAATATGAAGCAATGATAGAATACCTAATAAGATTTTTGGAAGTAATACGGGGTGCTTTGATTGCAGCGTCGGTTAAACTGCTTCCGGTTATGTAAATACCCCTATCAACAACCACATAATTACAACATTAGGATTTTCATAAATTTTAGAGAACAAAATTTTCATACAAATGAAAGATATTAGAGAGTAGAGAATTGAAAGAGACCAAGCGGCGTTGAGGATGGAGACGCCGATGGCGATGGTGATACCGATGGCGAAGAAGGTGTAGGGGGACACCTTTACGAGGGCGTGGGCCCATGTGCCCGAATATGCTCCAATGCTTGACATTTCGATCTGATTTGATTTGATTTGATCTGTTGCTCTACACCAAAATTTGCAAATGCGATTTGATTTCTGAATCTCTTTGTCTCTGTCTTCTTCCTCCTTCTTGGTTTCCTATCTCCTCTTTGTGGGACGGACAATGGAGGAAGTTTTTTTCCAATTAGCCTTAAATATCAAATATTTTCGTTAGTTGTCACATTTCAAAACAATATAAGAAACTAGCATCTCGAGTTTTTAAAACTTGAGATCAGTTTACAACTCGAGCTTTTAGAACTCGAGTTCTGGTGTTTGTCATACCCTTTGACCAAATTGAGCCACTTTCAAATGCGTCACTTGCCACTCTCACACTTCAAAGTTCAAACACACTCAAACACCCAAATCACTCACCCTCAACCCTTTGTCGTGCAACAAAACTTACCTTCACACCTAAATTACTCACCTTCAACCCCGAGGCATGCAACAAAACTCACCCTCACCTTGGAAATAGGTATCTTAATTGTGGCCACTAGTTCCTTAATTTCACATTATCATAGTGAACTTGATGTTGCAACAATTAAATTGATTGGTCTTGGGCCTTAATTGGATCATCAAATTGAAAGTTGTCATCAAATTGAGTTTTAATGGATGAGATGCATTATCACAAATTGGTCCGACTTTATGTGATTATGAACAATTAATTCTAATTGATTATTATTATAATCAATTTGAAATTAATGATGTGTCATAATTTGATTGATTAGGACTACATCTTACGGTAAGGTTGCACACACTTGATTAATTAAATAATCAAATATTAATTATTTAATGAGTAATTTGTGTAATTATCTTTTTTAATTGGGGTAAATTTGGGACTGATTAATTCTAAAATGAAAGTAATTGAGGCCTATTATTGTTAATTGGAAACTAATTTGAGACCTATTAATGTTAATTATGCTGAAATTATTTTCCAACAAATGACCTCTACTTACCATTTCATTGATATCTCTCAGAATATTTTGAATTTGTTAGTGAGGTTAACTTCGCAAGAAATTAGACATTTGGGGCTTCAATTTGAGTACAAGAATGAGGCTATTTCGATCAAAATTGAGAAATATATGATTTTTCGAAGTTAGCTCTAAAAGCTGTTGCAGGAGTTACGAGAACAACCGAGATTTTAGACATTTTTCTTGCACATCAATCCCATCAACTACTAAATTATGCACCAAATTTCTCTAAATACTGAAATAGGGTCTAGGTTCATGATTCTTTTTGATCATTTGTCAATCCTAATTAAATGCCCTTATATTCATATTTTCTTTACCACTACTATATAAACTCCTCCTCTTCTCCATTCTAGAACACACAGAAACACCCTTTTTTTTCCCTCTTGAGTTCTAGTGAAGTAAAGCAGTCTTGTCATATCTTAGTCTTTTTAAGACTCAAAGTATTAAGTGGGACTCACTTTCCCTCTCCTAGTTTTTCTTTTCTACTCCACCCTTAAGACCTTTACCAAGAGCCTTCTCCTCTACCATGTGGATCTTGCATGCAGGTATAATCCATTTCCCTAACTTGTTTTTTATATTGCTATGATGAGAATTTAAGATTAAAGCATGCTAGTGATTATTTAAATTCCTTGAATATGTTTGAATGTTCTTGATATTCTTAAATATTCATATGCGTTCTTCATATGTTTTTGGTTGTTCATCACATGTTCATGTATGACACTAGTTTTGATCTTAAATCCACATCCAAAATATGAAAAATATGTTATTTTCATAATTTTCTAAAATCCTTGAATCTAGGATATCACCATTCACACACATTCACTAGAATTTATTTTTCAATCCAAAAGTAATGATTAATAAATGGAATTAAGGTTTATCACATGCACACACATTAAATTCAACATGCAAATTGATTGATAATATATTGGATGATATGAATGTTTTGGCCACTATAGTCTAGAAGACCGATTTCATCGGGTAAGGTGGACGTTTAACACCTTCCCACCTTGTAACATAGCCTCCAAACTTAGATCAAGGATTAATAGATCAATGCTTATCTATGTAATTTTTAATTTCTAGATTGTAACTAGGAAACAAAGTCATGTACTTTATCTTAGATTGTATCTAGGACCAAAACTATGTAATTTCCTATGATCAATGTAAATTCAGTTTCAAATTAATAAAATGATGAAAAGTTTCTATTATGGTTATCTTATTTTTTCTAATAATTAAATAAGTGACGACTCCATTGTAAAACTCTTAATATAAAGGGGAAATATAATTAATCGAACCTCTATTTTGAAAGGCAAATAACACGACTCCATCTATTCATGTGGGTTTGGCCTAATACCAAAATGGGCCGGGGGCGCAGTTTCTCACAATTAACCAATAAAGCACAAACATTAGTGTTGTTGTTGGTATCTTTTTTTATGACAATAAAATTGAATATATTCATGTGTTTCAATTTATTAGAAAATCAATAGTGAATCTCATAAGTTTCAAATCCTATGCTCTCTCTCTCTCTCTCTCTCTCTCTCTCTCTCTCTCTCTCTCTCTCTCTCTCTCTCTCTCTCTCTCTCTCTCTCTCTCTCTCTCTCAATAGAGTTAGGCGAATTATGTTGCAAATCATAATTGTTGACATAAATTTCTCTTCTCATTCTGCTTTGTATTTTGTATGCATCTTTATTTTCTCTAAAGAGATATAGAGATAAAAGTGGATAAATTTCATCGCAAACGTGGCAATATTTGACATGACCAATGTACTACATGAATTCAATGCACATATGTTCTTGCATATTAGTGTTTAATATAAATAGGTTCATGTTTACTTGCTAGTTTCTTGTTTGGGTGGGAGAGGAGGTCATGTCAGCACACTAATGAAATGAAACAATCCTCTAATTTCCTAGAGATTTGGGTGAGACTCATTGCCACACGAGATGGGCTTGCAGGCCCATTATTTTGTGCTTCATGGGTTGGGATGAAAAGCACAATGAAATGGGCCCGTATCTGGCAAGGATTATTATTATTATTATTATTATTATTTTGGAAGCTACAGCACACCAAATAGGCTTAGAGCATCACCAACAGTTTCTCCATATTTTTGTACTGTTTGAAAAATGAACAGTAATATTTAGTTTTTATTTACCTACTTTTTCAAATACACTTTCCAACAAATTTTCTATTATTTTTTTTTATCTCATTTAAATATTATTTCATCATTCATTCTTTATTCATTTTTTAACAATTACACGTCTTCCAACATTTTTTTATTTAATACTTGATTATTATAATAGAAAAAAACATTTGATGGATGAATAGTAAAAACTACAGTGTTCTCTACTTATAGAGAAGTACTGTAGCAACTCTACTCTAAAAAATAGAGATAGAGAAGCTGTTGGAATGGGTTTTTGGGGTGTTGATGCTCTAAAATTGGCTTTAAAGAAGCCATTGGAGATGCTCTTATAAGTCCATAATCTCTAGCTTCACAAATTGGGTCCAAAGCCTAAACCTTTTCACTAGATGGATCAAGTGCCTTCACTCTGTCATAGGCTCGTAGCCCAAACAAGCTATAAGATTTTTTTTGACAAGAGGTTAGAGCAAGCTAGGATTTTTTGTTTTTTTGAGGATAAGGAAAAGAGTAATGCGGAGATACTAACTTTGGCACAACTTGTTTACTAAAAAAAAAATTTGGCACAATTTTGTACCACAACTCGCCACATAACGAGTTGTGATCGATAATGACGAAAAATAGATTTGATTAAAAAAACAGACTAAGACTGCAACAAAATTCACAAGTTGTTCACGTGATAAGTTGTGAGTGGTAGAATTATGGACTCATTATTTTTATTCCACTGCTCACAACTTGTCATATGGATAAATTATAGCAAAAGTTGTGAAATTTGTTGAAATGGTAACATTTAGTTAAAAAAAGGGATTAAAATAAAAAGTTTCACATAAAGTTTCAAAATAACTGATTCTGTTATTTTGCACTGCACACACGTCATTCAACCATCCATATAAATAAATATATATATATATTGTTGTGGTGAGACTGTTACTATAAATACTTTTCTCCCGGGCCAATTCAATTTATATATCTATGAAACAAAGAAAGAGTGGAGGGTGAAATCACAAGTTTAGTTTGTGGGAGGCAAAGAATTGTGAAGAAGAGTGAAGAGTTTCTCTGAAAGCTTTTCTCTCAATCTGCTTCGGTATTCACGTAGAAGAGTGAGTGTATGTACTCTATACTCTTTCTATTCGCTTCAGTTTTTTGTTTTTGTGGAAGTTATATTTATGTTCTGTATTGTGTTTGTGGGTGCTTTTTTTGGTTGACAACACTACGAAAAATATTTGAAAAATAATGTTATGGTTTGAACTTTGAAGAATAAACAACTTCAAGTTTTTGGGTGTCATCAATAATAATGTATGAGCAATTTCAATGACTGGGAATTTTTCTTCTATTGAGTACTTAGAATTTTGATATTCACAAATCTGTTAACCCCTTAGTTTTTATTCTTGCGTTTTAAAGAAGCAGCATTAGGGTTTTACTAGGGTTCTAGAATTTGGGAATTTGAAGGACTAGAGAGTGTGTAATGCTTTTTTAATTTGTGGGTTTTCCTCTGTTTGTCTAATTAAGATATATATAAGGTAGTTCTTGCTCTTGAATGATTCATTCTTTAAATTATTTCAAGAATGAAATGCATTTGGAATCATAAGGTAGGTCTTGTGGTGCAAAGTACTAATTCTTTTATATATATATATATTAGTGCTTTTCAAGATTTCTCATTGGACTCATTTTTCTGGTGCAGCCAAATTGTGATTTTCAATTCGTTTTCTTGTTTGGCAAGATCATTGATTTAAAAGCGATGAAGGTGTATTTCCCTCCTTTTTCTTCATTAATGCTGCCCTGTGTTAAGTTTTGCCCAAACGAGGATGAGCTGATCTACTACTATCTTCACCCGAAGGTTATCGGTGAGCCATTGTCTTTAGGAGGTGTTGAAGTTGTACATGTACCGGAATTTGATGTGTTTAGGGTGAAAGAACCTGACAAAATTTGGGACATGATATGGGGTGAGGATTCAGCACCGGACTGTGTATATTTCTTCACTACTGCATCAGCTGCACAGTCATTGTTGGAAACTTGGAGATATGAAGACTCTGAGGTGATCTATGATGAAAATACTGGCTACCCTATTGCCATCAAGCGGCAGTTCTATTACGAGAACCATGATTCGCCTCAAGATGGTTACTGGATCATGAACGAGTACAGCCTTGACATTGAGGGTTCTATGCTTTTGTTACCTTCCGGTCCTTCCTCCTCCTATGTAGCCTGTGAACTTTGTAAGAATAATCTAGATGAGATTGACCAAAACGAGACTACTGCCTTTTTTGATGAGTACCAATACAAGACTACCACTTATTTTGATGAGTACCAAAATGAGATTACTATTTCATTTGATGAGGACCAAAACGAGACTAATTCTAAGAAGAAGAAGTTGCCAGTACAGCTGCAACAATGTCACCCAAGAAAGAAGCAGAATTGTAATTGAACCCAAGCACAAGGGCAGAGTGACATTGAACTTGAACCGACCCAAGATCAAGATCAATTTGGTATTGAGGAATTTTAGAACTGATATGTTTGATGATTTTTTTCGTAGAATTTTAGGACTCTAATCATGATCCCTTGTTGCTCTTATCAACTGTACCACCTTTTTGGAAAACTTCTGTGCTCATTGACTAGTATTACTACTTTTACTATATGTTCTAGCAATTTCAAAATTTCAGTACTGGGTCCTTTATTTTTTTGTGTTTACATAGTTATTTGCATATTTGTTATTTCCCATCTTCTATGGCATTCTTCTTTTCGCATTTCCCACAAATTTGGTGAGTATATAGGTTCAATAAGAAAATCAATCTCTATCTACCCCGAGTTTTATACATTTGTAGGATTACAAGGAAACTCCTTAAACTTGAAATGATAGGGCATGGACCCCTTCAAGCTACATACACTGCTATGTTCAATACAGCTCTTATTTTATTCACCTTGATTTTTGTTTTGTGGATGGTTGAATTGGGTTTAAGGTTGGGGGCTCCTGGACAAGTGCTACTTGGTATTGTGGGGGGGGCCCAATGAAATATGCCATATTTGTATCATGAAATAAACTGCTTGCTTAAGAAAGAAAATGAGGATGTAGAATGCCGTCTCTTTGGAGAAGCAGATATGCAATGGTTTCTTTTTATGTGATTTTCATTTAAATGGTTTCGGTGCATATAAAATTTGTAGATATAGGTTTTTGTTTCATTTGAACTCCCTATATGCAGACAAGGAAGATATTGAGATAATTCTGGAAAATCATTTTCAAATGTTCTTTCATTTCTAGTGTTTGTGAAACATCTGGTCTATATGCGACACCATACATTAGTACCACAAATTATTGTGCTTCTTGAATGTCAGTTGGACTGTCTTCCTTTCTAATTTATCATTACTCACCTATGGGGAGAGATGGTGACCTAGAATCCGTGTTTTTCTTTAGAAAGTCATTGTTTCCCTTGTTTTACTTATTGTATGAAAAAAACAGGACATTAAAGTAAAGCCAGTTTGAATGCCCCTCATTTAACAACTTATGGCAGAGATATTGAATTTCACAAATATATTACAAAGTGTGACAATGATTACTTGCCAGTTGCCAGTGATGGACACCTCAATGATTGCAATTGAAAAGAACAAAGTTTGCTAGCTGTGGATATACTAAAGTATTTCTTTTAACCTAAGCTAGTTTATTTTCTTTCAAAAGGATGCATCATGATCATGGTGTGTGTGTATTCCCTTCGTCATGCATGGTATAAAGTTTTGTTCTTGGTATTTTTTAAGCCAGTTAACAACTACTTTTTTTACTTTTTTCTAATAACTTTTGTCCTTTTTTTTTTAGCTTTATCTCTTTTTTTTTCTTCAGCTTTATAAGTACTTTTATGTCTTTTTCTTTCATTTATGTCTTTTTTTTTTTTTATTACAAATGACCCACATTAAGGAAACCTTTACAAGCACCGTGCGGTGCTTGTTAACATTTCCCTTTTTTAAATACCCATAAAGTAAGATTTGTTTAAATGTTATGTGAAATTGAAGATTAGGTTTATAGACATTAAGGATTTTTAGAATGTTACAAAAGTTGGTTTGATAAAATTTCTCTTTAATAACACTTGGATTTTGTACTGTGACTTCTTTTATGACACTACCAATTTTGTATATTGGTAGTGAAATCGCTGAGTGAGATGTCTATACTTCATAAAGCATAAGAAAAGTTTGATGAAACTACTCATTCCCTACTGGCAGGTTGTAGGCGGAAATATTTTTGGATATACTTATTTTCTTCTGGCAGGTTATTTTTGAAGTTACTGGAAGTTTTCGTTGGTAATTCTGATTGTATTTACCTGTTGTGTTTGTGTGTATATGATTTTGAATTATGTATTTCTTCCCTGGCGTAAGAGATGCTGATTATATTTTCTCATAAATTCTAAACTTGAAAACTTCTAAAGGAGTATTGTACTTAAATTTAATCCTAAAACCTTTTTTGGAAATATTGTCTTATACATTGGTTGCCAGTATCTTTTACATCCCCTAGGACATCCATGATGCAACATTATCCTTGTCTTGTTTTACTTTTCTCTTTTGTTTTTCCCCTCATTCATCAAGTTTACCTAAAAAGAGTTTTATTTATTTTTCTGAATTTATGTTATCCATTCTATGATAACTACTCTTAATCATTAAACTAAGACACTAATTGATTTTTTTTTTTTGTTTTTCTTTAAGAACTTTACTAGTTAAAAGAGTTTTTTTTTTTTTTTTAAATTTATTTTAGCTTCATGATGATTACTTTTTATAATTAGGTCAAAACACTAATTGGTTTTTGGTGATTGGCGAGATTGGAACTGAGATCTCTTATTTGATAACAAGAAACTTCATATATTGAACTTAAACTAACTGGAAAGTACCTGCTTCAAGGACTCTTTGTTTTTGCATGTTTATTTGAATAATAATCATTCCGTAACAGTAATGAAAGGATAAATAAATTAGTACCCTGCCCTGCCAGTATTGCCCAAATTCTACAGCAGATAAGAATAATGTAACTGTATGCTTTCAAACATTATAACTTTTACGGTGCCCACAGAATAAGCAATTTCTATGCACTTTACCTACTTTAGAACTCAATCAATGTTCATTACTGAACATGACAGCAAAAAGGAGACTGATAGTAGTCAAATTCAAGAGCATGATGTTGAAGCATAGATGATCCTGTTCGATTAACAAGGGATATTTACAAACCAATGCTAAGCTAAGGGATTAATAAGGTTCCCAATTACAACCCAATCCCATTAAGCATCCCTTGCAGAGACTCCATGCACTATTTCAATTCCCCGCAATCTTGTAGGTCAGAGTTCATTCAGCCTGTTCTCCTATTATGACACCTCATAGTAGCCTTGCAGGCATTACTAGTGTCCAAAAGAAAATTCCTCAACAGGGAAGGAGCATATTGTGCATGACATGCTGACTATAACATATCTTAAACATATTTACAAATCATGTTCCTAGAAATAGAATTCAAAGGTCTCACATATTTAACAAATCACCTCTTAGTCTCATTAAGTTGCAGCTACCCATCAGTAAGTCACTACAAGATAAAACACTTCAGTGATATGCCCCAAAGCATGAAAAAGATCAGGGAAATGGAAGCAAGCTGTTCTAACTCTCTTTAAATTTATCTTCACTTTGTGTCTGCTCAGTCCTCATTGGTTCAGGGACAAGCTGACCAACTTTGACATATTTTTCCTCAAATTTATCTTCCCAGTCTTGTAAAATTTCAAGCTCGGAAGCATCCAGGCCTTCAAGGTTTCCATTAATGTCTTGAGGCTTAAAAGAAAGAAGGGCTAGGGCTCTGCTGGCTTCTCTTCCAGCAAACATAGCATATGGCCCACCAGGACCATAAAACATCCTGCACATAAACCTCAACTGAGCTTCTAAATATAACTAGTATCCAGTTTCTAAAGTTGTATGTCAAGAGCTTAAATGAATGATACTGAAACAGATAACATGAATATAATTTGTGTTGAAGTTCCTAAGCAACAAACACACATACTAGTCCTAGTAATCATACAACAATACCCATGCTCAAAATGATTGGAGAAAAAATTAAGGGATATACCCAACCATGATATAGCCCTTTTGCACACTGCCTATATGTGGTTTAAAAAGTTGCACTTTACCCCCTTGATGTTAATTCCATCATGGTTCCTATTTAACTAACGGAGTTAATCCTATGCGGGTAAAATCCGACTTTTTAAAGCACACATAGTCAAGTTGTACACGGGCTATATAACATAGGTGCGTAATGAGCAATTATTCTAAGAATTAATCTATTGTGGAATGTGGAGGTTAACATAAGATTTGGTTTGGTTATGAACCAATTACAAACAACATATAAAGTCATCTCAAAACTAGGTTGGAAGAGGATCTTCTCCATTTCACTTTAAACGAAAAGACTTTATTTTTACTGTTAAGATTTTATTATTTAAAATTAATAATTTACAGAGTATCACATAATTCAAAATAGATTAAATATTCCCAAAAGCCTTGTAATGGTTTCCATTCTCAGTTCAAATCCCCCCACCCCAACTATCAATGTATAAATAAATAAATAAAAACCAAATATTTAATGTGAGCCTAATAAAACTAATTGGGTTTATTTACTGAGTTGGGATTCTATTAACTAAAAAAAAAAGAGAAAGATTAGAGAAAGGGTACATACTTGGAGGTAGAGACATCATAGATCTGACCTTTGATGGCCATTAAGATGGGCTTATTGGGGTCAGACCCATCATAAGCTCTGAGTTGTTGTTCAGTGACATCTCCCAAATGAACAGGTTTTTCATTGGTGGAGTCGTTAAAGTTCAAGTTGCCGAAACTGTTGTTGCTGATGTTGATGTTTGTGGCAGAGGCAGTGATTGTGGGAGGCTTATTGAAATCCTCAGGAGCAACGAACATGCCACACACAGTTCTATAAACGACAACCATCAGAGCTGCGATGGTGAAGAAGGCTGTTGGGGATAGACCCGTGTGAAACGTTATCTCTTCCATCATTCTTGAATATAGCTCCATCCCTGTTCTTTTTTCTTTTCTTATTGGATGTGAAATTCTAATGAAGGCAGATAATGAAGAAGAAGAAGAAGAAGATGAAAGCAGTTGAGACTTGAGACTTTAGACTTGAGAAAGGTCCAAGCTTACCAACCACCAACTCACCTTTGCCTACCAACCCTCTAGCTAGGCTGCTACTTTTTGGTTTTTATTTATTTATTTTTAATTAAGTTTAGCAAAGTAATTGCTGTTTTCCATTTTAAATTTATGTTAATATTTTTTGTAATACCTCTACTTCATGTAGTTTTCTTTTAAAAAAAGAAAAAAGAAATACTATAATAAAAATAACATTAAAAAAGAAAAAAAATAACTATAGAAGATGAATGGATTATTAAAATGATTATTTTAGAGAGTTTAATCTATGGTGTTTGCTTTTGATGATATTTTTTATCATCAGACTAAGATACTAATCTTTTTTGTTTAAACTGAACCCACTATTAAAATGATTTAAACAAATGAAACTTAAAAGATTGAATTCAAAATTGGTCAAAGTTAGTGTAATTTATAATTTATCCTTAAAAATTAACTAATCCAATAAAAATAAACTTTCTTAGTACACAAATTCAACATGCAAATGATTTGTCTTGCTATATGGAGTGGTGATGTTAGAGCAATTACATCAACCGGTGGATAATTTTGCATCTTCATTAGGACCAATAATTATGGTATGCATAGTTTATTTATAAGATAATATATATATATATATATATATATTATCTTATACAAGTTACATACATAAGTAGTTTTAAATTTGCTTTTATTTATGACATGTTAAAGAATAATGTTTTCACCGCTAAATTTAATAAGAATTGACTGTTAAAAAAAAAGTATTAACTTAAATTTTGGACTCTCTCTATCAGTAGAACGTATTATATTTTCCGTTCGTCCGAACTAAACCCTTTTCAGTACAGTGCAGAGAGACAAGCCCCGTGAGAATAGGCGGGCAAATTCATTTCCATTTTTGGCGAACATCAACCTCTGAAATTTCTCAGCCCAGTAAGTTTAAAAACCAACAGTTTTGAGTACCACAAACATAAATTTTTTGTATTCTCATCTAGAACTTAAAACATTAAAAAGTGAGACACATTGAGCAAATTATAAAAAACAATGACGTGATCTATAAATATTTACTAAATGTTGAATATTAGTTAAATTTGAATTTGCACTCTTACATAAAACAATAATTTACGTATGAATTACGAAGTAGCAATCTAACTAAGAGGAAAAAAAAAAGGGACAAGGAAGAAAGGAGAAATAAAAATCAAGTATACATAAACAAAACAAAAGAAGCATCTGGTAAACATTGGACTTCATTCTCCAACACTATTGAAACCTTGGCTTTTTTATGATTATGTGTCCTTCGACTAAAGGACAGGAAAATTTCCAGTCAAAAGGCAAACGAGGATGAGACAGTCCTCTGATATCCCCATCTTTCAGAAGAAGACTTCGTATCTACAGTAACTTTGGCTTTCTCAAAGGAATCAATTTATTCTTTGGTTATTTTCTGAAATGGCTTTGGCTTTCTCAGTGGACTTCATGGCTTTATAAGCTCTCACTCTCTCAATGGACCCAAAGGCTTCTCTGGGTGATTTCGGACTGCCTTTGGTTTTCTCAATTGACTCCAAGGCTTCTTCAAATGATTTCTGAGTGCAAAATTAACTTTGTCAGCAAAAAAAATTTAGAGCAGAAGTTAAACTACATAAAATCCTGTAAATTCCAATCAAAACAGTTGTGACAGACAGATAACTATTCATAAACAGCACCAGTCACTGTTAATGAATAGTTCTTGCACTCAGCTATCACAAGTGGACAAAAGACAAAATACTATTCATGAACAGTACTCAGTGCTACTTTTCAGAAGTACTGTTTGCTTTCGGTGAAAAAGGTTTTCACCCTCAATAAAAGCATTTCACCTTCCAGAATTTCAACAGTCTCCAAAAGAATCCAAAGCTCCCTTCAACCTATATAAGGAAGCTCAAGTTCCATTCTTCAGTAGGTTCAAAATTTTGGTTATCTCTCAATCATAAGCCAAATACGTCCCTTCTCATTACAACCCAATAAAGACGATTGTAACTCTCCTTATGTTAAGAAGCCCTTCATCCAACACATCTCTTATAATGAACCCCACTTAGTTCATATAAAAGATCCCTTAGCTCTTGCAATGGAAGTATTGCCACAAGAATGGCACTATCTCCCAAAGCGCCCAAAGAAAAATATCAAATTCTACAAAGGAGCTTTGGATTCTTCTGGAGACTGCTGAAATTTCGAAAGGTGAAACGCTTTTACTGAAGGTGAAAACCTTTTCCACCGAAAGCAAACAGTACTTCTAAAAAGTAGCGCTAGGTACTATTCATGGATAGTGACTAGTACTGTTCATAAATAGTGTTCTATCTTTTGTCCACTTGTGATAGCTGAGCGCAAGAATTGTTCATTAACAATGACTGGTGCTACAATTTGGATAGTCTATAGACTCTTCTAGATAGCACCAGTCACTATTCGGAACAGTACATCCAGACAGAATACTATTCATGGACAACACCAGTCACTGTTTATGAATAGTTCCTGCACTCAGCTGCCACAAGAAAACAAAAGACAAGTCACTATTCATGAACAGTACCCAAAGCTGCTTTTCAGTAGTACTGTTTGCTTTCGGTGGAAAAGGTTTTCACCCTCAGTAAAAGCATTTCACCTTCCGGAATTTCAGCAATCTTCAGAGGAATCCAAGGCTCCCTCCAGTCTATATAAGGAAGCTCAAGTTCCATTCCTCAGAGGGTTCAAAATTTTGGTTATCTCTCAATCAAAAGCCAAATACCTCCCTTCTCATTACAACCCAATACTTGTAATTAGATGGCTATCCCCAATTTAGTTTACACTGGTAATACCCCAATCGATTTTTACTTTTGTAACCAAATGGCCTTAGTTGGTCTTTTTTTATGACCATGAGCTGATAATCTATTGGAGGTTCTGGTTGCTCAAAGTCTGTTTTACTAGGGGAAGGGGTACTTTGATTGTGGTTGTCATCCTCATTGACAACTGACTCCTGTTTAGCTGTGTAGCATGGGGTGCTAACCTGGGATCTGGTCTTAACTCTAGGTGGTATGAAGATGTCTTTACCATTAGAGTCATGCATAGAAGCGATTGTAACTCTCCATTTTGGAAGGAGAAGTTTATCAATGGTTTACCTAGACTCTTTGGTGAAAAGGTCAAAGAAACCCTTTGTAACTCCTTAGGTGTCATAGATTATGATAACCTAACCTATAGAGATATCTCTAGCACCATTCGCAGTGAAGGAATGAAGATGTGCAGAGATATGAAGATCCAAAGCCAGGCTAGTAAGAGCAAAGCCAAGTACGAAGTAGGAAACTTCTGTACACAGTATGGTTTACCTCCCATAACCCCATCCAAAAGAAGATCCAAAGAGAAAGGTTCCTCTGAGAAATTCCATAGGAAAAGAACAACATCCAAGTATTATAGAAAACAGAAGTACAGCCACTTCAAGGATAATGATTTCTATAAGAAAGGAAAGAAGTCCAGACCCATTGATAAATATGGAAAGTCCATACCCAAAGCGGCTAGACAATATATATATATATATATATATCTTTTAAATTAAAAACAAGAAGACCCAAAGAAATCCACACATAAAACTACTCAACCAGAAAAAAGCTACAAAGACACCCAACTGAAAATAGATTATAAATGGTGGAACCCATTGAAATACTAGTGAGATATTGAACTTCCTCTATAATTGTAGATTTCTTTGCAATCCAATATTTACTCTTTCCCTAACCTACTATCATCTGGATAGAAAACTGTAAGGTAATTATGATCTTTATATGTAATTTCTACTTACACAAGAAATCTCAAATAGACTCTCTGTGGGCTGTTTTGGGAGAACAAGGGAAGTACCATCTGGTTGATTTGGACAGTGTGTGTTCTTCAATTCAACCTGGAGGTGTGGTTTTAAGGAGACTTGGGGTTTTCAGAAAAGCTGTTTTAGTGATATTGCTTTGAAGATATGCAAAGCAGGGAAACTGTTAGGAAGAGGGTGGTGGTGGTGGTGGTGGGAATGAAATATGGAGAGGAATGGGTTCAAATGTGTTCTTCAGTGGTTAGGAGTGTCCATGGACTGTCTCTTCAAGCACATCAGATTCAATCTTGTCATAGGAAATCACTTTTGGCATGATTTGTGGCATGGGGATGTACCTTTAATAGATCCCACTTCCTGGATTTTTTCTGCATTGCAGTAGATAGGAAGACAACTGTTACAGATTACATGCAATGAATCAATGGTGTCTTCCACTTGAACTCCAAGGTTTTCAAGGGCATTAAAAGATGCTAATTAACTTGCTATATGCTATGAGGCTTGGCTGTTAATATTGGTTAACGCAGTTAGCATTCAGTTAGAATAGATGGTTTGAGTAGTTATACATTAGTTTTTTTATGCATAAGCAGATCCCTCTTGTAAACCTTCAGTTAATTGAATAAAGTGTTTGCCTTTGCATTCTCTTTTCATTTAGCTCTTTCTCTTCCTCTCTTTTCTTTCTATCTTCATGTAATGCAGCTTTCTAGACATGGTATCAGAGCCATCAATGAGTTCAACCATGGTTGCCAATTCTTCATCCTCTAATAAAACTTCCAACTCTAACCAGACCACCAATCTAGCTCCTCAAGCACCTTTTTGACTCCTCTCCAACATGTCAAATCTCATGTCTATCAAGTTAGATTGCTCAATTACATACTGTGGGAGAATCAAATCACTTTTATACTCAGAGCATATTCACTACTTTGATTTGTTGGCACTCTAGCATGTCCAACTCAATTCTTGTGAGAAGATAACACATCAAAACCTAAAGAAAATCCAGAATACCAATACTGGATTACCAAGGACCAAGCATTGCTCACACTTATGAACATAAGTATCTATCTCCTTGGGCTCTATCTCTAGTTGTAGGAAAAACAAGTGCTCGAGGAGTTTGACAGATCTTGGAAAAGAGATTTACTTCTGCATCATGGATGTTCTTGAGATGGAACTTCCCAACACCAAAAAGGCAACAATACAATAACTGAATATCTGCAGAGGATCAAAGAAATCAGAGACAAACTTGCTGCTGTCACGATTGAAGTGGATGATGAAGAATTGCTCCATATCATACTCAAAGGGCTTCTAAAAGAGTACAATCCATTCTGTGGCAATGCTGGGCTCAACAGGACATAAACCTGGAAATTCTTTTAATGTAAAACAGGAACAAACTTTGGTTGAGGCAGAGGAAGAAATGACTGAAACTCTCATCCTCCAAATTATAACTACAATTCTCACTCTTCAAACTACAACTATCCTAGACACAGCAACAACAATTCACAGGGAATAATTCCTCATCCACAATACCAGCAAGCACAAAATTCAAACTCAGGCCTACATGCCAGGTATGTGGAAAGTGAGGACACAGTGCCCTTGACTATTATCATCACATGGGTTTCTCATTTTAAGGGAGACATCCGCTTGAAATTTGGCTGCAATGGCCCTACCTTTCTAACTCAACAAACTGAGAGCTGGTTGACAGATATAGGAGTGACAGACCACTTGACCTCTAATCTTTCTAATCTGTCATTGCAGCATTCCTGCACAGGTTCTGAATTGGTATCAGTTGGCAATGGTCAGACCCATCCAATTACACATGTTGGTAATGGAAAGCTAAGAACTAACCTTTACCACTTCAAATTATGTAATATTCTCTGTTGTACTCAAAGATCTCAGGGTGTTCCTTTATCACATTCCTACTCAACGTCTCCGTGTTAGCTCTTGCCTCCAACCTATTGTTTCAGACAAGAACCAAACACATCGAAGTAGATTATGATTTCAGACCAGAACAAGTTGTTTGCAGAGATCTAGCTGTTAAATTCGTTTCTAGTCTCGACCAACTAGCCGACAAGTCTACTAAGAGTCTTCCTTCACAAAGATTCATCAATCTTAGGTCCAAAATCACGATCACTGGCATGCCCATGAGGGGGACATTTCTCATAGAGACTTTCCTTAGCATTCTCATTGCTTTTTCTCTTATTCTCTCTCCTTTCTATTTTGATGTAATGCAGCTTTCTTGACATCACCTAACTCAGTGGGAGAGTTATT